>JAJEJO010002344.1:0-120414 GCA_020662805.1 Glaucomys volans
GAGGTCAAGAGGGAGGCCAGTGTGAGTGGAGAGCAGAGGGAAGTGCGATGTGCTGAATTACGTCCCCCTTAAAGTCTTATGTTGAAGCCCTGTGTTAATCCAGGTTCTGCCGAGAAATGGAACAATAGCATATCTACTCAACATAGATACACATCTAGAGAGTTACACCATTGTTTCTGTATATGTATAAACATAAATATATACATATACAGAAACATCTGTATCTAGATATCTAGATATAGACATATGAGAAGGGAAAGATTATGGGAATTGGCTCACACAATTGAGGAGGCTGGGAAGTCTCATAATTGACCATCTACAAACTGGAGAACTGGACAAAGCTGGTGGTATCATTCTTAGACTGCATTATATATCCAAAGCCCTGAAACCAGGGGCACCGATGGCATGACTCCCAGTCCAAGGACCAAGGCCTGAGGTCTGGGCCAGGAGTGGGGAGGGATGAGGGGGCTATAGCACTGGATGCAGGAGATGAACAGTTGGAAATCGGCAGTGAACAGATGGTATTCAAAGCCATTACACTGATTGAGGCTACCTAGGAAATAAATGTGACTGGAGGAGACAAATTGTCCAATGATGGTGTCCTCCAAATTTAGGACATTGGGAAAATCAAGAGGATGCAGCAAAGGATGCTGAGGAGTGGCCAGTAAGTAAGAAGGGAACGAGAGAGGGAGTGGTGTGCTGGAAGCCTGCAGAGGAAGGGGCTCAACAGCATCACACACTACTGATGAATAAGAGCAGAACCTGAATTTCACCATTGGATTTAGAAGTCTTTCACTGAAACAGTAGGGATTCTACTTGAGTGGAATCAACAAAGACCAAAGGAGAGCAGTAGAATCAGGGAGAGTAGATGACCCTTTCAAGGTATTTTCCTATTAAAGGGAGAGAGAAATGGGTGTTATCTGGATAGGCAATATTAGGCCAAGGGAGGTTTTTATTTCATTTTTTTTTTATTTTGCTTTGTGTTTAAAAAGGCAGCTGTTATGGTTTGGATGTGAGGTATCCCCCCAAAACTCGTGTGTGAGACAATGCAAGAAGGTTTGAAGGAGAAATGATTGGGTTATGAGAGTCTTAACTCAATCAGTGAATTAATTCCCTCATGGGATTAACTGAGTGGTAACTGAAGGCAGATAGGTTGTGGCTGGAGGAGGCGGGCATTGGGGGGGGGTGCCTTTGGGTGTATATTTGTATCTGGCAAATGAAGTCTCTCTCTCTACTTTCTGATCATCATGTGAGCTGCCTCCCTCCATCATCCTCTTCCTCCATGATGTTCAGTCTCACCTCAAGCCCTGAGGAATGGAACCGGCTCTCTATGGACTGAGATCTCTGAAACCATGAGTCTTCAAATAAACTTTCCTTCTCTATAATTGTTCTGGTCAAGTCTTTTAGTCACAGTAGGGATAAGCTGACTAAAACAGTGGCATACATCATGTTTGAATGCTGTTGAGGAAGATCCAGGGGAGTAGAGTGTGAGGCATGTTCGTTAATCTCCTACTGTGTGGAGATTAGCTAGCTGGTTGGTTGGTTGGTATGCTGGTGCCCATACCATTGGGTTTATATGCATATATTCCCCACCATTCAACTCAGAGTTATTATTTGGTTGGTTCACCAAGAGACTGAGGCTTATAGTCTTTATCAGTTGCTCTTTATTTCACAGCAAATAGTTCACAGCATATATTTTAAGTATAATACTAATTCACCATCTACTACACAACAAGCATTTTATATTTTATATTTACTAAGTATTGCACAGAAAACATTCACATGAAACATTTTATTAAGTAAGTAAGTATAACACAACAAATATTTAGTAGGCATAGAATGGTTTTTGTTTTCCAGTTAGAACTGGGAATTCAATGTCTCCCTTGTAGTTTGGTCTGTATTTAGAGAAGTCAATTCTTTCATATGAGTTAGGCATTGGATTAAATGTTTGAGGTGATCTAAGTTTTCCTTTGATTGTTAGTTTTCCTCTCCAGTAAGATGATGCAAATGTTTGTATTTTAGTGTTTGTTAATGAATTCTCATTAAATTGGTCAGTGTATTGTGGTGTCAGTCTGAGAAATATTTGTCCTGGTGGACTAGTTTTGCAGACAAATGGTGCTAGTTGTTTGAAGTGTGCTGGTCTACCATAGTGTCCTTCTTTGTCATAAATTGGTCCATGTGGATATATAGGTCCTATGTTATCTACTGCATGGAAGTCACTGTATGTGTTTAGTGTTTGTAGGTTAGTTTTGTAGTCTGAGTCTTTATGTGGAGGATTGTCATTAACTGTCCCTCCAGTTGCACTGCCTCCTATATTATTTTGTCAGAAGCTATTTTTAGTGTCAGTTGCTTGGCCATCCATCCAAAATTCATTGTCTGTGTATTTATCACCTGCAGTAGGTTTTGCTCCATGTTCATGGTCAGATACTAATCTTACTGTTCTACTATCGTCTCCTTCCCAGGTTACATTTTGGTCTCCAGATCCTCCTAGCCAGTATTTTTGAGCTCCAATTGGTCCTGAGCATACAGATGATCCTCCATTTCCACATGGAAAGTGTATTCTGGAAATAAGTGACCTACTTGGTGTTGTCTTCTTCTGATTGCTTCTGTGTATAGTGTGTCTGGTTTTCCTGATCTTATTCCTATTTGATCTTTAGCTTCTATAATATTAGCTTTGTTGTCTGCATCATAGTTTGGTGTTATTCTTGGTGGTCTTCCTAGTTTTCTAGTGTCTTATGTGTGAAGTTTACTTGGTTACATTCAAATTTATACTATCCTGAATACCAACTATCTCCTCTTCTGAGCATGTCTATTGGTATAGTGTTTTTATAGTCATGAATATGTATTTGAAATCAGGTAATTCTAATTTTAATGTGTATCCATTATTTGCTATAGTTCCTGCTGCTACAGCTACAAATTTTTCAAATGAATTGAAAGGATAGTAACCATATCTGTTTAGTTGGTTGTATGTGTATATCTAGTGTAACCAAGTAGTGTTCCATCACTTGCCCAAGGAAATATGTTGTTACTATCTTCAGCTATTACATTGTTGCAGTTAGATCATTTGTATATTGAGTATGTAGAAGTTCTATATTGAGTTTGTAGCAGATTCTGTTACTGTTTTAATTGATACATTAAAAGTCTAATAGTTCAATGTGTTGACAAATAAATGTCATGTGACTAAAGTCACCTGGTGACATCCAAACTCCCCAAGCATTATGATCTAAGATATACCAGGGAGTTAGTATTTGAGAGCATTGGTTGTCCATCATTGCGTTGTATTTAGTGGTTCCTGTTGTTGTGACTGGTTCTGTGCTTTGTAATGTATATTCTGAATCTGCTTCAGTTAGTATGATATGTCTGCTAGCATTGCAAGTTATTATTACACGGTCTCCCTCATATCTGAATTGTGTTGTGTTATCATAGTTAGTACTTTTTCCCATCCCTCCACCCCCTCCCATAGTAGCAAATTTTTCATCTGCCCTAGCACCCATTTCCATTGGCTCCTCCCATTGTCCCCCATTTCTTTAGCTGCTGTTCCTACGAGTCTTTTTTCTTAGCAAGATTTACAAATATGTGTCTAGGCGCAGGCCTTTTTTCACTCACCATCTCTGAAGTCCTTTGCTTTTCTACTGGAGGTTGCAGCACTGGTACCAGTGTTCTTTTTGCTCTGAAGAATTTGTTTCCAATCCAATCTCCCCGGTCAATTGCTTGGTCAGTCACTTTGATGAAATTCTCATCAGTCTTGTTGTAGTGGAAGTATGGGCTGTGTCCTCTTTGTTGAATGAAATGGTAATGCTCATGGTGTTTCTTGGCAGCTTTATCACTTTGGTTATTTGATTCTCCTTGGTCAAGTGTGTTTCCAGGTCCCAAGTATTTGCATCCAGGAAGTATGTATCCTGTGGATAAACATTTGGTTAGTTTTTTGTTTCATTTTTATTTCACTTTAGTTTTTGTTTTTACTGACCTTCTCTGGGTCTGTGAGGGTTTGGCATTTAGTCCATAACTGTCCCACCATTTATCAAATTCCCAGATGAATGATTGCTCTTCCACAAAGTTGATGTTTTCCATATTTGATTCTCTGGTGCTGTCCTCTGTTGGAGCTGGTTTTTCTGTTATAGAGTCCGGTGAAGACCAAAGTTAGAAGTTTGTTAGTTTGTATTTTACAATCTTTTAAGTTTTTGAAAAATATTATATTTTTACTTACCTCTGCTGTGTCTGTAGAATTGGCAGCTGTAGGTGATCTTCTTCCCCAAAATTCCTTGAGTGTATTTTCAGTCGTGGTAGGCTCGACCACATCCCAGTCTGAGATGCTAATGTTTGCTAGCAGGTCAGTTGGTTCTTCTTCTTTTGTATCTCCTTTTGGCTCTGCCCAATTCTCCTCCCATTTGGGCTGGTCTCCCCAGTGCTCAACATAACTGCTCATTGTTGGATGATATCCACTGTGTGGAGAACTGCAGAGAGCATCACATGCTGAGCTGCAGAACAGGTGCTTATGCCCAGAGCATGCTGGGCTAGGTCCTCCACAAACTGTTACCTGTTTGTCTGAATCCAGTGACAGAACACATTTATGCACAAGTTATGTGATGAGGATTTTAGTTACAGATAGGCAGCATGACATAAAAGAATTCTTGGAGGACCATTGTGAAGTGGTCCTCCAAACTTCAAGAAAGTTTCCTGGGCTGGATGGAGGCTTGACTGCATGTACCCCACTTTGCACCACAGCTGTGGGACCCTAAAAGGCAGCTCACCAGGAGTTCTCTACCTCAGGGACCATGTGACTCAATTGGCAGAGCTTTGAAGGACATTCTGCCTCCAGGGCAGAGAGGAACAAAGCCTGGGCTATTGCAGGCAGTCCCTCCCTCCCTGACTGTGGTGTTGCTGTCCTTGAACATTCTGCAGTTATTCTTTCTTTTCTTTTCTTTCTTTCTTTCTTTCTTTCTTTCTTTTTTTTGTTTTGTTTTGTTTTGTTTTGTTTTGTTTTGTGGTGCTGGGGATTGAACCCAGGGCCTTGTGCATGCAAGGCAAGCACTCTACCAACTGAGCTGTATCCCCAGAGAACTGCTAGAAAGAGGGGAAAAGAGCCAGTCCAATGTCACCCAGAGAGCTGTCTTATGAGGGGGAACTTGGAGATGCAGGAGAGAGGACCCTTGCAGGAAGAAAGAGGGAAGATTCCAGTGTTGGGTCTGGCTTTAGATAGACGTGTAGACAGTTCTATCCACAGCACCAGTATGGGAGACAGAGCCTAAGGGGCCAGGCACTGCTACCTGGAAGGCGCTCTCAGGGAGCAGGTGACACTCTCTTCTAATTGCTTCTGTGTTTGAGTGAAATCAGCATCAGCTGAGGCTGAGGCAAAGGGAACAGATATTCATCACCAGACTTGGGTGGTACCTGGAACTCCTATGTTTTTAAACCTAGTATATTTGAGTTGAAATTTCTAGTTGACATGCTATGCCCAGGTCTACCTTTAAGCAGGCTGAATTATAAAGACTGTTTCCCCTGTACACCTAAAAACCATCTACAGCAAGGTGATTTACCCAAGAGGGCTGTCTCACTGAATCAAGCTATTAAAAACCACTCTGCAGTGTGGAAAAGGTGCAGGCTCAATTTAGGTGTCAAGTTGGCCCTTGTAGACTATAATTAAGAGAGAAAGAGCGGTGAATCCAAATGGAACAAGGGAGCAGGAGAGCGAGAGGAGAGGTAAAAGGATGGGGAAGCTCCATCCGCAGATGCTTTCCCTCATAAGTGCTTCTTGGCCTTTTCTTCCCCCATCCCCTAGGCCAATGGCAGCCCCTATCCTCAGCAGCTGCCTCTGTCATTGTGGTCCCTCCATTGAGGCCAAAGGGTGCAGGGGTAGGAGTTTGGGGCAGAACCTCATATCCAGTGTTGGAGCAAGTGGGGTGAGCCCTGGGGAAACCAAGGATAAGCCCTGGTGGGAGGTCCACCCCCTCTGTCTCCCTCCAGGGGAGAGGGTTGGAGCCAAAACAAAAGAGGCTTCACTGGATGTCAAGTCAGACTTCAGAAGAACAGAAAAGGGAATGCAAGAAAAATGAGGGTGGATGTAGGAAGCTCTTATGAGACTCTGGTACAGCCAAGTGAGAACGGGAGGTGAAGAGGAGCCTGTCCGGGAGCTGCCTGACCCAGAGTTTCTTTCAAGTCCCCCAAATCAATTCCACAGCACCTCAAGCAAGAACAGAGGTCACTCGCAACTAGTTCTTGCATTCTCTACCTCTGGAATGATGCCCTGGTGGAACTAGGGAAAGCTGTGAGATGTGAAAGGTAAGGTCAGTTTTCCCTGGTCACCTCTGCACACCTTTGATTTTCAGTTTGATAGTCACGGAGAAAAATGAATTCAGCTGCTTTGGTCACCAACAGAAGGAAGCATGTCTGTAGGTAAGTCAAGGCCCAGTAAATTCTATCAATAGGGGTGGTGGGGGGATGGGTGGTGGCTCCTTCTCACTTTCTCCCTCAAGTCTCTCCTGGCACTGAGGGCCATCCACCGTAAGCCATTGAGTGATCTTTGAATGGCCAGGAAGGGCGCCACGTAGAGGCAGGTTTCCCAGAGGAAGAAGCATCTGGAATGCAAAATAAGTCTTCAGATAAGTCCTAAGGTTCATTGGACACCATGTCATCTCTACACTATCTTTAAACCCAAAGCTGTGCTAGTACATGTTTCGCAGGGGGCTCTCTGATTCCTATCAGGTGTCACTTTCTGTGTTATACATAGTCCCACAATGATGAATGTCAGGCTTCCCAATGCAAGATCACTGAATGAAAAACAGGAAGAGATAGGCACTGCTGGACCTTGCAACTTGATGTAAAGAAAAAGGAAAAAACTCCACCCCCAAAAAAACAAACAAAAATCCCATTAAAGTGCTATGTTCATACTCCTGGTTTGTAAACCAGGAGAAAAAGAGCAAGCAAATTAACAAAAAAGTGAACATGAGAAAAAAGTAAAATAATCGTAAGATTCAGAGTTATCAACCAAGTCTTAAAATACCAGGCGTCATGTCCTGACCTACCCACCTGGGTGACCTGACTTCAGTTCTCTGGGGGGAGATTGTGGCTACTTCCACTTCTCCACCCAGCTCTGTAGGTATTTTTGGCTCATTCCCCTCTCACTCTTCATATTTGATTGGTCATAAAGTCTGGTCCATTCCAGCTTATCAATAACTCCTTTGCCTCATTTCTATTCTCAGGATCATCGTTCAAGTTTTTATCATTTTCGTTGGAATTCTGTGATTGCCTCCTAACTATCCCCCTTCCAACACCATCTTCCTTCTCATCAGTCTATTGTTACTGCAAAGTAGAAAGTGACCAGAAGTACCAAGGTTATCTAAACAAACATCTATGCTTTCATCATCCGGAGTCACCATGTTTGCATCATCTTTTATAAAGTTATTTCAGTTCTAGGTCCTGTTGATTCACTGACTCCCATTCCCTTTCCAGCTCCTGCAGAGGCCATCATCACCATGAATTGAATGCATTTGTTGCCTTCTTGCCCTGTTGTGCTTCTCTGAAGGCAGGATGCACTGACTTTAGGCTCGGTTGTGCAACTTTCTCTGCTTAAAGGAATGTGAGGGAATGAAAAGCATACTGGGTTTGGCCAGGTTTTATATGCGCTCTCCTGGTTTTATGTCATCCCTCTTGAATTCTTTTTTTTTTTTTTCTGGTGCTGGGGATTGAACCCAGGGCCTTGTGCTTGCAAGACCCATCTTGAATTCTTGTCCTCTGCTGTGACTACAGCAGATCCCAGCCCCAATAGCAGAACGAGAAGTCATGTGATATTGAGCCTGGCTAAACCCACTATAGTGGTCCTGACAGAGTTGCACAGAGACACGGCTAACCTGAAGGCCTCATGTAACGTGAGTAAACCATATTTGTCATTGTAACCCACTAAAATATTGGGATTATTTGTTTCACAGCAAAAGCTAATTAAAAATATTTATGCATGTGAAGGTTTAAAAAGTGAATACAAACATACCCTGTTGTGTTTATTTTGTATGTCATATATACACATACATGTATGTGTGTGTGCGTATATATATATGCATATATATACGCACACACACATACATATACACATATGTGTGTGTAACCATAAGTAATATATGGTTCTGTTGAGTAAGTGTTCCATGGTTTATACAAATGGTTACATTGTGTATATATTTTTTAGCATCCTAATTTTTGCACTCAGGATTTATTTTGGATAGCTCACCATGTGCATGTGTCTAGATCTAGTTCATGTCCTTTAACAACTGTCAGAGAAATCTTTCTAAGTCACAAATTTTGTTATATCATTTTTTAACCCTTTTGAAGGGTTGACAGCTGAAGGCAGTCATGGACAGCACTCCTGTGACCCCCAGTTGGGGGTCACAAACCCTTCTGAAAGGAGATCTGGTGGGATGTCACAGTGGACACCAGTCTACCTTTGTGCACTTGGATCCACATCCATGCTTATATACATTCTGCAAGCAGCTCCTCCCATCTCTGAGGGGAACCTACGAGAGGAAGCTGGGTGATGATGCTACAGCTGGTAAAGAATCACAACTGATGTTCATCACTCTCTCCTCTACTATCCATTGTAGATTTTTTTTCACCCTCTATCAGTGCCCCTGCTGATCTGGATAGCCTACTTGATGGAGTCACCCAGACCATCATCCCTGAGGGCTCTGTGCCCTGGTTACCATCCTTTCTGAGATTGAACTGGCTATATTTGTTCACTTACCGTCAAAATGGTGCAAGTACGTTGAGGCACCCAAATGAATCATCTGAGTGACAGATACATTCCTCCTTCACTCCATCTCATGGCAGCAACCCCAGTCAGTTTTGCACAGAAAGATGCAAGTGAAAAAGAGGAAGCAAGTACTAAATCAGTTTGTGACTCTACCATCAGATAGCCAGTCCATTAATTTTATTTCTTTTCCATTGTTCAAACTAGGCTTTTTTAAAAAAAAATTCTGGTCTATAAGCATATGAGATTTTGTGTGTGTGTGTGGGTGGTGGGGGGAGTTGAACCCAGGGCCTTGTGCATGTGAGGCAAGCACTCTGCCAACTGAGCTATATCCCCAGTCCTTTAGCATATGTGTATAGCATGTGAATATATATGTATATGTGTATGTAACATACACATACACAGGAAGATCACAACAAGCACCCACAATGCCACCATCCAGAGGGAAATGTTGTTAATGTTTTTTTTTTTCAGTGCTGGGGATGGGTTTCATGCTTGCTAGGCAAGTGCTCTACCACTACCCTGTTAATCTTTTCACATTTCTTTGTGTTTTCTTCCCTCCATATTTCTTTGGTTATTTTTTTAAAATATTGTTTTAGACCTTTATTTTATTCATTTATATGTGGTGCTGAGAATCTAACCCAGTGCCTCACACATGGTAGGCAAGCATTCTACCACTGAACCACAACCCCAGCCCCTCTTTGGTTATTTTAAAATCAAAACTCCATATGGACATATAAAAATTAGTATCTTGGGTCTTTTTTTTGAAATTTTATATTGTGATTATTTCCCAGCACCTCTGTCTTTTCAGTGTATTCAAAGAAGGACAAAAAAATTAGGCTAATTGTAGTTATTTCTACAATGTATCCCAAAAGTAATTTTATGGTAAAACTGTTGACTTTAAAGTCAATAGCAATTTATCTTTAGAAGGCAGAAAGAAGAATACATAGTGCAGGATATATGAAATATAAATGACTGACTAATAGTAAGTGAATTCACTCACTTAACTCTACAACATATTATGAATCTGGTGTATTAATACTGTTGCTATCAATTGAGGCTTAGAGATTCAGATCTGAGAACTGAAGTTCAAGTGTATGTTTCCTGACCTCGAATACCATGCTCATCATCCCTGTCAAAGTGGCTCAGACAAGTTTGCTGGGCCTGGAGGAAGAAGGGTTTTTTTGAACAGTGAACCCAGAGTCCCTGTGGCAATGTGTGGCTTCCCTCTGGGAAGCCTGAGGGACCACAGGGAAAGTGCTGTGTGGCCCACAAAGGGCAGGACTGCTCACAAGTTAATGTGCCCCTGTTGTCAGAAACCTGGGAGGGGTAGGGTGGTGGAGTCTGCAGAGCCCATGAATCACAGCATCCCACAAAGACAGGCCAGGCCAGAGCTATCAGATAAGGTTGGCATTTCCTTTCAGAGAACTCACCTGAGGTCCCAACCACCCTGACCTGCAGGTGAATGAAAGATGACCTAGCAGCACCTAGGCATGAGAGCTGGACTCCCCTGGGGAGTGGGGGTGGTGGGCATCACAGGGAAGCATTAGTGGGCAGCAGGAAGGTGGCCCCAGCTGGGGTAGGAAGAGTCCCAGACCCTGAGAAAGGAGGTAGAGGAAGATGGTAGGGCAGGAAGGAAGATGGGGACAGGCAGAATTCCCTTCCCTCCTGAGCACCCACGTGGCTGGGGCTACCCTGCCTCACTTTGACAAGGGAAGGGAGTCTCGTTAGAAAGAGAGGAGCTAAAACAGCTGTACAAAACAAAGTCGATTTCATAGGTTCACCAAAGGACATGCCAGAAAGTTCCTAGCAGCACTATCCATAGTAGTGCCAAACTGGAAACTACAAAAATGTTCATCTAATATGATGAATAAAAAAAAAATCGTGATATAATCCCATGGTGAAACCTCACACACATAATATTGAGTGAAAGTGGACTCAAAGCCAAGCATTCTGTAAGATTTTTTTGTGTGTGTGTGTGTGATGTATCAAGACAATGAGAACTCTCCTACGCCCTTAAAAGTAAGGTCATGCTTAGGGGTGGGAAGAGCAGCAACCATGAGGGGCCATGTAGTTTGTGCCGGTGGCTACATTTGTGCATTCCATTTTATCTAAACTTGAACAGGAATTTATTAGATTAAAAATGAAGAGAGCAGTAGTGACAACAGAATAACCCAAGTCGCTTAATTTCATTCTTCTTCCACTCATGGGTAGAAAACAGCACATTTTGGCCATTTAGTTTCCATGAAGTTACCCCCAAAAGCATTCTAGCCCCAGTGATCACAGGAGAAGTTTCATGCTGTCAAATAATTTACAATTGCTCCAATCCACTTTGGAAGGTTCAGAGCGGTAGACTGCAGGGCAGGGTTCTAAGCAGCTTTGAAGTCTTATTGCATTATTTCTATGTAATGCAAATTGACAAGGTCTCTAAATTAGGCAACTAACTAGAAAATGAGGTCTGAAAGCCAGATTTAGTAGCAGCCAGGATTCTGACCTGAAAGACTTATCTGTTTGTGGCCAGGGCATGGGTGGGGAGTACGTTTTCCATGCAGGGAATCTGGATGGAGAAGATTTATTCTTCAATGGAGAAGTCAGAGAATAAATCTGGGCATTGGAAAATCGTCTGGATTTTACTGAGCAAATATTTATCCAGTGATTATTATATGCTAAGCGGCCTAACGTCTCACTCTGAATGATGATTGATGCAAGGAGCTATGATTGTCATCCTTAGTCTAAAGTGGAAGAAATGAAATACAGAGAGGTTAAATGACAAATGAAAGGCCACACAGCTGCCAAGTGGCAGAGCCCAAATCCAAATCCAGACATTCAGATTCTCGAGTCCTTGATGACACTAAGCTTGTTGCTTATCACCAAAATGACAGCCTGACTCTAAAGATGGGGACCTTGGATTTCTCACTGCCTGCTGTGATGGAGTGCTAAAAGGATCCTTCCTTCTCCTTCTGTCCCTGCCCCTCAAACACTGTCCATATTGCACTGTCGTCAATGCCTGAACTTCTACCATCAATGTTTTTTTTTTGCTTTTTTGTGATTTTTTTGGAGGGGGGTTTTGAGCACTCCGCTTTCCTGAGAGTTCCTTTAAAAAGTGCAGATACCCCTGAAGGAGGTCTGTGGATCAACATCTGAGAGTAAAACTTCACCTAGCTTTCTGGAAGGGGAGAATGTGAGCACAGAGGGAAGGAAGAGTTCCTAATCCCAGGTGGTACCCGAAGGCCAAGTTCACTGACTTCACAGTTCTGTATCAAAAACATGAGTCAATTGCCAGTTGGGGACATTTCTCCCTCCATTCATTCCTGAGGTTGGAGTTGTGGATAGAGGTAAGACCTTGTTCTAGGTGACATGATGTTAAAAACTTCATTAGCTCTGTGTCTTGTCCATATTAACTCATGAAGTCTTTTCTCATGATCTTCAAGGGTCACTATCATTTTACTCCCAGTGACCCATGAAGAAAGGTAGACTCAGAAGGTCTTCATGGATTGCCCAGCGTCACATAGCCTGTGAGTCTTCAATTAAGCTCAGTGGAGTAGCAGGAGAAAGAAAGGGGAATCATTTAACCAGTGTTCTTGTTTTTTAAAAAGTTATCATAGGCGGGGCATGGTGGGGAGAGCCTGTAGTACCAGCTACTTGGGAGGCTGAGGCAGGACAATGACTTGAGCCTACTTCTTGGGTCTCAGGCCAGACCAGGCACTGTAGTGAGACCCATTTCAAAGACAAAACAAAACAGCAACAACAAACTCCTTGCCCCTCCAAAACCCAGACAAGAACAGCAGAAATTGTCATAAAATCCACACAATGTAAAATTCATCCTAACCATTTTTAAGTGTATAGCTCAGTGGTGTTAAGTACATTCACATTATTGTACAACCAACCTCCAGAACATTCTGTCTTGCAAAAATGAACTCTACCCTCATTAAATATCTTCCCATCTCCTCTCCCCCTAGTCCCTAGCAAGCACCATTCTACTTCCCATCTTTATGAATTTGACCACTTCGGGTATGTAATATGTCTTTTTTGTGACTGGTTTATTTCATTTCACTTAGTATCCTCAAGGGAAATCCACATTACAGCATGTGTCAGAATTTCCTTCTCTTTTCAGGCTGAATAATATACCATTGTTTGTACATACCACGTTTGGTTTATCTATTCATTTGTCCATAGACACTTGGGCTACTTCACCTTTTGGCAGTTGTGAATATTGCTGCTATGAATATAGGTGAACCCATGTCTCTTTGAGATCCTGCTTTCATTTCCTCTGGGTCAACGAGTTCCTTTCAGATACAGTTTTAACATGAAACCCTGGTGAGGCTACAATGAGAAAAACCTTAGAGAAAGCGTTATGAATGTCAAGATCAGTGTGATCACTATGTAGTTGAGCCTCTGGGGATCAGACCACGAGATTCACCTTCCCCTTCTGCACTGGCATCCCCCCATCCCAACTTCTAAAGTACAGTCCTCACCCTTGGACTTCCTGCTCCTCATAGTAGAACTGGGCAGTGCCTATAACACCTAAGTCAACATCCTTTTTTTATGAGTAAATCGTCCATCTGAAGACAGGGTCCAAGATTCCAAGTGCTGCCCAGGAATTCTTGGCTGCAGCCAGGCCCAGAGGACCAATTCTTAATCATCTGTTTTCAGTCCTATCCAGTCCAGTCTTACCTCTGGCCATAGAACACAGTTGGGATCACAGAAAGTGACATTCCCTCAGTAAGACCCACAGAGCTCAGGGTACAGATTAGGAGTGCCAAAAGGCCACCATCCAAGTAAGCAATATTCTACCAGGAAAGAATGTTGGACAAAGCTTGCAATTGCAAGAGGAAGAGAAAGAAAACAATGATTTTGTCTGACTCGTGTGATTTATCATGGGCAAACTCGAAGACTCCCATCGGACACACTGAGCCCCAACACAGCTGTTTATGATCCAAAGTCACACTTCTGTTCTTGTCTTGGCCTCGTAGCTTGGCAGGGAAGAATGTGTCTTTTCATCATCACAGACTTAAACAGAGAAGCTTGGCTCTCAAGGCACGGACTGGCCAAAGTAGGAATGTAGTGGGAGGAGTGTGGATGGCTGGGTCCCTATGTGGAGAAAACCTAAGCACACATTCTGCTGAGAGTCAGGGATGCCTCTGTGACTCCAGCAGGGTCCTCTGCTCGTCTGTTGGACCCACGAGTGTGGCCTAGTTTGAATGCAGACTCACAGGAGCTAGGGAGCACGCCTATTTGCCTTATTTCATCCTGGGCAGATCGATTCTTCTGTCTCATGACAAGATCCGTCTTCATATGATCTCAGCATGCAGATGGCCTTAGGAAGGACACCATCTATAGAACATGTCGCTTTTGGTTCAGAAGTCCAAAGTCACCACGTTAGTGGATGTATTGATCAAGGCCTGGTCTTTGATGTACAAAGACTGCCAAATTTAGGCTGGGGCTCAACATCTCCTTTCCCTCCAGCTTTTTTAATGTCTCAGAAGCAGATCATCAGGACTCCTCTGCAGGCAAAGGGACGCCTGCGAGAATGCCAAGGAACCAAGGCCAGGGGCATTGTCTAGTTCTGGATCAAAGGAGCCAGGGTCCGATGCTTCCTCCCTCATCAGAGCAGCTGGGAGTTGGGCCCTCCGCCCATCTCTTCGCCTCTCCTCCTGTTCTTTTTTGTCATGGAAATACAGTTCTTTGGAAGCAGAAGATGAAATACTGGGCAGAAGATACCTGTTCCAAGTGGCATCTGTGCTGCGGCGATGGGACCATAACCCCCTTCCATGAAATCACTGGGGCTGTTTCACAGCCTGGCAACTGTGACTCTCATTAGTCTTCTGATTTAACAGAGAGGCTGACGGGCAGGTCCCCAAGGTGTGTTACCAAGGGCTCAGCTCAAGCAAAACGAAAGTAATGGTCAGGTCAAAGGGAGATAGGCTTCTGCAAAAAGTGGAGATTTGAATAAAAGTGGAGAAGGCATACTTTGAGAAAGGGCACTTTATTTTTAGAAAGGCAAAGGAATTAGGAGAAGATAATGGTTGCTGTGGCAACAGAGCGCTGCATATATTCTATAGGCCCTGCTTTAACGGGGATGCAGGGAATGGAATGGATTCCCTGGTGACTTTCTGAGAAAATACGGAGGGAAATAAAAAGGCTGCCCAGGAATAACATCTCACATCAGTCCAACTGCCATTTCACTGCCATTTTATAGGCTTTTTACTCCCCAGCCCTGCATTCACTTAAAAGCCCATTTTGATATTTGGCATAAAATTCCCGATAAATGAGAGTTTCATTTCATTTTTCTTCACCAATCCTAAAAATTGAACCAAGAGCAGCAGACCCAGGAGCAGAGCTTGGAAACCCACAATTCTCAGTAAAAAAAAAAGGTGGGGAGATGCTGGAGGCCACCTCGGCAAGCTTTTGAATTAACCCAGAAGGACTCGACACGTTGGTTGCTCACATCTGGAGAGTGTGCATGCATACTCAAATTTCTGTGCTCTTTTGGAAATCAGACAATCTGACCATCCTGCACCTTCCTTTTCACATGGCAAGTCAGCCAGTTACATCCCCGTCACTTTCCCGTCTGCCTAATATCTTGTGTCTGGTTGCTTGTTCTCTATGGGCAATTTGGGTTTGGCATCTGCATCTAGTTACAACTGAAATCTGTCTTCCTAGATCAGTGCTTCTCAAACTTTAGTACACACCAGAATTTCCTGAAAGGCTTGTTAAAGCCCAGATTGCTGGATCCCCTCCCCAGTGTGTCTGTTTAGAATTTGCATTTCTAAAAATCCCTAGGAAATGCCTGTGGTCCTGGGATCCTGGTCTAGGGACCACACTTTGAGACAAACCGGCCTAGGTTCATGGTGCCTGGACTTTTGTTAGAAAATGCTCCTTTTTGAGTGATTTTCCTCAGAGAAATATATATGTATTAAATTTAACATAATGGGAAACATTTTCATTTATGAGTACATTATTTCATTTATTTCTTTTCTTCAGAGGATAATGTCCATATTTTGGAAGAAAAAGAAACACTATATTCTAGTTAAAATGATGTCAGCCAGGCTGCCTTGCAGACAGGACAAGAGATGAGAAGGGAAAGGAAGGAACAGGGAGTTCCAGTGTAGAGTTAGTGGGAGGAGGTGTGGTCCTTATCCTGCAGCTCCTGAGCACATATGGCATGAGGGGACCGTGTGTGTGTGTGTGTGTGTGTGTGTGTGTGTGTGTGTGTGTGTGTAAGTGGTGACAAGGCTCCAGACTGAAGAGGAGAGAAAGATGGGGCAACCCGTCTTTCAGAGAAGGGACTGTGGGGCTGTTCCTGCCACACAGAAGCCAGGGGCGAGGTCACAGGGAGAGCCAAGATGCTTCTGCAAAGACTTTCTCAAACTATGAAACAAAGGGACACACGACAGCTGTCCTCAGATCTCAGAGGAGCAGGGAGGCCTCGTCCCTCCATGAGAGAAGTTTTGTCTGAATAAAATATATAATTCATTTTGCCTACTTTGGCATCAAGGCAGTGGATGGCAAAGAATTTCTAAATTTCTCTTCAATTTGAGGCAACCCCTGGACTGCTGAGTTCTAGCCAAAAGCAGCAACACTTGACCATTGAGATAATATGTACAGGTGTGTAGAAGGAGAGCTCGTTGTTGGTCTTTTCTTGAGATACAAATGTTTGTTCTCAGACATCTATTATTTCCTTTGATGGCCTCTGGGGATCTGAAGATGCTGGGAGTGTCTCCTGGGCTGGTGTCTGGTCTAACACAGCAGGGTGAGAGGGGGGCTCAGTGATACGGGTGGGCCCTTGGAGGACCCTGTTGCAGGTCTGCTCCAGAAATATTCAAAATGGACATTTTGTTTTGTTTCCAACAGGTCTTCTTATTATTGAGTCTATATAATTCTGCATAGAAAAGCATATATAGATGGTAACATTATTCACTGCTCTCTCCTTTATTGAGCACCTACTACATGTTCAGCTTTATGTGTAGTTTTTAATTTAATAGTCACCAAACATCCTGAAAGGCAAGAATTTTATCTACATTTTACAGAAAGAAAAATATGCTCAGAGAAGCTTGCTAACTTTTCATTCCACTGTTAAGTAGTGAAGCTGGGATTTGAACCCAGATTGGACTGACTCCAAATCCTCTGTTGCTTTTTCTGACCACCCCACTGCTCATTATTTCTGAAATGAAAAGGATTGCCTTTATTGTTATTTCTACAGTTTTGGAGCATGACACTCAATATACTCATTCACTTAACCTATCCCTCCAGCCCCAAGAAAAAGCATTAAAGAAAAGACTTTGAACTAATTCTTTTGAATGAGTGTGTTGCATTCATAAGCTAAAGGAGGCCCTGAAGGAGTCTTGTCTGTACTAATATTGTTTGCAAATGGCTGCATGTCCCAGTCCTTTTGTGATTTTTCAGCCGGCAGTTCCAGCAACACATAGATGGGCTTTGCAAGTGAGAAAGTTCCACTTGGCTCCCGATGAATTCAATCTCTCAATTTTTCTTAGTTGTTCTGACAAGCTGGATGAGATTCAGATGAGGTGCTATGACAATGGCCGATTTTCCTTGCCCCTCTCTTCTGCCAGCCTTTCTCGCAGCTGGGTTTCATTTATGTGCCCACAAATTCTCTCCCCTTCCCAGCACAGGAGGACGACAAACTGGGAAACTGAGCTCAACTCCAAGTAGCAGCCAAACCAGTCTGTTCTGCCAGTTTTGGGAGGAGACTGTTGTCATTTTGTCGTGAGGTTCCCATGGAGAAAGCGCTCTAGCGTTAGGCATCCTGCTAACCACAATTCCCAGCTAATTGGCATTCCTGCTGATCTGGAATGAACTGCGAACAGATGCTTAGTGTGTTGATTTTGAGGAAAGTTGTGAAGGAATCCAATGGTTTCTTACCTGGCTCCCTGGCCAACAGCCTCCCCCAGACCCACTCTCCACCTCAGGGTCACTGTGCATGCTGCTAAAATGATCTTTCTAGAATCTGAGTCTGAGCAACTCACACCTGGCTTGAATTATTCAGCTCTAAGTTCTTTCATGACACCCGCACTGGCGTTTCCAGGCCCCTCCAACGTGTTTCCCTGATTCCTTGTGCTGTGGAGAAGCTGAACTGGAGCAGGGCACTCCCCATCCATCCTCCTCTCCACCCGCCATGCTGTTGCATGGAAAGTGAAACCCCAGGTCCCTTGCAATGGGCCCCCTGCCCTCCCTAGTCCCATTCCCCCCTGCACACTGAGTCCCTTCTCTACTCCAGCCAGCCTGGCTTCTGCACGGTCTCACGCCCACTTCAGGGTCTTTGTGTTCCTCGTCTCTCGACCTGGAGCTCTTCCCTCATGTATTTACATGGTCCACTCCTTCAGCCCCTTCAGATTATGGACCAAATGTCCAAGTGGACTTTCTGGATCTTTCTTTATGAAAATAACAATCCTTGTCATTCTTTTCTTTTTTCCTGTTTTAGTGGGGGGTTTTTTTCCTCCTGTCACACCTGAAATGAGATATTTATTGCTTATTCTCTTTACTGCTTTCTCCTGCGTGAAAAAGCGGTCACCAAGCATAAAGCAGTATGCCTTAACTGCAGCCTACGATGTACCCCACACCAGGTGCACACCTGAGTCCTTTCAAAACATATCAATGTCCTCCCATTCTCTAGAAAGTCCAGAGTACTTATAATCTCCAAACTTGTCAAGCAGTTTCACACCTCCAGACTTAAAAAAATGTATTTTTTAAATTGAGGAAAAACTTGCACAAATACTTACATCAAGGTAGAGCACTGTTCTAGCATTGCTCAAGACTCTCCATAAGTACTCCCTAAGGACTACCTCTATTTTTCTTTCTATCACCACAGATTAGCTGTGCTATTTGACCTGTACATAAACACAGCCATATAGCTTACATCCTAATGTGTCTTTTCTTTTAATAGTGTATGTAAGCCCTAGTGGTTTTTTCTTTTTTATTGCTGAAGAGTATTCCAAAAAGTGTGACTGTGTCACACTTATTTGTTCTTCTATTGATTGACATTTGGGTTGCTTCTAGTTATTGGTTATTATGAATAAAGCTGCTGTGGGTGCTAGTGTACAAATCTTTTGGTGGACACAGCACTCACTTCTATTCAGTGTATACCCTGTAGTAGAATTGCTAGGTCATGGGATAAACATACATTCAGATTCAGTAGGTATTGCCCAAATTTTTCTGAATTGTTCACACCAATTTATAATTCTATCAGAAACAAAAATTCGAGTTATTTCATGTTCTCACCCACACTTGATGTTGCCAGTCGTCTTGAATGTTATGCATCTAAAGCTCTGCAGGTGTCTCTTTGGGTTGTGGGTATTTCCCTGTGGATTTAATTTACATTTCTACAGTGACTGAGGATGTTAAGTGCCTTTCACATATTTATTGGACATTTTGATATTCTTTTTTACAAAGTGCCTGCTCAATTCTTTTGCCCACTCTTTTTCCTATTTCTTATTGATTTAAAGTCTGGACACAAATCCCTTCCAGTCAGTGTCTTGTCTTTCTCACTCCCTCAATGTTTTTTGTTTATTTGTTTTTGTCTAAGTTTTTAATATTAAACTTGATGTATCAATGTTTTAAAAGTTAACATTTTTGTTTTCTTTAAGGTGTCTTTGCTTACTCCAAGGTCACAAAGACATATTCCTATCTTTTTTGTCATATATGTAGTTGTTTACATTTTCATAGTTCTATGATCTGCAATGAATTAATTTTTATGTATGGTGAGAGGTAGGGATGAAGGATCATTTCCCCCCATATGGATGTCCTACTGACCTAGCAACCACAATGGAAAAGACACCCCTTCCCTCCTGAGCTGCCTTAGGGCTTTTGATATAGCTCAGATGTCTGCATATGCTCTTCCGCCTGCTTATGCCCTTTCCTGGCCCCTGCCTGATCCTGGAGAACTTCTCATTTTTCAAGATGCCTAGCTGTCAGCACACCTCTGAAGAGCTCCCTGGGCATGCCACTCACACTGTTCCCATGGAGTCTCTAACGCCCTAGGGGAGCACTGTGCCCTACACGTACTGATCTTGCAAGCCCCGATTGCTTGGCTTTCGTGTTTGCCTTCATCATGAGATTCACCATATTCCTCTTCAAAGCCAGTGCCAAACACTGTGCCTAATGTAGATGATCAGTAAAAAAGTTTATTGAAGATTTAGAACTTTTGAATGACTAAAAAAGGTTCAGTTCCCTTCAGTGTAACTTTAGAAGTAATCTGTTCCAAAAATTTCATTCTTTCTAAAAACTGGTATCCAATGTCCAGGATGTGGTGAAGCCTGGCGGGATACAAGGATAATTTGTAAACCAGTCACTTAGATAAAGAAAGGGAAAGTTTTGCATGAGTGGAGAAGGCAGGGAGGAAAGAGCAGGGTGTTTAAATCAGAGTATTCCTCAGGATATTCAACAGAGAATCTAAACAGTTGCATATGCATTAGAATCTTAATTTCCTTTCAGAGGAGTCCCAATGTCAAGAGAGGAATTTGCATAGTGTGTTTGTTAAAAACATAGAATTTGGGACCAGACCTGATCCCATAGTGCCAAGCATGTAATCTAATGTGTCCTTAATTTCTCTCTGCCTCAACTCTGTCATCAGTAAGGTGGATGGTGGTAAGCTTTGAATAAGGTTATGTACGAAAGCACACGTAACACGGTGCTTGGCATAGTGAGCACTCCATGGATGTAAAACTTAGGGGAGCTCCTCTCCTAGCATGGTATTCATGCTCTGAAAGGATGGCAGTGTGTCTTTCAAGCAACAAATTATTATAGATTTTCAGGCTGCAAACGAAAAGTACATTGAAGTTCCGTACAAATATGAATTCCTTAACAAGCAAATATCAGTCTCCATCACCCACTAAAGAAAAAATGTCTGAAGCCCTTCCTTATTCCTATTCTGCAAAAAGAAGAAGTTCTGGAGGCCCCAAAGGGAGATGACCACTGGGAGTTATATCCAGGCCTGACTAGGTGATGACTTGCTCTGATGACACATGCAGCCATTGTAAGTCTCAAAGTGCAGATATGTAAGAGAGTGGCCGCAGCTGGGCTTTTGTCCACAAGTACAGGACAAAAACCTGTACCACCCTTGGTGGTGATCTGTCAGACTCCCAGATGGTGAGTGTGTTTGGTGGTTGGCATTTGGTGTTGGTGGCAGTATTTGGATATTGGTTCTTTGATATGCGTTTGTTGTTTTGTCTTGTTTGTGTTTTTGATTTGGATTTGTTGTTTTGGTCAGTTATTATTATTATTATTATTATTATTATTAGCTAGCATTCTTAGTTGGTGTTCCTGCTTAGGACGGCTAGCCAGAGTAGTGAGAGTAGTGCAGTGTTGCAGGGGCCCAGCTCCTGCAAGAAGGCAGTCCTGAAGGACCAGTATGAGGTCCTGAGGGACATTGGGTGTGGCAGGTATGGCCAGATCAAACTAACCCGCCATCGCCTCATTGGGGCAGAGGTGGCAGTGAAAGTCCTGCCAAAGACAGTGCAGAATCTCCCGGTTCTCTCTGAACGGGACATGATGAGGAGCCAGAGCATTTCAATGTGATCCAGTTATTGCAAGTTGTCAAGACCCACAGAAATATCTACCTGGTGAGGGAGCACCCAGGTGGGGGCCGCTATTGGACCCCGTCCCACAGGGTGGCATGTCGGAGAAAGAGGCCTACAGACTGTTCCAGCAGATAGTGTGTGCTGGGGGCTACTGCCACGACAAGGGCATCGTGCACCGAGACCTGAAGCCAGAGAGCATCGAGATGGACACCAGAGCTACATCAAACTCATCAACTTTGGCTTTAGCACCAGGGTCACGCCTGGACAGAAACTGCACGAGTTCTGGGGCACTCTCTCACACTTTGCCCCCCAAAATTATCCTGAGGCAAGCGTATGAGGGGTCCCCAGTGGACGTCTGCAGCCTGGGTGTCATCTGTATGACAAGGAGATGCCCATTTATGGGACCCAGTGCTAAGGAGATGCTGAGGAAGATCGTGCTGGGAACCTACCTCGTCCCTCCCCGAGTTGCTGTGGCAGCACAAACACTCATCCAACAAATACTGACCCTGGACCCCAGGAAGTGGCCACAGCCAAGCAGATCCTTCAGCATCCATGGCTGACACAGGGTGAGCAGTATTTACCCCATGATTATAGTGAGCCACTCCCCAAACACCCAGACTCCAAAATACTGGCTACCATGTTTGATATGGGTTATGATCTGCACAAGACCTGAGTGTCTCTGGCCAAGAGAAAGTTCAATGCAGCCGTGGCTCCCTACCTCTTACTGGACACCAGAAAAGCCAGGGGTCAGGCTGCATGTTCCAGGGCAAGCCTGTGCCTCTGAGGGTTAAGCCTGGCCCAGGCCCTGTGGATCTTTCTAGTTCCCCTGTTCTTCCAATGAGGTATCCCAGTGAGCCTACCCTTTGCCCTGTCCCCTTGCCCTGTGAGCCTGGGGAGGCCCAACAGTCAGGGCAGAAGCACATCAGATGGGCCAATAAGCCTGCCATCCATTTCTGCCTGCCACCTGTGAGGACCCCCACACCTGGTTTAGCTTCCCACATTGATTCTGGGTGACCCCATGCCAGCGAAAAGCTGTGGAAGCAGGGGACTGGGAGGATTGCTTCCTGTGTCTGACAACTGTGCTGTTTCATGCCATGTGTCAGCAGTAAGGTGGCTCCAATGTTAGAGGGCAGAAACCTGCCAGGTTCATAGAGTGTGGCCCCAATGAAGGGAACAGCTGACCAGTCCAAACCAGTGCACAGCCAGAAGACCTGGGCTCTGTGCATCCTGACACTCCCTGTGGGCATGGGTCATGTGGGCTCTGAACAGCTGCAGGAACAACATGTACCAACGGCCTCAGGTTTCTCTGCACGGGTTCCAGCCAAGAGCACTTCTGCATCCACTGGGACATCAGGAGTCCCCTCTGCACCCACCTGCAGAAGATGTCAGTCACTGTTCTCCCTGGGACACTTCCCCTGCCCTGCTCCTCTGTCCTTTCTCTCATTCTTCTGAGATCTTTCTTAATAAATTTGTATCATAAAATTTATTGATAAAATTATTGTTAAAACAAGATCCTTACATGCTCATTTCATAGTAAGTGGGAGGGCAGCTAGGGAAGAATAGAGGTACTTTTAATTATAGGGGAATGAAGGGAGGGGAGGGGTATAGGGGGAGAAATGATAGTAGAATGGATCAGACATTATTACCCTATGTGCATATGATTACGGGACCTGTGTAACTACATCTTGTGCAGACAGAAGAAGGAGAAGTTATAGTGCATTCATGTATGTGTCAAAAGGCATTCCACTGTCATGATAACTAATTAGAACAAATAAAAAAGGATGAACCATAAAAATAAATTGAATAGAATAAAAAAGATCCCTATGATCCATAAAAGAAAACAAAAGCAACGAACCATGGCAATTTCAAGTTTCTAGAAATTTCAATTCTAGAACTCACTCTCTAGATGGCTAGTGGAGATGCATAATGGAACATCAATTTGGAGTCAGTTGGCAGTCTCTTATAAAGTTAGAAAACACATAATCCAGTGATCCCAGTGGTGAGTGTGCTGACTGCCAGTGGACGTGGGTGGGAGGGCCCTGTGACTCTGGGGTGACCCCTGGTGAGGAGCCACAGTGCTGCTGCCAGGAGGTGACAAGCAGGGATCCCAGATGGACAGCACCCCTTCCTGTGGCAGAGCAACTCTGAGAAGGGTTCCCATGGCAGCCAGAGGACTGGGAAACCTGACACAAGTGTGTGGCCTCGTCTTGCTTCTGCACATACAGACAGCACAGGCCTTACCTCCCATCTGGCTCCTGGTTCCTGGCACCTCCAGGCCCCAGGTCATGGGCAACTTAGCCTCATGGCCTGGGACCCTCCTGGCTTGGGCTTCCCCACATGAGAATGGAGGAAGACTAAACCAGGAGCCTGGCACCCAGCATCATGGCAGTTTGGCAGCTCCCTGGCAGGACCTGCAAGACCATACTTGTGGTCTTCGTACATTTTACTCTTAAATTTTCCAAATTCCCCAAATATTATTCTTCCCTCCTCACCCAAACTAGTCCTGTGGGTTCATACTCTTGCAATGTCTTTATTGTGGCTACCACTCTAGAGTTTTGAATTTTTGTCCACAGCCACAGGAAAAGGATTGCTTCATTGGACTTCTGGGAGAACATTGTTTAAGTGTCCTTCCCAGAGAGTCATTGCCCAGCACGAGGTGGAAGAGCTGGTAACTCAGAGCCCACTTAGTCTAGATCCTTGCCTATGGCAAGACAGGGCAGCCTGCAAAGTAGGAAAGGTACTTTGTGTTGCCTGGGGGGGGGGGGGGGGTGTTGCACATGCTCTGGTTACTGTCCATGGTCCTGAACAATCACAGCATGCAAAGACATTGCATCTTCTATATCTGGATCTGCAGTGGTTCTTATTGAATGCTCTCACTGCTCATGAATTTTTTATTTTTTTAACAAAAATTTCACCCTTTATAAACACACCTTCACACAAAGCGGTCCCATGCATCATAATTTATGTAACAGTATGGATTCAGGCTTCCTGGGTCTGAATTCCAGATCCAGCAGTTGCTGGAGGGATGGGGAGGGGGGCTATTTGGCCTCTGTGGAATGTAGTTTAATCATCCTTAAAGTGAGAAAAGAGTACAAAGTATCTCGCAGGAAGGCTTGGATGATCAAATGAGAAAATGCATGCAGAGCACTTTGAGAGGTGACATTTGTAAGAACAAAAAATCATCAATACTTTCCAAAAGTAGCAAGAGTAACCATTTTGCATTGGACGATTAATGTACTTTTAGAAGACTTATTGTGCTTTTTAGCTATTTTTTTTGTTTTTTGATTCATTGAATACAAATGGGGTACAACTTTCATTTCTCTGGTTGTACATGAAGTAGAGTCCACACCATTTGTGTAATTATGTACATAGGGTAATGATGTTTGTCTCATTCCATTATATTACCTTCCCCCCACCCCTCCCCACCCTTCATCCCCCTCTACATTATCCATCCTTCCTTCATTCTTACCTTACCCACTCCCCTGTCCCATTATGTATCATCATCCAATATTCAGAGAAAACACTTGGCCTTTGGTTTTGGGGGACTGGCTTCTTTCACTTAGCATGATATTCTCCAACTCCATCCATTTACCTGCAAATACCATAAATTTATTCTTCTTTATGACTGAGTAATATTCCATTGTATATATATACAATTTCTTCATCCATTCATCTGTTGAAGGGCATTGAGATTGGTTCCACAATCTAGCTATTGTAAATTGAGCTGCTAAAACATTGATGTGGCTGCATCATTGTAGCGTGTTGATTTTTAAGTCCTTTGGGTATAGGCCAAGGAGTGGGATTGCTGGGTCAAATGGTGGTTCCATTCCAAGTTTTCTGAGGAATCTCCACACTGCTTTCCACAGTGGCTACACCAACTTGCAACCCCACCAGCAATGTATGCTTGTACTTTTCCTCCCACATCCTCACCAACACTTATTGTTGCTTATATTCTTGATAATAGCATTCTAATTGGGGTGGGATGAAATCTTAGGGTAGTTTTGACTTGCATTTCTCTTATTACTAGAAATGTTGAACATTTTTTCACATATCTATTGATTCCTTGTAGAACTTCTGTGAAGTGTCTGCTCATTTCCTTAGCCCATTTATTGATTGGGTTATTTGTATTCTTGATGTGAAGTTTTTTTAATTCTTTATAACTTCTGGAGATTAGTGCTCTATCTGAAGTGCATATGGCAAAGATTTTCTCCCACTTTGTAGGCTCTCTCTTCACATAGTTGATTGTGCTTTTGATAGGAAATTTCCTTACCTTCAAGAAATTGAGGAAATACATGCTCCTTCTCCAACTGCAATAACCAGGGTCAAGTCAGGGAAACAGAAACCATACTTACTACTTTAACAGAGAACATAGTGAAGGAATTTATGAAACAGATATTGAAGGAAACATAAATCTAAGAGGGAGCAATGATGTAACTCAGAGACAGTAAAGGCAGGAAGCAGCTACTAAGCCCTAGGTTGGATCAACAAAGGTAAGAGGTTGACAGCTTCACAGTCTTGAAGCCTGCAAGGTTGCAAAAGGAGTGCTTCCCTATCCATGATGCTACTGACGCATTAGAGGAAATTGATGAAGAGCAATAACTTAGTAAACTATCAGTCTAGTGGACCAAGAAGGAAGGGCTTCACACATGGCTTGATACACCATCTCCTCTATGCTCTGCAATGTGTCTTGCAGTGTCCCCATTTTCCATGCGAAAACAGTTAAGAAAAATTATTAAAACCTGGAAAATGGTAAAAAAATTTTGGGGTGTAATATTGTGATGTAATATTGGACCAATACCATTTTTTTTTTGGTGCTTGGGATTGAACCCAGGGGGTGCTGAACTACTGAACCACATCCCCAGCCTTATTTTGTACTTTATTTAGAGACAGGGTCTCACTAAGTTGCTTAGGGCCTTGCCTTTGCTGAGGCTGTCTTTGAACTCGCCATCCTTCTGCCTCAGCCTCCTGAGACTACCGGCATGCACCACCACGCCCCGCGCATATTGGACCAATACCTAACATGGTCCTGAACAGAATTCCTAATTGTATAGGAAAATATGACTTTGCTGAATTTAAGTATGTATTATCAATCAGGGAATAGACGGTGGAAATTTCTATCTTAGCTTGAGGTAGATTAATAAGCTGCAAAGAACTTTGTTCAATAGAGATGTAAATTCTTTCTATTCAGTAGAAAAGATAGCCCTCAAAATTGCAGCTTTGTGGCCCTGTATGGCATTCATCAGTTTTAGAAGAATTTTTCTGCAACAGTCCTTTCGTGATAAACTTAATATCTGTTCCTACATGTCTTGCATAAGTATCTTTCTGGTATGCTTTTGGAACAGCCCTACCTTCTGCAGGTTCATTTCTTAGTGAGTTAAATAAGTCTTTTATATTTGTTCACGCTACACTTATATGAGAATCATTTTTTAAAAAATCACATCTTGACCAGCACTTGAATCAGAGAGGTACTTCATTTAGACACAGTAACACAGTTTAGCAAGTACTGGGGTCAGATTCCCACTCAAGTTCAGCTGACTCCAAAGTCCACATTATGCTCTCTTGGTGTCTACTCCATGGGGTCTGTTTCATAAAGAAACTGCACAAGAATTTACTGCCAAGTTCCTCTGGACGTTTGAGGAGACTGAGAATCTGCTGTGGTGATAAGCCAGTCCAAAATATGCAGGATAGGTTTCCAGACTGAGATCAGAAAAGGTCAAGGGCTGATGGAGAGCAGGGAGGATCATGAGATGGTAATGAGAGTCTGAAAAGATGGCAGTGGTGTTAACAAAGACAAATTCAAGACAAACACCAGGCGCCAAAGGTTTGAGGCCTGGGCTGGTGGTCAGTGGTCAGACAAACCCCTCCCTTCTGTCCTTCTCAGCCCTCGCCCTCTCAGGCCTGGTGACACTGGCAGGAGACAGGCTGCTCCACCAGGCTCTCTGTGACCAATTCTGAAGGCACTGCGTGCAACATCCAGAGGAAAGGTGCTGTTGGGGAGTAAAGGGAATACTAATGAGCTGGCAGCTTTGCAGAGAGATAAAGCCAACCTACAGCTTTCATTCCAATTTCGGGTGCCCAGAATTCAGCCTTCAGTGAACTTTACAAATATCAGAAGATCCCCAGGGCAAAAGCACTGTGGGGAGCAAGGTGTGGGGGGCAGGGGAGAAACCACTCTGGAGAGGCATCTCAGATCCATCTGCACACACTTGTTCAGTCAACAAACATCTTTACCATGCTCCTCTGTGCACCACTGCTTCAGCTCTGGAAACACCAGGAACAGGGTCTGTATCCTCCTGGGGCTCCGAATTAGTGACAGAGACAGATAATAAAACGTTGAACTCATGCATTCATGCACCTCATAAGGATGATTTGTTCTGTGTCATATATGATGGTGTCCCACAAATCTATAATGGAGTTGAAAGATTCCCATCAGCTAGAGATGATGCTGCATCACAGGACAACACATTTCTCAGGTATCTGGGGTCATGCTGGTGTAAACAAACCTACTGCTGCTGCCTGTTGTATACGGTAGAGCGATGCGATTTGCTAGTGACGATAAGCCAGCCTGGTGCTGGTTTATGTGCTTACTATACTATTCTTTTTACCATTATTTTAAAGTGCACTCCTACTTATAAAAAAAGAGCTCACCGTAAAACAGTCTGTGGTTCACCAGCAGCAGTTTCCTACATCTCACATTTATCAGACTCTTTTTTTTATTGGTGCATAATATTTATACGGAATAATGGCTCTCACTGTGGTATCTTCGTACATGCACTGAACATCATTTGATCAATTTCAAGTCTCCGCTTGCCTCCCCTTGCCTTCCCTCCCCCAATCTCCTTTCTCTACCCTCACTGATCTCCCTTCTATTTTCATGAGATCTCTCTTTCTCTCTCTAGCTTTCCCATATGAAGGGAAACACACATCCCTTGACTCTAAGTCTGGCTCGTTCTATCAGTTTTCCAGCAAATGGTAACTGCATTCTCCTCCAAGGCTGAACAAAACCCCATTGCGTATACATACCACATTTCCTCTATGCAGCCACCTGGACAGACACCTAGGCTGGTCCCCTGGCTTGGCCGTTGTGAACTGTGCTGCTATAAACATGGATGTACAGGGGTCTCTAGAGTATGCTGACAGTCATCTTTTGGGTCAATACTGGGCACCTACTGTGTCTCCTCATGGCATATTGTCCAGCCATTGGCCTGCGCCATCTAGGTTGTGAAAGCACACTCAGACGCTCACACACTGGCTAGATTGACTAGCAATGCATTTCTCAGAACAAATTACTGACATTAAGGGGCACAAGGCAGTAATAGAATTTCAGGAGGGATTCGTGCCACAAAAACAGAGCAGCATAAAGGGGAGAGTTAGTTGGGCTGGGTGCTGCTTTCAAGCTCTCACAGAGGCCTACGTGAGGAATTGCATCATGGGAACGAGCAAAGTATTTGAAAATTTTAGAGGAACCCTGAGACACCCCAAGCCTGCCCCATGATCATACCAGGTGATTGTTTTCTGTTCATTCATGTGTCCTTGTGACATGAATGTCTCAGGCTGGAGGATGAAGGAATGGGAGGTTAACAGATGCAGTTCAGAACAGAGACACTGAGCTCCAATCCCCAAACCAGAAATGATGGGACTAACTCCAAATGCGGGAGGAGCTCCAAGGAAGGAGAGCGGGTCCCAAGAGAGGAGGTGAGATGCAGCACAGCTGCCCAGCCAGGCTGTGTCCTCTCTGCCATCAGCCTTTTCCCTCTCCAACCCTGTCACCCTTCCCCAGGATTTCTGCCCCCCTCCATGATGCTCACCTACCACCCAGAAAACCCAGAAGCAGAGTGGGTGCCCTGGGCATTGGCGGGCACACAGAAGTAATTGCCATTATCTTGGAAGCCTATGTCATCCAGGTTGAGGGTCAGGACTTTGTGGTAACGGTTATCAGGGATGTCACACTGTTGAGCGATTTTGAGCTGTAGCCAGAAGGAATGGGGATGATATACCGAGGTTGTTAAGGGATTACAAAGCTCTGAGTTCAAATCCTCAGCCTTTTAGAGTGCTACTTTCCTGTCCT
This sequence comes from Glaucomys volans, assembly GCA_020662805.1. Lineage (NCBI taxonomy): Eukaryota > Metazoa > Chordata > Mammalia > Rodentia > Sciuridae > Glaucomys > Glaucomys volans. The sequence goes on from JAJEJO010002344.1 coordinate 29,339, forward strand.
TGGCAAGGGACATAACCCTGAACCTCAGTTTCTTCATCTAAATAGAACTAATTCTGGCCCCAGCTGCAAGTAGTAAGAGATGAATGAAATTTGCATGCAGAGGGCATAGGGCTGTGCCTGGCCCATTGTATGCAGGAGCAGGGAGGGAAGGGGGTACCTAAAAGTAACTTCTTGTCATTTCCTCCTGGTAATACTCCCTCCTTCACCCTCTTTCCCAGTGTTTTTCTGAATGAGCCCTTATATCCCTGGGCCTTGAAGGTAGCCTGGGAATGCATTGCTAGGTCAGAAGTAAGCTCACATCTGGCTCTGCAGCAAAGGTCATGGGTCAAAGGACCAGAGTACCTCCTTCCCCCACAGTAGCAGGAGCCTGAGTCCTGGTTCTGGATCAGCTACTGACTGGTGGTGAGATCTTGGTGAGTTCCCTCCCTTCTCTGGGCCTGGGTTGTGTCCATAGCCCAGAGAGCCGGTTTGGGATGAGGCTGGAGGCTCTGCCCTACAGGGCTTGGCGTGCTTCTGCTTGCTGTTCACCCAGGAGCTGACCTTGGTGTCTCCATGTTTGAGGAAGATGTCAAAGTCCAAGTCTCCATTGCTGGATGAGCATACAATCTGGGCAGCTTCCCCTTCAATGCACGCCAGCTCTGCAGGCTCCAGTGTCAAGGCTGGGGACCCTCCTGGGAGGACTGAGCCAGAGCCAAGACCCTTGAATTCCTAGGACTGAGCTGTCCCCATGCTCCCTGCTGTGGGCCAGGCTACTGGCCAAGGTCCCCACCATTCTCCTGTCCTGAACCCTGGAAGGCAGGCTCTATGCCTCGGTTCCTCCCAAAGCAAATCCTGTCTCCTAAAGACACCTTGGAAAGACCCCTCTCTCCATCACCACCACCCATCCCAGTCCCACTACCACTCCATTCTCCAGACTTTTGCAACAACCATTTTAAAGGCCTCCTGGTCTCCCCTCAGGGCCCTCTACAGTGTAGAATCTGCCAAAGTAACCTCTGAAAATAGAAACTGTATCATGCTTCTCTCCTGGGTAAACTTTCAGAGGCTTCCTATCACTCTCAGAATTAAAGCTGAAGTCCATTGCACACCCTGACCTGTGTCATTTCACCGTGGCCACCAGGGTTTTCTTTCTCCCTGAAGACCTGGCACTCACCACTCCCTCCTGAAATTCTGTCCCTCCCTCGTGGGGAAGCAGGGCTATTCTCATCCTTCAGATCTTTGTTTGCTAAGGGCATTCCTCAGAGAGGCCTCCCATGACCAGCATAGATGGGCTCTCCAGCATGGCCCACCCATATCAGCTTCCCTGAGTATTTCTCTTGGTTGTCATTCATCACAATTTCTCTCTACTGTCTTTTGAGTCTGACTCTCCAGGGCAATGTCTAGTCCATGCAGGGGAAATCCCCACAGCCAGTACAGCATCTGGCGCAAGCAGGTATGGAATCAATCCCAGTGCCCGTGCCTGTGGTTGAAAGATACTCTGGGCCTGTTTCCCAAGGTCCATAGACACTCAGGATGCAAAGAGATTTCCTTCTCCATGAGGCTCCTCCACCCCGCACCAGGCTCTCTCCTAGATGCCAGGTTCCATGTTTGTCTAGCATCTCATGGTGGGAAAGGATCCTGCCCATTGTTAGTTACATGCTGTGGACTGAATCCCGCCGGACACACCTTGCCCCCATGGATGACTGTGGACCATTGGAAGGAAGAAGTGGCAGAAGGGAGATGTCCTCTATGCCTGGTGGCCCCTTCCTGCCCCCTCACCTTTCCCACAGTTAGCACCATCCTGCCGTCCATAAATATACACAAATCTTACTAAATACATGCAAGATCTGTGTATAATGCACAGAACACTGAGGAAAGAAATTGAAAAAAAACTAAATAAATAATCGTAAGATATGTATCAAGTTAATTCTCTGCACATTGATCTATAGATTCAACAAAATTCCAATCAAAATTCCTGCAGAAAATAAAAATTCTGTGTAGTATTCTTAACAAATTGGCTTAAATTTAATAAAAAAAAACATAAAAGAGCAAGAATAGCAAAAGCAATTTTGGAAGGGAAGAACAAATTTGAAATATTGATACTGTTGGGTTATAGATTCTTAGAAAGCTGCTGTATGGAACTGGAGGAAGATACACATGTATAGCAATAGAGCAGAGTAGCACTCAGGAATAGAACTACATGTGTATGGTTAATTGATTCTTGCAAAAGAGGTTAAAAAGAATCCGATTAAGAAGAGATAGTTTTTCCAAAAAAAGAGTGTGAGAACAATTGAATACCTATATACAAAAAAATAATAATAATCCAACAAGCATGAAAATCCATGATCTGTACACTAAGCCCTATTCAAAAATTATCTCTAAGTGGATTCATGCCCCAAAATGTAAAATTATACAACTATTACAAGAAATAGAGAACATCTTTGTTACCTTGTGACCTTGAGGGTTAGGGTAAGTTTTCTTAAATATAAGCTAAAGAAGATCCTTATGGCTCTGCTTCCTGATCATCATGTGAGCTGGTTCCCTGTGCCACACTCTTCCACCATGATGTCCTGCCTCACCTCGAGACCCCAGGACTGGAGCTGAGTACCTCAGGTTTCTCTGCTCAGGTTCCAGCTGAGAGCACTTCTGCATCCATAGAGAGTCCCCCTCTGCCTCCACCTGCCAAAGACATCAGAGACTGTTCTCCCTAGTACACTTCCCCTGCTCTGCTCCTCTGTCTGTTCTCCCACTCTTCTGAGAACTTTCTTAATAAATTCGTATCCAAAAAATTGTTAATAAAATTATTGTTAAAAAAAGATCCTTATATGCTCATTTCACAGTAAGGTGTTGGGGGGCAGCTAGGGAAGAATAGAGGTACTTTTAATTAGACGAGGGGAGTGAAGGGAGGGGAGGGCGCATGGTAGAATGAATGGGACATTATTACCCTATGTGCATATGATTACAGGACCTGTGTAACTACATCTTGTACAGCCAGAAGAAGGAGAAGTTATACTGCATTTATGTACATTTATGTATGATGTGTCAAAAGGCATTTCACTGTTATGATAACTAATTAGAACAAATAAAAAAAGAACCATAAAAATAAATTGAACAAAATTTTAAAAATCCTTATGATCTATAAAAGAAAATATATAGATTTTGACAAATTAGGCTTTATTAAAACAACATTTCTACTCTTGAAAAGAGATGATTAAAAGAGAAACCACAGAGCCATACAAAATATGTTCCATCATGTATGTTATAAAGGCCGTTTAGGCCTGAGTATGTAAAGAACTTGCAAAACTCCATATAAAAGAAATAATTCAATAAAAATGGGGAAAACTATTGAATGAAGATGACACACAGATGGCAAATGTGTACCTCAAAATATGTTCAACATATTTTATTTTTAGGAAAATAAAATTAAAATCACAATGGTATGCCACTGCATACTTAGAAAACAATAGCAAAAAACTACGGCAATTTGAAGTTTCTAGGATATTCAATTTTTAGAACTCTCTCTCTAGATGATTAGTGGAGATGCATAATGGAGCCTCAATTTGGACTCATTGGCAGTTTCTTATAAAGTTAGAAAACACATAATCCAGTAATCCCAGTGGTGAGTGTGCTGAGTGCCAGTGGACGTGGGAGGAAGGGCTCTAGGACTCTGGGGTGACCCTTGGTGAGGGAGCCACAGTGCTGCTGCCAGGAGGTGACAAGCAGGGATCCCAGATTGACAGCACCCCTTCCTATGGCAGAGTAACTTTGAGAAGGGTTCCCATGGCAGCCAGAGGATTAGGAAACCTGACACAAGTGTGTGGCCTCGACTTGCTTCTGCACATCTGGAAAGCACAAGCCTCATTTCCCATGTGTCCTAGTTCCTGGCAACTCTAGACCCCAGGTCATGGACAACTTAGCCTCATGGCCTGGAACCCTCCTGACTTGGGCTTCCCCACCTAAGAGTGGAGGGGGCCCAAGCCAGGAGCCTGGCACCCTGCATCATGGCAGTTTTGCAGAGTCTGCAAGACCATCCTGGTGGTCTTTGTACCTTTTACCCATGGCCATGCCTGGCAGATGGGAGGTGTGATTGCCAGGTACACTAATAGATGCATTAAGTGGTGAATGAGTGAAGAGTGAGTGGAAGGAGTTCTCCACCCTCTGAAACCAATTCATTTGTTAAATACTTCATACATGGGGCCGTGTTCTGTGCCCAGGAATCACAAGGCTCAGTGCTCTTCCCTGCATGCAGGGCCTGCAGATATCCCATGCATGACTGAAATGGGGTGAGAAGCTCAGAATCTCTGTCTTCAGAGGTGATGCCGGAGTTCCTGGAAGATCTCCACCTATTCCCCAGAAAGACATGGATATTCCCCCTTCCGTAGCCTATCCCTCTGCCTCGTTATTCCTATCCTATGAATATCATATCCTTTCACTCCCTGGACTTGAGAAGATGATTTGTGAGCAAAGCTCCCTCTTCTCTGATCTTTGGTCACAGAATAGTCTTTCATTTTTCCTAACACTTGTCCTCATTGATTTTTCCCTGGGATGAACTTCTGAACCTGGGTTGGTGACAGTCTGAGTGACCCTACCCAGTGGGCATGCTGCCTGTGCCAGTCTCTAGACTGAGCTCTTAGCACAAATCATCTTATTGAAGCTCACAGCCACCCTAGGGGAGGACTATAGTTGTCCCATTTATTTTTTTTATTTTTATTTTTTTTGAACTGGGGATTGAACTCAGGGACACTCGGCCACTGAGCCACATCCCCCAGCCCTATTTTGTATTTTATTTAGAGACAGGGTCTCACTGAGTTGCTTAGGGCCTTGCTAAGTTGCTGAGGCTGTCTTTGAATTCGCGATCCTCCTGACTCAGCCGAGTCGTTGGATTACAGGCGTGCACCACCGCGCCCGGCTTAGTTGTCCCATTTAAAGATGAATAAAGGCATGCCCAGTGGTTGTGGGTGACGTGCCCAGAGGTTGTGGGTGACGTTCCCAGAGGCATACAGCTGGCAAGCAGCAGAGCCGAGTTTTAAATCCAGGAATCTACGTTCATGGCCGCTGGGTTCAACCAGTGACCTTCATCAGTTGCTGGGCTCTCAGGGACATGGAGGGTAGAGGGGAACAACCTGGGGTTAAGAGCCAGATAGACCAGGATTTGCATTCCTTACTCCTCACTGTGTGAGCACAGACAAACCTGGCCTCCTTGGGCCTCATTTCCTCATCTGTGAGTGGGAGAGGGGTTGTTGACTTGGATCCAGTGAGGTAATAATGCAGGTTAAGAACATTCGACATTTACAGAGCAGTTACTCTGTGCCCAGCCCTGGGGACACAGGGTTGACAGGACAGACATGTTTCTCCCTTCTGAAGCTCACAGACTATCAGTGGAAGCAGGAGAGGAACCATCTGGGGAGTTGGAGAAGAGGAAGTCAAGGAGGGTTCTATATGAGCTGAGAAGGGGGAGAGATACTGAGAGTAGGGAATGTTCTAACATGGAGAAACAGCATTGTGAAGACCTGGCAGCAAGAGAGTCCACAGTGCATCAGAGGCTCAGGGTGCTGAACAAATATGAAGACCCACAAGAGCACAAAGGATTGAAAGCTGGAGAAGTACTCTGACCTTCAGTTGCAGAGGGGCATTCTAGGGGAGAGGACAGCATCAACAGAGGGGCAGAGGTCAGAGGATCTGTGGCCCACCCAGGGGAGGATGGGCCTTGGAGGCAGATGTGGTGAGGCTGCAGAAGAGTCTGGAACCAGTTTAGGAGGGCCTTGAAGACCACATAAGGACTTTGTTGGACCATGGGGAGCCACTGAAGGTGACTGAGCAAGGGAGAGCTAAAATCATCATGCTTCAGCAGATCACTAATAAAGAAGAGAAGCTCAGATGTGGAAATGTCCTTCTTGTCCTTTCAGAGAGTAAGTCGGACTCTGAGAATTCTGATTTTCTAGAAACTTTGTTTCTAGAAAATTTGTTTCTTAGAAACTTTTCCCCACATTTGTGGTGTATCTAGTTCCTTGTAGTGATTACCTACAAAACCTAAAGCCAGAAAGAGACTATGGAGGGAGAGCTAGCAAAGGGCAGCCTGCTCAGAGGCCTGTCAGGAGCAGGAGGAGCCCTGAGCTGGGGCATGGGGAGCTGCTGGGGAGAGCAGCAGGGGCACCATGGTGCAGAGCTGTGGGAAGGCACATGGGGACCGTCCTGCTTCTGTAATGTCCCCGAGGCCCTGCCCCAGCCCAGGGTCCCCTCACCTGGCAGTTGGTTCAGGGGAGCTGGGACCTGGCCTGGAGAGCACGGAATTGTACAGTGGGGAAGTTCTACCTGCTCAAGCCTTTTGGAGCTGGGGTCATTCCAAGGAAGTCTCAGCTTGCTCCCCCTGACCCCTCTCTCTCCCTCTCTCTCTCTTTTAATGGTACTGGTGATAGAACCAGGGGAACTTCACCACTGACCTACACCCCCCTAACTTCCCCCCCCCCCTTTTTCTCTCTTTCTTTCTTTTTTTTTGGATTTTGAGGCAGGGTCTCCCTGAGTTGCTTAGGACCTCACTAAATTACTGAGGCTGACCTCAAGCTTGCAATCCTCCTGCTTCAGCCTTCCTAGTCCCTGGGATCATGGGTGTGCACCACCATGTCTGGCTGCACATCTGTCTTTATCTCTCTTCTCTCACTCATTTATGGGCTTTTTCAACAAACCTGAGAGGTTCCAGTTTCCCTCCAGAGGACCAGAGCAACTTTCTAGTGTCAACTTTCATGTTTGATTCTCTTATCTTCCAAGAGGCACTATGATTTTTTTGTATTTAAAAGGGAACTTTAGACTCCACTAACACTTTAAATGCTTATTCTCCCTACTCAGCAACTCTGTGTCTAGAAATTTATTCTATGGATACAAACACATAAATGTGAAAATATAAATGTGTTTGCAGACCAGGGTCATTGCAGCATAACTCATAACTCTAAAAATTTTAAAACAATGTAAATATCCATCAATAGGGGATCGCTAGGCTCATTTATAGCACAGGCGTGGTTTTAAATGAGTGCAGTTCTCAAAATGGATAAATTAATATCTGTGCCACTGTCCTGTGAGTCTGTCCGTAATGTACTATTAAGTAGAAAACAAAATTGCAAAATAATAGTGGTAGTTTTAAAAACAACTATAATTTAATTAGATGCAAAATACAAATATTAGTACGTAAGTGGTGGGAACCCTAAAAACTAAAACTGAACTATTAACAGTTTAAACAGAATTTCCATAAGATAAATTCCAGCACACAGAATCTCTGACTAAAGTAAGAAAGCATTTTAAATGTTTTCAGAGTCTAAAATACAAAAACACACAAAGGGAAGGCTTCCTCTTTCTGTATAACATATTCTGGTCATGGGTTTGGGCATTTGTTCTTTAAACACTTGTATGAATTAATTATTACAAAACTAGACAATAAACTCAGATAACAGAGGCCTTGGAGAGACAGTCTCTAATTCAGAGAAGGGCCATTAACGGGGCTGCGGGCCCCTCCGGGGTTGCAGCTTAGGGCCCACCAGGAACAAACTCTTTCAGACTTTCCCTCTTTTCCAGGAATGAGGACCCCCAGCAGAGAGTGGGGTGGTAGAAGAAATGAGTAGCCCAAGTGGCCCCTCCCTCCGGAAGTTCATCACCTTGAATGTTTCACTTGATCTGCACAAGAATCCAACGATGCCCTTCCATCTCCAAAGCTGGAAATCCTGCTGATGGGACCTCCAGTACCACACCCCTGACCCTGACTCTCCTGCCTTATTCTTGTAAGGACTCTGTGACAGCACTGGGCCCACCCAGGTGGCCCAGGATATTTCCTTATCTCAAGATCTTATCACATCTGGAAAGCCCCTTTTGTCATGCTAGATAATATATTCATAGGTTCAGGGGATTAGGGTGTGGACCTCTTTGGGGGCCATTCTTCTACCTACCATACTAGGCAAATAATTATGAAGCATAAATGAAAGAAGAGGAGTTGCTTGAGTGTGAGTGCAGATGGGTGGAAGAACATTCCAGAAGAGGAAACAGCATGAACTAGGGCCCTGAGGTAGGAGGGAGGATGATGGGGTGAAAAACTATAAAGAAGGTTGGTATGTTGGAGCCCAGAGGGCAAAGCATGTAAGTGGATGGAGGAAAATGAGAAGGCAGGATTCCATGGCCCTGGTCCTGGCCCTGCCCAGGAGAAGAGTAGGGGTACAATCAGATGTGCCCTTGGACATGGGTCCAAGAGTGGACATAGGGAGCCCTTTAGATGGGTGGGGGTCTGGAAGTCACTTGGGCCACCACTTAAAATCTTCTGGCCCTTCCAAGTACATATGAATCACCTGCATCTCACCCATAAACTTTGATGTTAATTTTAATATGGGAAATTCTAAATACCTACAAAAGCAGAGAGAATGATTTTCTGAAGGACCATATATCTACCCATCTTCTAGCTACAATAGCTGGTTAAGTCATGGCCAATCTTCCAGGGTCTATAGTCCTTCATTCCAGGATTATTTTGAAGCAAATTCCAGCTATCCTATCATTTTATCCAAATTTCTTTCAGATTATGTTTGTACATGTATAAAATCTTTAAAAATGAATAATATCACAAGGGCTAAGAAGTCCCTCTGGCTTGGCACATGTTTTGGAAGCTATCAGTGCATACATTTAGCCTTTCGGGAAGAATATACCTTTTCCTTTTTTTGCTCAGAATTCCAAAGAAGTTTCTGTGTTGAATCCCACACCCTCTCAGGGCAGAGGATTTCTCTTCCTGTGTCTGCCAAGCTTATTCTGGCCCAACCTGAATCTTCTCTCGCCAAACCTCAGCATCCCTGCTACAGATTGCAGAGGCCTGGGGGCTAGGCCTGCAATGATCAGATGGGGCAGGAAGACTCCTGCTCCTGCCCACCTCACAGAGCAGCAGAAGCTCCAGGCTAGGGCTCCATCCAGTTGCTTTCTTGGCACCGAGGAAGAAGGCCTTTTCAAAATGACAGGGAAGTTCAAGCAACCCCCATGCCAACACTGCTCATGTCAAGAACACCTGCAGTTAGGCTTCCTCCTTTCCAAATTCCTCTGCATTGCAGGATGTGAGGGTGGGAGGTGGAGAAGTCTCTAATTACACCTTTCTTACAGTCGCTCGGTTCTGTGACTATTTCAAGGAAGAGTAGAACGATGCTGAGGTTCCTCCTCTCAAGTAAAGATACGCCTCCAGGGTTCCCGCTCTGCCCCCCTCCAGCACAGCCTTCACTGTCTGGCGATGTTCTGTTCTCAATATCTACTTTATGTAACAACTCCCTTCCCACGCCCTGAATTAATACAGCAATCATTTCATTACAGACATGGACCTTATGGATACCAGGGAATAGGACCAGACTTGTCAATGGGGCTCCTTCAAATCACACATCACTACTTCCTCCTGTGTCCCCACTCCCCCAACCTACTACTGAATGTCCGCCTAGTCACTCTTCTCTCTCTCTCTTTTTAAAAATTTGTACTTTTTAGTTATATATGACAGTTGAATGTATTTTGACATATCATCCATACATGGAGTATAACTTCCCATTCTTTTGGTTGTACATGTATGTACATGTATGTTCTGTATTCATATATGAACATAGGAAAATTATGTCTGATCCATTCTACTGTCTTTCCCATTCCATTCCCCTCTCCCTTTCCCCCCACATCTCCCTGTCCAATCTGGTGAACCTCTGCTCCTCCCTCCCTCCACCATTATGAGTCAGCATCCACATATCAGAAAGAACATTTGACCTTTGGTGTTTGGGGATTGGCTTATTTCATTTAGCATGATAGTCTTCAGTTCCATCCATTTACTGGGAAATGTCATAATTTCATTATTTTTTATGGCTGAGTAATATTCCATTGTGTATATGTACCACATTTTCTTTATCCATTCATCTCTTGAAAAGCATCTAGTTTGGTTCCATAGCTTAGCTATTGTGAATTGAGCTTCCATAAACATTGATGTGGCTGCATTACTATAGCTTGCTGATTTAAAACCTTTGGGTACATGCAGAGGAACGGGATAATTGGGTCAAATTGTGGTTCCATTCCAAGTTTTCTGAGGAATCTCCATATGCTTTCCAGAGTGGTTGCACCAATTTGCAGTCCCACCAGCAATGTATGAGTGAACCTTTTTCCCCGCATCCTTGCCAACATTTAATGCTGCATGTATTCTTAATAATTATCATTATAACTGGAGTAAGATGGAATCTCAGTACAGTTTTAATTTGTGTATCTCAAATTGCTAGAAATGTTGAACATTTTTTCATATATTTCTTGACTAATCATAATTTCTTCTTCTGTGAAGTACCTGTTCAGTTCCTTTGCCCATTTGTTGATTGAGTGATTTGGTTTTTTGGTGTTAAGTTTTTTGAGTTCTTCATATATCCTAGAGATTAATGCTCTATCTGAGGTGCAGGTGGCAAAGATTTTCTCCCATTCTGTAGGCTCTCTCTTCATGTTCTTGATTGTTTCCTTTGATGTGAAGAAGTTTTTTAGTTTGCTTCCATCCCTTTTATTGATTCTTGATTTCATTTCTTATGTTTTATGAGTCTTGTCGAGGAATTCCGTTTCTAAGCTGACACAATGGAGATTTGGGTCTGCTTTTTCTTTTATTAGGCACAGGGTCTCTGGTCTAATTCCTAGGTCCTTGATCCACTTTGAGTTGAGTTTTGTGCAGTGTGAGAGATAGGGGTCTAATTTCATTTTGTTACATACATATGGAGTTCCAGTTTTCCCAGCACCATTTGTTGAAGAGGCTATCTATTCTCTAATGTATGTTTCTGGTGCCTTTGTCTAGTGTGAGATAACTGTATTTATGTAGGTTTGTCTCTGTGGTCACTCCTCTCTTTAATCCACCCTCTATGGTTCTGGGACTTGAACTGTGCCCCTAAAACATATTGGCTGAGAGTGAGGAATAGTTCTCTGTTGAAAGTCTGGATAATACTGTCAGAAGAAGGGGCAATGAACACCAAGAACAGAAGAACAGCGGTCCACAACGGTCCTCCCCTTGGATGCTCTTCTCCCATGTACTTCCTATCAGCTTTCCATGAACATGCTTCAAAAGTACCCTGCCAACTTAAGGCACTGCAGCACTGGTCTTTATTGGTGTAGGAGAGCTGGGCATGGGGTGAGCTGGGCATCCCTCTGGGAATGCAGTTCTATAGCAGGTCATTCCCTGTTTGAGTCAATGTAAGTGACAACTGAGCAGCAGGTGACAGAATACCTGGCTAACAGAGGCTTAAAGAAGCATGAATTTATTTTTCTCACATAACAATATACTTCAAGGTAAGTGGTTACCTGTTTAAATTAGGACTCAAGGAAATCCAGGGTCTACGAACCATGAATCTGTCTCTCTTTTCTCATAGAATGCTGCATCCATCATGCCTGCATTCAAGGGAGGAACCAGGGGGGAAGGACTTGTTCCAGAGCATGTGTCCCCTTTTATCATGGATTGCAAAAGCTCTCCCGGAAACCTCAGTGGACATTTATTTAGATCTCCAGGGGCAGAATGGTGCTATATGTCCACCACTGTTTGGAAGGGAGGTTGGGAGAAGCTAGTATTGTGTGTATGTGTGTGTGTGTGTGTGTGTGTATGTGTGTGTGTGTGTGTGTGTGCATTGAGATTCTACTAGCAAATCAAGCATGAAAATTGCTTAGGGTTGGATGCTGTGCCGCACACCTGTATTCCCAGCTACCTGAGGCTGAGGCAGGAGGATTGCAAGTTCAAAGTCAGCCTCAGCAACTTAGTGAGACCCTGTCTCTAAATAAAATACCAAAAAGGGCTGCGGATGTGGCTCAAGGGTTGAGTGCCCCTGGGTTCAACTCCCAGGACTCCCCCACAAAAAAAGAAAATTGCCTTATGTGTTGACAATGGGAAGTAATGGGGATATGAGGGACATATGGATCAAAAGAGGAGGGGATGGCAGGTAGGGAAAACAATAGATTGCTATTGCAATCCCCAATAAACAATTTCTGGTTCTAAAAATCTTTGATTCTAAGGGGGTGGGAAGTTTGTCTCTGGACTTAAATAAAATGATAGTGATATTTTAGAGGAGATTGGGCTTCTTATTTTTAAAAGTGTCTTCCAATGACAACTTGTGATTTCATCGGCAATTTCAGAAAAGATGGAAAGGAGACTTAAAGGATGCTGATATGTGCCTTATTGTCTGTGGCACGGGTGGGTTCTCATGGAGACACTAAGGACCCAGGGCTGCCATCCCCTCCACTCCCCTCCACCCCACCTCGGAGAGTACTAGGGTTTTCTTCCTAATTTACATAACTACTGAGAAGGAATGGTCCAGAGCCTCTGAAGTCCCCGACTCCTGCCTCTATCCCATATTAATATTCATGGACCCAGAGCTAAGAGAGCTTGGGGGAGATTTTTAGATGAGTCATAGGAGTAACATTTCATTATTTCCAGATGGCATTAGTTAGCTCACCCAACCAACTTAAGGCTAAAAGCTCCCTTAGTGCCTCCAGCCAGGGGCTCCTGGGTGGTGATACTGACTGAGCCCCTACAAGGCGGGATCTAGCAGAGTGGGCAGCAGCACCAAGTGGGCTGCCGTTCTAGGCAGTAGAGCATTCCCAGGAGTGGGAAGAAAATGCTGCTGTCCCAGGAATGCCCAGGGAATGAAGCTAATGGAACAGATAGCTTCATTAGAAACCGAGCTACTTTTGAAGCAACAGCTAGTCTAGGTTCCCCTTCTTCTTCTTTCTCTCCATCTCCCCTTCAGTTAACCTGAAATAATAATAGAAATGATTAGCAGGGCATCTGCTAAGGAAAACAGTGACCCTACTGAGCAAAGATGACCAGTCCTATAGAAGGGTTTGTGGCTATGTCTTCATCAGTTCAGCTCACAGAACGCAGCAAGATCATTAGACAGCTTCTAGATCCTAGGGCCCTTTAAATTTGTCCCCCTACAGGGAGGGAATGGAAATCATTTTACAGAGTCAGACTCAGGATTTTAATCTGTTTTCTATTTTTAACCTTTGGAAGAGAAGATGAGACCCTGCAAACTAAAAGAAGCCATTATCTCTGCTAAAGTAATTTCAGCTCTGGGGAAAGAGTCCAATTTAGATTTTTTTGGTGTTTTTCTTTTAATTCCTTGCAAATCAGAGCAGGTGATGACAGGAAGAGTTGAGAAGCTGGGAAAATAGATCTGTGGGTGCAAGAAAATAGGGTGAGATATGTCAATGGGCTCCTTCAAATCACATATCACTGCTCCCTCCTGTCCTCCAGCTCCTCCAGTCTGGGTACCAAATTTCCTCCCAATTGCTCCGCTCTTTAATCCACCCTCTACAATTCTGTCTGCATTTTTTTTCCCCATCACCATATTCCTGTGCTTGAAAACATAGTAACTTCCACACTTCTGTAGAAAGAAATGGCCACTCCAAAGCAATGATACACAGGCCTTCCAGCCCACTTCCTGGGTCCAGCCTGACTTTCCAAGTTGTCTCTGATCCTCCCAGCCAGTGGCCATTGCCTGGCCCAGTACCTGCTACACACTCAGTCACTTGGCCCTGCAAGTGTTAACCAGCGGTGCCAATCTCTAACCCCTGCGCATAACACCTGCTTATACTTCTTCATATTCTCTACATTCCTGTTATCCCCTTTCCTATCCCATCTGCTTGGGGAATGTGTACTTTTCCCTAAATCTCCCACTCAAATGTCACCTCCTTCCATAGCCTGTCTGACACTCCCTCTATCCACCCACACTTCCCCAGGCAGGATCATTTTGGGTTCCCATCCCATGTTCTGTATTCCTCAGATGGAGCAGCTCCTGCCTTGTGTATTTATACACTCTAGTGTGCTATCAAGAGATAATTGGGTTCCCAAGAAAATTTCCTCTATCAAAATTGAATTATAAAACCAATCGATTCCCTACAAGATAAAAAGGGTTGAGGTGATGACGTTGAGGTGAGGGGTTGAGGTGAGGCTCACAATAACAAAGTTAGTTTTCCTATAGGGATTTCAATAATAATGGTGCTTTGTAGCTATCAGAGTATTTCATTGCAAGCCAAAATATCAAATTACTTGATCAAGAAAAAAATGTATCTCACTTGTCTCGCAAAGCGTATTACCTGTGAGTCTTCCAAACCCTGTTTGTCTTTGGACTTGAGCTTCTAATTTTGCTGATGTCACAATTCCGAAAACAAAGTCAACAAAAGGGCACAAGCATGAAAGAGGGGGCAAAGGAAGCATCACTCACACTGCGGGGGGCTCCTGGTGGCAAAGCAGGAGCCCTCTGCCTTTTCAGGGGGTCGAAGCCCTAGTGACAAGCCTGTGTGATCAATGGCAATTGGAGGAAGACAAATTAGTTTGTTAATTCAGTGGCCAACATCCAATCCAATCTACTTAAGAAAACTCTCTCTTAGGAGAAAGACCTTTATTTAGGAATGCAATATCTTCCTTCTAGATGGAAGGACACCAAACACAAGGATGACATCTTATTCAATTTCATCACCCCAAGATTGCTGAATTATAAATGCCTTGCACTTTCTGGACAATGAGCTTTAGTCTTGACTTTGGAGCTTGTTTATATGCCTAGACCTTTTTAGCATGAGTTGGATACAGTTCCATTCCTCACCTCAAACTTTGATGTCCTGATGACAATATTTTATTGTCATGAGATGAGTGATTTTAATAGAAAATTAGCCCTTTTATGATAAGGTATTAATGTTTATTGAGAAATATGCTAAAACCCTTACATGAATTATCTCAGCTACTCCTTCCAGCAACTCTATGCCACAAGTATTATTGCTGGCCTATTATGTACATGTATATATACATATATACATGTGTATACATTTATATATATATACATATATATATATAAACTGAGACCTAGCCAGATCGTTAGTTGTGCCATGAACAAATTCGTGGGAAATGGCATATAATAACCTGTCAAAATAAAACCTCTCTCTTTGAGTAGACACTCTCTAATCTTTAATTGGCTTATGGTTTTCCTCTCCAAACAGAAAGTCAATTCATTTACATGCACATTTGTAAGTTTTGGGGTTAGTTGATCTTGCAGGATTTATCTGTTTAATATCAGACATTCAATGGATGTTTTGTTTTACATGACAATAACTTTTTTCTATAGCAGAAAACTAAGGCTTTCACCATATATTTGCTCAGGGTAGTATGGGACCAGAGATGTTTTCTAAAGGAAATCTTGGCCCATATCCAGGGGCACTTAACTATAGTGAGGTTTGAGCAGTGAAATGGCTTCATTTTAACCAAAGAATGTCTACTCTCTGCAAGAGTTGACTCCTAGAGAATATGTTCCACACTTTATCCATACCTTAATGCATGTCCTCAAGTACTAATCAAGGTATCCCCTTAAACTCCCTACTACTTTATTCTTATCAAAAGCTTAGTTTATAGAAATTAGATTCATGAAAGAGGTTTTGAGGGAGTGATATGCATATAGTCTTTTAGATTGCTTAAATGGCATCTTAAATGAACTTGAGAAAGAAATATTTTATATACATTTTATATATGTACAAAATCAGGGTGAGTTCAAGCAAGACATTTAACTTCTTTGCACCTTACTTTCCCTTTTGGTACCATGCAGTAGTTGGATTGAGTGACCTTGATGTGTTTTCCAGTGCTAGTATTTCAAGAGGTAGTCTTAACTTTCACCATATGTGTGCTGATGAGAAAATCACATCACAAATCAGCAAAAGTAGTGGAAGACCCAAATGCTATTTCTATGTGGTCTGGGAATGCATTAGAGTTTGTGATGTTCCTGAATCAGCGATGAACAGATGATGGATGCCTGTCTGGCTGCCATTATCCCTTTCCCTATCACAACCAATTCCCATTTGGATATTCAAGTGATTCCAAGGAAGCTGTGTTCACCACAAATGAGTTGAGACACTCTTTTTTAAAAAAATTATTGTTCTATTTAGTTATACATGACAGCAGAATGAATTTTGCTTCATTGTACACAAATGGTGTACAACTTTTTATTTCTCTGGTTGTACATGATGTAGAGTCACACCATTTGTGCAATCATATGTGTACATAGGGTAATGATGTCTGTCTCTTTCCACTATCCTTCCTTCTTCTTCTTTCATTCTCCCACTTCCTCCACTCCCCTCATTTCCCTCTACACAATCCAAAGTTCCTCCATTCTTCTCTTACCACGCACCCCCGTTATGTATCAGCATCCACTTATTAGAGGAAACATTTGACATTTGGTTTTTTGGGATCAGCTTATCTCACTTAGCATGATATTCTCCAACTCCATCCATTTACCTGCAAATGCCATTATTTTATTCTTCTTTATGACTGAATAATATTCCATTGTGTATATATTCCACAGTTTCTTTATCCATTCATCTATTGAAGGGCATCTAGGTTGGTTCCACAATCTAGCTATTGTGAATTGAGCTGCTATAAACATTGATGTGGCTGTGTCACTATAGTATGCTGATTTTAAGTCTTTTGGGTATAAACTGAGGAGTGGGATAGCTGGGTCAAATGGTGGATCCATTTCAAGTTTTCTTAGGAATCCCCACACTGCTTTCCAGAGTGGCTGCACCAGTTTGCCATCCCACCAGCAATGTATGAATGTACCTTTTCTCCCATATCCTCACCAACACCTATTTTTGCTTGTGTTCTTGATAATAGCCATTCTAACTGAAGTGAGATGAAAATTTAAGGTAGTTTTGATTTGCATTTCTCTAGTTGCTAGAGATATTGAACATTTTTTCATATATCTGTTAATTGTTTGTGTATCTTCTTCTGTGAAGTTCCTTGGCTCATTTATTGATTTAATTGAGACACTCTTGCCATAGTCCTTGTAAAAGATGATGATGGCTTGGACCAGTGTGACATCAATGGAAATGGACTTAAGAAGTACTTTTGGTGGTTAAAAAATGGGAAATGAGTGAGAAATACATCAAGGACTTCTAAATTTCTGGCCTCAACCACCTTGTAGATGAGAACTATTTACTGAGACTGAAGATGAAGGGAGAAATAGGTTTTGGGTGGGTGTAGAATTAAGGGTTCAGTTTTGAATGTGTTAGGTTGGAACTTCAAGTGGAAATATCAAGAAGGTTGCATATGTAAGTCTGGAATCTATTTTTAAATTTTTTTACTTTTATGTGGTGCTGGGGATTGAACCCAGGGCCTTGTGCTTGCAAGGCAAGCACTCTACCAACTGAGCTATATCCCAGCCCAAGTCTGGAGTCTGGAGGACAGGTATAGGCTGAATATACGAAAAGTATGGGAATCATCAGCATGAAGGTTGGAATTAAAGTTTTGGGATCAAATAAAGTCACTGAAGGAGAGAATAAAAGGAGAAAACAATGCGGCTTTTCCCCATTTCTGAGCCCTATTACATTTTCAGTTCATCTCTTTGCTTGGCCAGTTTTCTCTACAGTTACCCTTAATCAATCAATCAATCAACTGAATTTTTTTTTCCATGCTGGGGATTGAACCCAGGGCATTGTGCTTATGAGGCAAGCACTCTACCAACTGAGCTATATCCCCAGCCCCTAAACTGAAATATTTTTAATGAACATTTTCAAATCTGAGATCTTATCTGCATTCCTTTGTGCTTTAGTGCTCTTTTATCCAACAATGGGACTTAATATGGATTAAGTTAGCACTATCTCAAATACAATGCCTTCTCCAAAGAGCCATTCTCCAATGATCACTCCAGTCCTTCAGCAGGGCTGTCAATATTGTGGCCCACACAATTACGGTTCAAAATTGTTCATGTGCTTCTGTTCCAACTCCCAAGCCCCCAGTTAACTAAAACTTCTTGAGGGGAGTGAGTATAACCTGCTCATCTTTGAACCTACCATAGCACCTACCCGGTGCCAAGTCAGCATAGATTTACTAATTGAATGAATGGCCTTGTTTAGGTCAGGGTCTTGGTAATTTTGAAGATTGGCTAAGTAATATATACACCAAGGTTTTGACCTGGCCTGGGCCTCAACTGGAAATGTATTGGCCCATGATAAAAAATCCCAGGAAGAGCAGGGAAAGGATTGGCCTTTTAGGACAGCTATAGCAAGCAATTCAATGCCCCAAGGGTCTCCTTGGAGTACTTTCAAATATTTTATGAATGAATGAATCAATCCATCAGTCAATGAGTGAATGACTGGCTTCTTCACGCAATAAGCAAGGACTCTGTCCCAGTTTGGTCATATCTGAGTCCAATCACTTCGCATAGGATTTGAGATACTATGACTAGTTCACCTTGAGTTATGCCCCTGTGCCTGGGTTGGAGGAGGCATGACACAAAAAGTAGAACAGAAAAAACTACTGGGGAAGAAGAGACCCTGGGTCAATACTCAGAGTAACAAGTGACTAACAAGTAGTCTCTCAGTCCCTACTGAGGTACCCTTGGTCCTGACCTCTGCTCGGAAATATGTGGACAGGTGCCTACAGCTTCCTAGTTTCTCAGTTATAGTGATTTGGACATACTTTTAAGACACATTCTCTGAGCACTACATTTCAACCTTGAGTACCGTGACAACATTCTCCAAGCCAAAATTCAAAATACATGTCCTGATAAATATGAGAACAGGATTAAACATTTAAGTTAGACCCATTCCAAAAATTTCAAGATGGATGTTGGTTATTCTGAAGGTGTCTGCTCCAGATTAGCTGGGAAGCCATTCACCCTTTGAGCCTTGACCCTGTGAAAGGCATTTACATGGGTAAGGGTTGGCCTTAGCTCACACATATCATTCCCAGTCTTTCTCGCCTCTGGTATCCAGCAATGAGTCCAATTTCCCTTAACTGCTTGGAAAAGTGGCAAATTATAGGGAACAAATGTCCCTTCCTGCAGCAAGAGAGACACCTGCCTAATGAATCAGTAGTTACGCAGATGGTGGCGTAGAGAAGCCAAGCAGGAAGGATCTGGAGTCGGCTTGCTCTGATGGGCAATCAGTGCCAGAGCATCTTTCTCCTTTTCTAATCCTGCTGGGCTGGACCGCGTGGCTTTCCACACAAATGTAGGTCATTTAAAATGCTGTCAGTGAGCTGCTGTTTTTTATTGCCAAGACAGTGGAAAACCTACAGTGACTAGGAAAAATTATTTCCAAGCTGGTGCTTCTCACTTAAAACAAAGAATTCCAATTTTAAAAGCTGCATTCTATGATTCTACACCCAGGGCCATGATTATCCTTCAATGTTGCCCAAATAGCCACCAAGTTTGTGTGCATGTGTATTGGGGATTAAGATGGGAGGAGACAATGAGGAACTATTTTTAAAGGCAAGGGTCATACAATTTGCTTTTGGATGTGCCGAAAAACATTATATATACTTGCTTATGTATAGAATCACACTGTCCTTCATGCCAAGACTAGGAGAAACATTTGGTCTTTCGTTCAGCTGAGAAAGAAAAATATCTATTCTACTGATTGGATTTACCATTTTGCCAAAGTACCACTGTTTAATTCATGAAATTTAATCACGATCATGCTGGGATTTATTACTTCTCATTAATGTCTCCTTTGAAGAAGAGAAAGACCCAGGATTGAGAGGAAAGATAGTCTTTCCAAGGTACTATAAGGCTTAATTTGGACTTCATTAAATCTCCTAGTTCACTAATATAGGATTTATGACACTTAGGACAGAGTGAGCTGGTATTTATCTTGGTTGAATCTATGAAAAAGTGATTTTTCTCTGCAGGTGAGTGATATAGATAAGGTCTGAAGGGAAGAGTCTACATGCATGGTAGAGTAAATAGTCATTAGACACCTTATTTTACATACAAACTGTATGCTAATTCCAATTTCTAAAATATCTGCATTAAAGAAAGAGATGGAGACTACCACTTCATGGTACTTTTCCACTTTGCTTCCTCTTACTGTTGTGTATTTATTTGTACTCCATCCACTTCCAATAAGGATTTAATCCAGCCTCCAACAAGGTATAGGTAAATCTGAGTGTTTTTCTCATTACCATATCACACAAAACATTGAAAAAAGATTTTCACTAAATTTGAGAGTTATTTTGAGTATAGTCTATCTAAAAATAGGCAATACATGTGAAGTTCATTTTGAAGAGTTCTGGGAAGTTCTGCAAAAAGCTGGTGTAGCAGTTTTACTAGAAATCCCAAAATAACAGTGACTTTAACAGTGTAAATATTTATTTCTGACTCACTGAAGGGATACCTTTAGCTAGGAAGGTCAGAACTGATAAAGTACTCTCCAGGAGTTAGGAACCCAGGGATTCATTTTTATTTTTTATTTATTTATTTTTTTCAATTTAAAAGAAATACATTTCCTTACATATTTCATCACAAAACTAGGTCAATAAAATGCAATCACACCCACAAACACAATAGACAAAAAGCATTTGAGGATGCTTCACAAGCATCCCTGTGGAGAGCCTACACAGTCCACTATGAGTACTGACATTTGCTGACCCAGCCAAGAATTCCTGTTTTATTTTTTTATTTTATCTTAAATATTCTTATTTGTGGATGGACACAATACCTTTATTTTTTTTATTCACTATTTTAATGTGGTGCTGAGGATTGAAACCAGTGTCTCAAGTTTGCTAGGCAAGCATTCGGGGATTCATTTTTAAAAATTTTTTTGTAGCCGGGCGTGGTGGCGCACGCCTGTAATCCAAGCGACTTGGGAGGCTGAGTCAGGAGGATCGCGAGTTCAAAGCCAGCCTCAGCAACTTAGCGAGGCCCTAAGCAACTCAGTGAGACCCTGTCTCTAAATAAAATACAAAATAGGGCTTGGGATGTGACTCAGTGGCCGAGTGTCCCTGAGTTCAATCCCTGGTTCCAAAAAAAAAAAAATTTATAGTTGTAGATGAACAGCATGCTTTTATTTTGTTTTGTTTTATTTTATTTTATTTTAGTGGTGCTAAAAATGGAACCCAGTGCCTCACACATGCGAGGCAAGCACTCTACCACTGAGCTACAGCCCCAGCCCAGCACTCATCTTTTTGTTCCACCATCCTGGTGTTGGCTCCCATCTTTTGGACACCTCATGGTTCAAGATGGCCACCATGTGCCAGCATATACTACCCAGTCAACATGTAGGATGAAGAGAGAAATAAAAAAGTGTCCTCCTCCACTTGAGCAATCTTCCTAGAAATTGCACAAAAATTTCACTTGCAGCTCATTGACCAAAACTTGTTCACACTTTCACGCTTTTCTACAAGGGAGTTCTTGTTAATAGAAGAAAAGAAGAAAATGGATTTGGGGTGGAACCAACCAGCCCCTGTCACAAATAGGCAGCCTCTCTCCTGAACAACTGAAATTACAGTATAACCAGAGGGCATGAAACAGAAAATTAGAAGCAAAGAAAGTAAAAGAACTTATGTAGTTGCTAGGCATATGTTTGACATTGAGTTTCTCGACAGGACAAAAGGGAAAGAATTGCTTTTACTAAAGAAACAAATATATTAATTCCTCTGTAGAGGCACAACCGATCACAGAATAAAATCCCATAACATTTCTCACACTGGCACCATGTATACAATAATAACCACATGTTCTGAATTTTTTTAAATTACTCTCATTGTTAAGTATTCTCTCCCTTTGCTCTCCTTATCCATGCATATCAAATTTCCATCTTAGAATACACGGTCACCAAGGGTATTAGAAACAGTGGAAGGCATAATTAAATGTTCTTAATAAGTTTCTGCATGGAGTGTGAAGAGTGATTCTTAGGAATCAGTAGAAGGGATGAACCAGAAATGTCACAGTGGTGTCATCCATGTCAGACTTTTGTGATATGAGCCTGGGGGCCTTGTTGATATCAGGCATGATTAAGTTCTGGAAGACTAACAGCCTCATCAAAATGTTCTTGAGATGGAGACAAGCAACCACCATGGGATGACTGTTGGGAACACCAGGAGTGCCCTTGTGGGCAGCATCTGTGCCTTCTCTCTCTCCACTTATGACCTCTGAAAAGCCAAATCTTCATCAGATGTCACATTTTGATATCATCATGAAAAATCACCATCATGGAGTCAAAATCTCTCCAATTAGTTCATTTTGCTCTGTAGGCAGATCATTGTGGCAATCCAAAGTTTGTCATGAAGACAAGGAAGTAGAGGAAGTGATACACTAAATATTTAATGGCACCCATTACCACATGGACGGGATAGTTTTGTCTAGAGATGGGAAACTGCAGAAATCTTTTGACTGAGATTTCTCCTTCATAAACAGCGTCTGAATGGACATGGCCAACATTTCCCCATTTGCTTTTATTTTTCTAGGTCCTGTGACTGCCTAAATCTGTTTCGGGTCATAGCATTATTTAATGATGTTATGCAGTCAATCAGTATAGTTTATGTCCTGCTTACCTAAGTTTTCTTTCATGTCTTTTCTCTCTTCATCAAGTGTCCTCACTCAGATTAACTTCAAGAGGGCAATCCAGGTTTTTATGGAAGCATCATATGGAACTTTATAAATGCAGGTCTTCAGATGACCTTCTACAAATGCCAGGAACAGAGCAATAAAGCCTAGAAGCCAGCATTTATTGAGGGCTCACCATGTCAACCACGGATCTGGGCAGTTTTACCTACAGTTTCTCATTATATCCATGCAATAAATCTTGTGGAAAACATTATTATTCCCATCTTGCAATTAAGAAAACTGAAACCTTCAAAGTATATTCATTTCCTGGGGCTGGCATAACAAAATTACTATAAATTTTGTGGCTTAAAGCAACAGAATGTGTTCTCTCAGAGATCTGGAGACCAGAAGTCCAAAATCAAGACCAGTGGTAAGGCTGCACTTTCTCCAAAGACTCGACAGACCCCTTGTTCCTTGCCTCTTCCAGTTTCTGGTAGAGTTACCTTGTGCCAACTCCTGCCTCCATCATTACCTCCATCACCTTCTCCTCTGCTTGTCTTCTCCCTTGTGTTTTAAGAACACATTATTGGGTTAGGGTATATTCAGGTAATCCCAAATGATCTTGCCTTAAGAAACTTAATTCCATTCAAAGATCCATTTTCCAAATGAGGTCACATTTACAGGTTCTGATTTATGATTAAGGGGAGCACCATAGGTCCACTATAGAGAGACTGGATTTTAACAGTGATTTGAGGATGACACAGAATGGATGTGGGTGGGAATGCAAAGGGTAGCACCTACCCTTTAGAGAATAAGACTAGAGACTGTTATCCTTAAAAGCTTCACATGAATCCAACTGCCAAGTGCCTCTATCTACAAACTTTTATCATTCTTCCACTGGTAAGATAAAGGAGAAGGCAATAAAAAATGAGTTTCATCAATTCACCACAGCTTTCTAGTGCCCAGATAGATTCCTTCCCCATACTGCCTCCTCTTTGTAGACACTATGCAGGAAGCAACATTGAGAATTACATCATAGGTGAGTTAAAGAAAGGTAGATTTTAAAAACTGCTCTCTGAATAATAGGGCTGAGACTAGAATCTGGTTCTACTTCATTAGCTTCATATTTCTTTGACCTCTGCAATGCTGTATCATACACTGAACAGTCATATCCCAGTTAGGTGGGTCAGTGACAGTGTTGTCCAAGGTGTGGCAGCTTCCAGAGCAGCAGCTGTAGGTATCCCTCCTAACACATCCACCATGCGTCAGGTTCTGAGCTCTGTCTTGGAGACACAGGTACAATTCAGTCACGCTCTCTGCTGCTGAAGGCGAGGAGAAGAAAAGCTGATGATCAAATAAATGTGCATGGCAAGGTCCAAGCCTTGCCATGACAAGCAGCAGTGTCAAAGTGGGAATGATTCATCTCCAGCAGAGGCAGGACTCTGGGGTGTTTGTGCAAGGTCTCTTGGGTTCTCCATCAAGATCATACAACAATAGTCAAAGCAGACGGGAGGGGAGCCCAAGTCATCCTGACACCAAAATATTCCCAAAGTTCTCTCTATTCCGTAAATGCATTCAAGCAAGGGCGAGATTAATGAGGCAGAAGTATGTAGCCTAGATGATCTGACCTCGTCCATCTTAGATTGCTTTGACCTTGTCCAACTTAGAATGCTTTGAGGGGTGGATGTCATGTGTGTCTGAGTCTTCCCTTCTGAACATCACCCGTCTCATCTGGCTGCTGAAGATGAAAAACAAAATGGTAGAATTGTCAAGATGCCTCTTTCACATGAGCTTAGCACCTCGGCACCCTGCTGCTTCCCCTCATGACTGTGTGGCTGCCTGGGAGCTGCAGCTGTCTGCCAATGCCCGGCATCTATAGAGACGATCCAGTGGTATATTGCTAACCTGGGAAAGATCAAATTTCAAAGCAGTTTTACTGAATGTGTTCTACTTTTGCACCATCATAATGTGGGAACCGCCTCTGATCATGTTTGTAAGAAATACTAAATCCAAGATTCAGCAACAAGAGTGTTCGGGGGAGCACTACTCATGACAGAAAAACATAACAGGAGATGACCAGACTCCAACTTCAGGGCTGCATCAGGCCGGGGAAGACAAAGTCTTCCATGAAGTGAATGCAACTCCTTTTAAAGCTGATGACAGAGGGGCAACCCCATGGTGGCCAGTGGGCTCTGCGGGAGATGGCAAGTGCACTCACTACTTCTGTTGACATGAGCCCAGGGCTGGGTTTAGCAAAAGCCTATTGGAATCATCCTCAAAGTCACTTATGGCAGCTCCACTCATTCATTTGATCTCATTGTATAACTCAATATTGTGCAAACTGATGCAAGATGAGTGCAGAGTGTGTTTCTAAGAAAAGCTTGTTGAATTTCCAGGAAGGACTTCCTAAGTGGAAGGGTACTACAGAATCACTGTGGAATGAGATGTGAGTGAGACAACTACAAATGCACAGGAAAACTTATGAGGTTTTGCACCAGGACTGTCTGGCTGGATCACTAAGTTCTTGGGCTGCATTAAAGACACAAACTGGAGACAAAGGTGATGCCATTATGGGTCATCTTTGGTAAGACAAAGGGTTGGAACTATAGCTGGCACAACCTTAAAAAGAAAATGTCCTGCTCTGTGCAAATATGGGTGAGTGGATACACATGTATACGTATCTGTTCAAACTAAAATGCACAAGGTACATGGGTTAGATTTTCTAGGACTCCACACTCTCATTAATTTTCTATTAATGAAGTTGCTGCTGAGTCATTAAGAGGGAGAAGTATACGCATCCGTAGAAAGCAATATTCTCCAGCTCTTCTAAAGGATAATGTAGAAGAATGTTTTTGACATGAAAAAGGTCTAAATGATATATTGTTATGTGAAACAGTCATGCTAGACTATGCACAGCAAAATTCTACTCATGCAAAAAATACACGTGTCACAATAAAAACATTTTTCAAAGTATCTGACTAGTGGAAATAGAAGCAATGTTTATTTCCTGCTTTGTGTTTTTCATATTATATATCTACAAAAAAATTACAATAAGTGTGCATGTTTGCTTAGAAGAATATAAATCTGCACCCAGAGACTCAAGAAGATGTGAATGCCAGGTTCTTCTTTTAATCAGTGCTATGGTTTGAATGTTTGTCCCCCAGAATTTGGACGTTGGAAACTGAATTCCCAAAGTCATATATTAATGTTATTTGGAGGTGGGGCCTTTGGCAGGCAATTAGAATTAGATACAGTCATAAGGACGGGGCCACCATGATGGCTTTAGTGACTTCATAGGAAGAGGAAGAGAGACCTGAACTCGCATGCTTGTCGTATCTCACCACCTGATGCTGTTATGGTACAAAAAAAGGGCCCTCGCCAAATGCCAGGCAGATGCCGGCATCATTCTCTTGAACTTCCCAGCCTGCACAAATAAAATTCTATTATATTTTAAATATAATAAAATAAAACTCTATTAAATAATCCAAATAAAATTCTATTCTATTAAATAATCCAGTCTCAGGTATTTTGTTATAGCAACAGAAAAGAGACTAAGACAATCAGAACACAAGTTGAATTGGATTACTGCTCCACTCAACTCCAGTATGACCTCATTTTAACTAATTACATTTGCATCAATCCTGTTTCCAAATAAGGTCACATTTTGGGATTCTGGGGGTTAGGATTTCAATACATGAACGTTTGGGGTGTGTGGCAGAACTCATAACAGTGAAGGACTCTCCTCTTGCCAAACACACAATGGGGGCCTAACCAGATTCAGTCCATGGTGCCCGTGACACAGTCACCTCTGCCTCTGTCTGTAGGGCCAGTCTGCTTGTCTGGCTTTATTCAGAAAGGCTTCCTCAATGCCTCCCAGGTACTGTGTTTCATGGAGCAAAACAGAGTGAGGGGTTGCCCAGAAGTTGTCCTCATGGATGCCACGTTCCTTTTTTCCCAAGGGAGGTGAGCCTTTTAGTGGCTCAAAGAATTTTCAAGGGAAGCACCCCACACTCATAAACAGAGGGGCTCACCTTCCAGCCCCGACTCAGGAAGGCAGCTCCTCGTGTTTTTCTGGCTCTTTGGGCCTGAGTCCCACCTCCTTATTCTGAGAACGGTCCCAGTTGCCTCCAATCTGCTAAGGGGCCTGCTGTGCCTCTCCCCTGCTCCTCCTCATCCCACAGTTGGGCAGTCTGTTGCTTCTCTGTACAGATCTGGGGTTAGATGGGGGTCAGAGGTCAGGTCTGTTTCAGTTGCTTCTCTTGTCTCTAATGGCCAACAATTAGAGACAGCAGCTGCTTGTTTCTCCTTCTGAGGACACCATGCCCTATCAGCTGCCACTGGGAGCCTGTTCCCTTCCTGGGGCAAAGCTTTGTGTCTCTGTGCTTGAGTTGGCAGGAGGCACATACAGGAGAGATGTGGTTTGGGGAGGCCCTGTTTGTGCTGCTGCCCAGTTTTAACATACCCAGTTCTACCAAGCAAGCTTATACTCAGCAAAAAGCAAAATCTTCTCTTGTGAGAGCTGAGCCAGGGAGACCAGCAGTGCTGCTGTTTAGGTGGTTGTCCTCAGAATTCCTTCCATGCATTGGTGGCTCTCAGCCCCCTAAACAACCCCACTCCATGGAGGCAGTGTCTTGAGAAGAGAGGAGGATGCACTGCTAAGGAGTCTGGCACCAAGGGCCAAGTGCAAGCAGCATCAGCAATGCCCTTTGGTTCACCCCTCTTCCTGAACACTTCCTCAAGAGCTGCAAGTGGACAAAAACTGGATCTGAGCACTGGACTCTCAGGGGACTCAGAGCTCTTGGTCTCTGGAATTCTTTTCCCCTCTTAGTTTTCTGAAGTTAACTAGATTGAATTTGCAGGACATGGTTTTTCAAAGTAAGTAAGAAAAAGAGAGGAGGGCAGGTAAGCAGAGATACAGACTCTTGAATCAGCCTGGACATAGAAGTGACTCGTTCATTACTGTTAAGTTAATGTCTCCTCAGGACATACTTACCTAGCATTAAAGATGGCACCTCATTAGCAGAAATGAACTCCATCTCTTAGATGCTTATCTTCTCTCATGTTACAGTAACTCCAGTCCCCTCAGAGTCCCATTCAGATGTTTATGGGAGTTTGAAAGAGTGTCTCCATGAGTCACAAATAGTCCTTTTTGCTATGAAATGGTGGCTACAATCTCACCCACATCTTTAGCACCAGCCCCATCAGAAGGGCAGCCGTCACTGCTGCTGCCTCTGGGGCCATGGGAGGGGACCTGTTTGCAGCACAGCTGTATCATGGAGGGAGGCTTCCTGATGCATCCTACGCCCTCAGTGCTAGAGCCTCCGGTCCCCAGGCACCTCCAGGACACTGGGCCCCTAGAGCTTTGCCGTCAATACTGAGGCAGATATAAGGTCCTGAGCTCTGCTCTCTTGCTTTATGCCAGGGTAGGGGCTGTGGCAGAAGGATGAAGATAAATACAAGCCTTCCTACTGGTCCTTCATTCAGAGTCAGGTATGGACACAGGTCAGGCTAAATGATTGAAACCAGCTCTGTCTACAGCAGCAACCACCTACCTCTATTTTTTTTTTTTTTTGTAGAGTTTAAGCCAGGCAAGAGAATTCTATCGATTTACCGTGATACGACATGTACTCAGTAAAGGACATGACTCTTAAGTGGATTCTGATTTCTATCACCATAGACTCTTTTTGCCTCTTCTCAAACCCCATGTCAGTACAACCATGGAGCATATTGTCTTTCGTGGTTGGCTTCTGCTCATCCTTAACCTCATCCCTAATCCGTGAAATCCATCCATGTTGTTGCATGGAGCATTGGTTCACTGCTTCTTCACTGCTTTGCAGAATTGAGAATTTATCTAGCAAGGGCTCTCAGGATGCTGGATCTAAGAAGCACCCTCAGGCCACCCCTACCTGCATGACTGTGGAGAGGAAAGTGCTTTCCTTTTGTCTCCATCCTGTGGCAGCATTTCAAAGCTGGGTTGGGCTGTGGAGTAAGTGAGGAAAAAACCCCTTCTATGCATCTAAAGGTCAGAGACTAGCTGGTGGAGAGGCCAAGTCCACCCCAGCCTCCCAACTGCAGATGAAGGAACCTACAGATAGAATCTTGTCCACACAACAAGGTGGAGAGGCCAAAGGGAGGGCAGCAACTTGTGGCAGTTGCTCCAGGACCTGCACTTTGCAGAGTCTCCCTCCCTGAAGGCAGTGACCCAGGGAGACCACCCTTCTGAACAACAGGATGACTCTGGGGCATGGCTGGTATGAAAGTCTAAAACTCACATAAGGCTTGTGTGTACTCCATTACCAGTGCCAGTCACCCTCCCTATCACAAAGACCAAAGGGTGGACCACTTCGCCTCGATTTTCTCATGCTCTTTAAGTTTCCTTTGCATTTTTTCTGATTTCTCTTTTAGGGTTACTTTTATTTCTGTGCACTTGAACCAATTTGACTTCACTGTAAATGATCTGAATATTCCAGAAGTTCATTAAATGGGATTATTTTGACCTGGTTCCTTGCATCCCTGGCATATTCCTACCCATGATAAGCACACCATCCGTGTAAATCCTCCTTTTCTCTGCCCTGTTAATCAGGAATTAAAATAGACCTCATTATCAGCAGCCTATCCCTATGGGAATAGCACTATGGCCAGGTGATTATCATGTGATAGGAGATTAAGTGACAAATAAATTGGCTCATATTCTTATATTGAGATTTCAAAAGAAAAGAGATTCTTTGAAAGTTCAGTGATCTTATGCAAAGAAGCAGTCATTCATATACTCATGCCTGAAGCATGGCTCTCTTCTATCTGAGTAGCTTATTCTCTTTTGTCTTAAGCCTGAGAAAGAAAAAATCAGGGAAATAGAGTCAAGAAGTTAAGGAGAGGGCTGGGGATATAGCTCAGTTGGTAGAGAGCTTGCCTTACAAGCACAAGGCCCTGATTTCAATCCCCAGCCCCGCAAACACACACACACACACACACACACACACACAAAACCACAAAAAAACCCACCAAAAACAACAGAAGTTAAGGAGAGGAGGAAGTGAACTACCTCCTACCAGTCATATCAAATGAATCCACTCTGTTGATCGATGGAGTATCACTTGTCACAGCCAAATTGCCATGACATCCATGGGATTCACCAATCCATTTAGCATTTATTGAGAATGTACTATAAGTTAGACTCTGAAAATCCAGTAAACTGGGTCTTTAAAAATAGACACCAAATCAGAATCAGCAATACAAAAGATTTATTAGGAAGATACTTAGAGAAGGGAAGGATCCAGAAAGAAACTAGAAGAGCTGCCAGACTACAATTTATCTCTGATTCCAGGTGAAGGAAAGAAGTGTCTCTTAGTTCACTTTGTGTCCATGTGATCAAAAGATCCAACAAGAATAACTTAGAGAAGGAAAAGTTTATTTTGGCTCACGGTTTCAAAGGTTTCAACTAGTCCATAGTTGGCTGACTGAGTAGCTCCAGGCCTAAGTGAGGGGGGCAGAGGGCATGGCAGAAGAAAGCAGCTCAGAACATGACAACCAGGAAGGAGAGAGAGAGAGGGAGGGGCGGGGAGGGAGGGGAAGGGGTCACAGGGAAAATGCAGCCTTCCAGGGGACAAGTCCAGTGACCTCCTCTAGCCACTCCCTACCTGCTGGGATTACCACCCAGTCAGTCCATTCAAACCAGGATGGACTTATTAGGTTACAGCTCTCACAGCCCAATTATTTTACCTCTGAATATCCCTGCATTAACAGGAAATTTGGGGGGATACCTCATATCCAAACCACAATAGAAGTGTGGGAGTTAACTTTATGTGTCAACTGAGCTAAGCCACAATGCCCACATTTTGGTCAAACATTATTTTAGATGTTTTTGTGGAGGTATTTTAGATGAGCTTATCATTTAAATTAGTGGATTGAGTAGATTCCTCTCCAAAATGCAGGTAAGACTCAGCTAACCAGCTGAAGACATTAATAGAATAAAGACCAAGCAAGAAAGAATTTTGCCAGCAGGCAGCCCTTGAATTCAGACTGCATCTTCTCCCTGTATCTCCAGCCAGCTGGCAACCCTGAAGATTTGGACTTCTACCTCCACATCTGATGAGCCAGTTCCCTAAAATAAATCTCTTATATTTTTTCTTTCTCAACTGTGTTTATGGTATGTGTGTGAGTCTGTGTGTGTGTTTAACACACACATGTATACACACATACATATCTACATCTTGCTGGTTCTGTTTCTCTAAAGAACCCTAACATAGGAAGGAAGGAAGAATGGAAGGTTGATTGGATGAAGCCGTCTTAGACTTAAGTGCAGTGTGTTAGTAAAGTTCTAGTTACTGTAACAAAATACCTGACATAATTAACTTATAAAAAGTTTATTTTGACTCAGAGCTTTGGAGGTTCCAGTCCTTGATCAATTGGTCCCATGGTTTTGGGCATGTGCAAGGCAGAATATCATGGTGGGAGTATGTGGCAGAGCGAAACTACTCAGCTCAAGAACCAGGAGGCTGATGAGGAAGAAGGGACTGAGGTCCTACAATCCCCTTTGAAGGCATGTTCCCAGTGACCTAAGTACCTCCCAGAAGGTCCTACTTCCTAAAGGTTCTACTGAACCACCCAACAGTGCCACCCTGGGAACCAAGTCTTTTATATAAGGTCCTTTGGTGGATAATCAACATCCAAACAATAGCAGGCAGTTATAGGAAAGTTTGAAGTCCTGCCTCTCCCAGGGACAGCCCTGTCTTGGCATCCATGCCATATTCAGCCACTGGCTGAGTGCAGCTCAGGAAGCATGGCCTTGGTGCAAACACAGCGATGGACTCCTGAGCACAGCCCTGGACCTTGGTCAGTTATGTTCCTGAGAGATTTGAGGGACAAATTATTATGACTGTCACAGGTAATGATCAAAACAAATAAAAGTTCCTGCTGTCAAAGACCTTACATTCTAATGGAGAGACAATCATCATGAATAAGGAAAACATAGATTATGTTTCTTAGGGATTTAGGCTAAAGAGAAAATAAAGAGAGCAAAGTGTGGGGAGTGGATTATTTAAGAATTGTTTATATCAAAATGAACCCCAGCCGGGCGTGGTGGCGCACGCCTGTAATCCAAGCGACTTGGGAGGCTGAGTCAGGAGGATCGCGAGTTCAAAGCCAGCCTCAGCAACCTAGCGAGGCCCTAAGCAACTCAGTGAGACCCTGTCTCTAAATAAAATACAAAATAGGGCTTGGGATGTGGCTCAGTGGCCGAGTGTCCCTGAGTTCAATCCCTGGTTCCAAAAAACAAAAAACAAAACAAAAATAAATGAACCCCAACATCACATATAACTGTAATGCACTAATAAAAACATAAAAAGAACAATTGTAATAAACATCTAACTTCAAAATGTCTTGCACATGGTGGATACTAGCTCATTTAAATTTTTCTTATACAACCAATTAGGGTTCCATTCATTCAGAAGGCCTTCTTTGAGCTCCTGTCCATGTCAGGCACTGGGCTGCTTTGACTATTCACTCATACCCTCTTTATGTTCTCTGCACCCACAATTGCCACTGCACAATGCTGTAGTTATGACTACTTCCTTGCTCTTGGTTGTCCTGAACGCCTGGCCCGGACACGCTCACATTCTCTGTGCTCTATTAGAACTGCTACATTTTCCAGGACTGGATCTTGTAGTGACAACTACATGTGCCCTAGATTTCCTACGATAATCCCAATTTCAAATACTCCCTCCTCTGTCCAGTTGTC
This sequence comes from Glaucomys volans, assembly GCA_020662805.1. NCBI lineage: Eukaryota > Metazoa > Chordata > Mammalia > Rodentia > Sciuridae > Glaucomys > Glaucomys volans. The sequence goes on from JAJEJO010002344.1 coordinate 61,349, forward strand.
AGACCTCACATTCTCGTTTGTTTAGTTAGAAAATATGGTTACCATGGTTTTAGCTATTTCTGGTCATGTGTAGTGCATGATGGGAGAAGTGAGCCCCCCTGAAGCTCTGTCATTTGTTCTTATTTACTTATTCATTTAACTGTGCCCTTCCTGTGTTTGCGAATGTATCTTAGATGGCTTTAAGGGTAAGTGCGAAATATGGTGAATCAGAAAGGGAACTATAGACCACATCAGGTATTTTAAACAGAGGGTCTTTACACAGGGAATCATATCAGGGTTGGAAAACTGGAAGAACAAAAAGGAAGACAGAGGGATAAACCACAGATACAAGCCAAAGGAAGCAGCTAATCATGTCCCACTTCCCTCGTCCCCATTATGAGGTCCTTATCTGAACTATTGAGTCTATGAAAAGACTTTTTTTTAAAAAAAATTAGTTATACGTGACAGTAGAATGCACTTTGATACATCATAAACAATGGAGTATAACTTCTCATCCTTCTGGTTATACATGATGTAGAATCTCACCGGTTGTATAGCTATCTATGTACATAGGGTGATAATGTCTGATTCATTCTAGTGTCCTTCCTATCCCCATACCCGTCCCCTCCCTTCAATTCCCTCTACCTGTTCTTCCCTGGCCCTGCCCACTGTGAATTAGTTTTAGGCACTGAGTAACACAGAGACTGATTCTTATAGGATTTCTCAGAATCATGGAGTTTCAATAGAAACAGTCTCAGTACAAGAAGTCTAAACGCAAATGAAATTTGAGTTTTCACTAACTTCCACAGGTATTTAAGAATCATGACAAAACAGGCCACTTTGAAGAATTTCAGTTTACCAAATGGTTCCCAGGGGCCAGGTGCAAGCACCAACCTGATTCTTGGTCTCAAAGGTTTTTCATGTGACCCAGGTGCTCTTGCTTTCTAGAAGACTCTCCTGGCAACATTGTGGCATCATTTCCTGGTGCCTCATAAGGAAAGCTTCTTAGTCTATGAAAATTATTTTCACAAATATAACCCACTGCTGCAGAAAGAGGCCATTTGATAAGCCCAGAATGTCAGAGGATTGTGTGGATTGATGTAGAAATGTCATACGACAAAATTCAACACCTATCGATAAAAACTCTTAGAAAAATAGGAATAGAGCATGTTATGGCTTAAATTATCTTCTAGAGCATTTGTGTAGGTCTTCATCCCACACCTAGGAATAAGGCCTTTTTTCCTAAATGGCAATATTATGATTTAATTACCTAAGACAGGGTCATAAGGGAGTAGGGCTAGGTGTTGTGTCAGTGTGACTTTTGACCTTATAAGAAGAGGAGGGTGGGCTGCTGGTTCAGTAGCACCTTTGCCCTTGTAAGGACAGCAGGGTGGACCGCTCATTCAGTGGTCCTGTGTCCTTATAAGGAGAGACGGGCAAGCTCCTGATTCACTGTGCCTTGTACCCATTAATGATTATCTCTCCTATATAATGGATTTTCACAGGAAATATTTGAATTTTTTTATTTTTTGTGGTACTGGGAATTGAACCCAGGGACACTCCACCACTAAGCCACATCCCCAGCCCTATTTTGTATTTTATTTAGAGACAGGGTCTCACTGAATTGCTTAGGGCCTCGCTAAGTTGCTGAGGCTGGCTTTGAGCTAGCGATCCTCCTGCCTCAGCCTCCCAAGTACTGGGATTACAGGCATGCACCACCGCACCCAGCTGAAATACTTGAATTTTCATCCCTTTCATTTTAGGTATGGCCTACAGGTATTTCTGTGTAGCTGGCCTGGGCACTCATTCCCTTTAACATGAGATGCAGAAGCAACTCTGGTGTGATCCTACAGCAGCATAGCCTCAGTACCAGAGAGTGCTGCTCTTGGACCTCTCTCTCTGACCCCTCAGTTACTGGTGTCCCAGTGTGTTGCATGTGCATCGTGCGTAGGACTATATGGAGAAGCTATGAGGAACATAGCACCCCACAGGTGCCAATGCTGTGCTCTACGTTGTCTCAGGGAGCAGAGCGTTTTGTTGCAGCCTCACCATGTGAGTGAGGTGTTACCATCCTTTTCACACCAGTTATTCAAAGCTGGAAGAAAAGGGAATTGAAGACCTTGAGTGTAGATATGTTGCCTTTCAAAGAGAAGCTGAGAAGCTGGCAAGTGTGGCCTCTGGCAAGGGGGCCATGTGCTTTGACAAATCTTATTTAGGAGTTGGAACAAGCTTTTCACTAAAAGGGAGATGGGAAGAATAGATACTGGGATACAATAGTCTCTGCACAAAAGCAGAGATTCCCAGCGTGTAATTATATTGTTGTTAAACTAAAAATATAGAATAAATACCAGCTTTTGCACAGGTCCAGTTGAAATGACTGCAATATAAAGAGCATTTAGTAATTTTATAAACTTCCTAAAAGCATTCTTGCTACTAATTGCTATGGGGAAAATGTATAGAGAAGACCAGGGTGGTCCTGAGGTCCTGCCTGCTAGGGAGCTGCCAAACTGCCATGATGCCACATACCAGGCTCCTGGCTTGGGCTCCCTCCACTCCCTGGTGGGGAAGCCCAAGCCAGGAGGGTCTCTGGCCATGGTGCTAAGTTGTCCATGACCTGGGATCTGGAGGTGGCAGGAACCAGGAGCCAGATGGGGAGGTGAGGCCTGTTCTGTCTGTATGTGCAGAAGCAAGATGTGGCCCACACACTTACTTGCATCAGCATTTGGGCTGCTATGAAAACCCTTCTCTCTGTCACAGGAGTGGGTGCTGTCAATTTGGGATCCCTGCTTGTCACCTCCTGGCAGCAGCACTGTGGCTCTCTCACCAGGGGTCACCCCAGAGCCCCAGGGCCCTCCCACCCATGTCCACTGGCAGTCAGCACACTCACCACTGGGATTACTGGATTATGTGTTTTCTAACTTTATAAGAAACCGCCAACTCATTCCAAATTGATGCTCCAGTATGCATCTCCATTAGCCATCTAGAGAGAGAGTTCTAGAATTGAAGTTTCTAGAAACTTGAAATTGCCAGGGTTTTTTTTTTTTCTGCTTTCTAATTAAGTAGTGGTATTCCATTGTGATTTTAATTTTATTTTCTTAAAATATATTGATGCTGAACATCTTTTGATGTACTTGTTTGCCCTCGGCGTGTCAAATTCATTCAGAAGTTTTCCCCATTTTGCTGAATTCTTTTCTCATTGAGTTTTGTAGACCTTTACATGCTCTGGCTGTAAGCACTTTATAAGCTACAGGAAGAATATATTTTGTACTGCTCTGCGGTTTGTCTTTTAGTCATCTCTTTTTAAGAGTAGAAATGTTAAATTTTAATGAAGTCTAGGTTTATAGATCATAAAGATCTTTTTAAATTTTATTTTTATGGTTCTACTTTTTTTTTATTTCTTCTAATTAGTTAAACATGACACTAGAATGCAATTTGACACATCATACATAGGGGAGCATAACATCTCCGGCTCCTGGTTGCACATGATGCAGAGTCACACAGGTCCTTTAATCATACATGTACATAGGGTAATAATGTTCCATTCCTTCTACCATCATTCCTACCCCTACGCCCCCTCCTCTCCCTTCACTCACCTCTATCTAATCAAAAGTGCCTCTATTCTTCCCTAGTCCCCACCAACTTATTGTGAATGAGCACATAAGGTTCTTTTTTAACAATAATTTTATTAACAGTTTGTCTGAAACAAATTTATTAAGATCTCAGAAGAATGTGGTGCATGAATGCATGAGTTCAACATTTTATTATCTGTCTCTGTCACTAATTCGGAGCCCCAGGAGGATACAGACCCTGTTCCTGGTGTTTCCAGAGCTGAAGCAGTGGTGCACAGAGGAGCATGGTAAAGATGTTTGTTGACTGAACAAGTGTGTGCAGATGGATCTGAGATGCCTCTCCAGAGTGGTTTCTCCCCTGCCCCCCACACCTTGCTCCCCACAGTGCTTTTGCCCTGGGGATCTTCTGATATTTGTAAAGTTCACTGAAGGCTGAATTCTGGGCACCCGAAAATTGGAATGAAAGCTGTAGGTTGGCATTATCTCTCTGCAAAGCTGCCAGCTCATTAGTATTCCCTTTACTCCCCAACAGCACCTTTCCTCTGGATGTTGCACGCAGTGCCTTCAGAATTGGTCACAGAGAGCCTGGTGGAGCAGCCTGTCTCCTGCCAGTGTCACCAGGCCTGAGAGGGTGAGGGCTGAGAAGGACGGAAGGGAGGGGTTTGCCTGGCCACTGACCACCAGCCCAGGCCTCAAACCTTTGGCACCTGGTGTTTGTCTTGAATTCGTCTTCGTCAACACTGCTGCCATCTTTTCAGACTCTCATTAACATCTCATGATCCTCCCTGCTCTCCATAAGCCCTTGACCTTTTCTGATCTCAGTCTGGAAACCTATCCTGCATATTTTGGACTGGCTTATCACCACAGCAGATTCTCAGTCTCCTCAAACGTCCGGAGGAACTTGGCAGTAAATCCCTGTGTAGTTTCTTTATGAAACAGACCCCATGGAGTAGACACCAAGAGAGCATAATGTGGACTTTGGAGTCAGCTGAACTTGAGTGGGAATCTGACCCCAGTACTTGCTAAACTGTGTTACTGTGTCTAAATGAAGTACCTCTCTGATTCAAGTGTTTGTCAAAATGTGATTTTTAAAAATGAGTCCCATATAAGTGTAGAGTAAACAAACATATAAAAGACATATTTAACTATTTAACATAAAAGTTAAATAGTTAACTTACTAAGGAATGAACCTGCAGGGTGGTAGGTTATGCAAGACATGTAGGAACAGATATTAAGTTTATCAGGAAAGGACTGTTGCAGAAAAATCCTTCTAAAACTGGTGAATGCCATACAGGGCCACAAAGCTGCAATTTTGAGGGCTATCTTTTCTACTGAATAGAAAGAATTTAGATCTCTATTGAACAAAGTTGTTTGCAGCTTATTAATCTATCTCAAGCTGAGAGAGAAATTCCACAGTCAACTCCCTGATTGATAATAAATACTTAAATTCAGCAAAGTCGTATTTTCCTACAAAATTAGGAATTCTGTTCAGGAACATCTGCTAGGTATTGGTTCAATATGATGTTAAAGGACACCCAACATTCTTTGCCTTTTCCGGGTTGTAATAATTTTTCTCAACTCTTTTCTTATGCAAAATAGGGACAGTGCAAGATACATTGCATAGCATAGAGGAGATGGTGTATCAAGCCATGTGTGAAGCCCTTCCTTCTTGGTCCACTAGACTGATAGTTTACTAAGTTATTGCTCTTCATCAATTTCCTCTAATGCGTCAGTAGCATCATGGATAGGGAAGCACTCCTTTTGCAACCTTGCAGGCTTCAAGACTGTGAAGCTGTAACCTTCACAGGTTGTTGATCCAACCTAGGGCTTAGTAGTTGCTTCCTGCCTTTACTGTCTCTGAGTTACATCATTGCTCCCTCTTAGATTTATGTGTCTTTCAATATCTGTTTCATAAATTCCTTCACTATGTTCTCTGTTAAAGTAGTAAGTATGGTTTCTGTTTCCCTGACTTGACCCTGGTTATTGCAGTTGGAGAAGGAGTATGTATTTCCTCAATTTCTTGAAGGTAAGGAAGTTTCCTATCAAAAGCACAATAAGACTTTTAAAAGTACATTAACCATACAATCCCAAGCTGTTACTCTTACTACTTTTGGAAAGTATTGTTGATTTTTTGTTCTTACAAATATCACCTCTCAAAGTGCTCTGCATGAGTTTTCTCATTTACTCATCCAAGCCTTCCTGTGAGGTACTTCCTACTCTTCTCACTTTAAGAATGGTTAAACTACAGTCCATAAAGGCCAAATAGCTTCTCCAAAGTCCCTCCAGTAACTGCTGAATCTGGAATTCAGACCCAGGAATCCTGAATCCATTCTGTTTCATAAATTATGATGCATGGGTCATGGGTCCCCTTTGTGTGAACATGTATGTATAAAGGACCAACTTCTCAGTAAAAGGAAAATAGAATAAAGAAAACTATGAGCAGTGAGGGCATTCAGTAAGAACCACCGCGGATCCAGATATAGAAAGGCAATGTCTTTGCATGCTGTGATTTTCAGGACCATGGACAGCAACCACAGCATGGGCACATTGTCTCTTTCTCTTACTGTCCCCAGGGCAACACAAAGAACCTTTCCTACTGTGCAGGTGTGCAGGCTGCCCTGTCTCACTGTAGGTTGTGCCCTGTGTCAGGGGTCTAGACTAAGGGGTTGAGGTGGGCTCTGAGTTACCAGCTGTTCGACTTTGTGCTGGGTAATGACTTCCTGGGAAGGACACTTAATTATGTTCTCCCAGAACTCCCATAAGCTATAAGCGATCCTCTTCCTGTGGCTTGTGGTCAAAAATTTCGAAACTGTAGAGTTGGGTAGCTGCGAACAAGACATAACAAGAGTAAGACCCAGATAGGACTAGTTTGGAGAAGGAGAGAAGAACAGTATTTGGGGAATTTGGAAAATTTAAGGATAAAGTATACAAAGACCACCGGGATGGTCTTGTAGGCCCTGCCAGGGAGCCGCCAAACTGCCATGGTGCTGGGTGCCAGGCTCCTGGTTTAGGCCCCCTCAACTCTCTGGTAGGGAAGTCCAGGCAAGGAGGGTCCCAGGCCATGAGGCTAAGTTGCCCATGACCTGGGGCCTGGAGGTGCCAGGAACCAGGAGCCAGATGGGAGGTGAGGCCTGTGCTGTCTGTATGTGCAGAAGCAAGACGAGGCCACACACTTGTGTCAGGTTTCCCAGTCCTCTGGCTGCCATGGGAACCCTTCTCAGAGTTGCTCTGCCACAGGAAGGGGTGCTGTCCATCTGGGATCCCTGCTTGTCTTCTCCTGGCAGCAGCACTATGGCTCCTCACCAGGGGTTGCCCCAGAGTCCTAGGGCCTCCCACTCATGTCCACTGGCAGTCAGCACACTCACCACTGGGATCACTGGATTATGTGTTTTCTAACTTTATAAGACTGCCAACTGATTTCAAATTGGTGCTCCATTATGCATCTCCCTAGCCATCTAGAATTGAAATGTTAGAAACTTCAAATTGCCATGGTTTTTTGTTTCTAAGTATGTAGTGGTATACCATTGTTTTTAATTCAATTTTCCAAAATAATGTTGATGCTGAATATCTTTTGATATGTATATTTGCCATTTGTATGTCATCTTCATTCAAAAGTTTTCCCCATTTTTGTTGAATTATTTCTTTTATATTGAGTTTTGCAAGTTCTTTACGTACTCAGGCTAAACGGCCTTTATAAGATGCATGATGGAACATATTTTGTACAACTCTGTGGTTTGTCTTTTAATCATCTCTTTTCAAGAGTAGAAATATTAAATTTTAATAAAGTCTAATTTATCAAATCTATTTATTTTCTTTTATAGATCATAAGGATCTTTTTTATTCTATTCAACTTATTTTTATGGTTCTTTTTAAAATTTGTTCTAATTAGTTATTATGGCAGTGGAATGCACTTTGACAATTATACATGAAGGCAGTATTAACTTCTGGTTGCATGTGTTGTAGTTACACAGGTCCTGTAATCATATATGCACACAGGGTAATAATGTCTGATTCATTCTACTATCATTCCCATTCCTATACCCCTCCCCTCCCTTCATTCCCCTCTGTCTAATCAAAAGTACCTCTATTCTTCCCTAGCTGCCCCCCACCTTACTGTGAAATGAACAAATAAGGATCTTTCATAACAATAATTTTATTAACAATTTTTCTGATACAAATTTATTAAGAAAGATCTCAGAAGAATAGGAGAACAGACAGAGGAACAGGGCAGGGAAACTGTCCTAGGGAGAACAGTGACTGGTGTCTTCTGCAGGTGGGGGCAGAGGGGACTCCTGATGTCCCAGTGGATGCAGAAGTGCTCTTGGCTGGAACCCATGCAGAGAAACCTGAGGTCGTTGGTACATGTTGTTCCTGCAGCTGTTCAGAGCCCATGTGATCCATGCCCACAGGGAGTGTCAGGATGCACAGAGCCCAGGTCCTCTGGCTGTGCACTGGTTTGGACTGGTCAGCTGTTCCCTTCATTGGGGCCACACTCTATGAACCTGGCAGGTTTCTGCCCTCTTACATTGGAGCCACCTTACTGCTGACACATGGCATGAAACAGCAGTTTTCAGACACAGGAAGCAATCCTCCCAGTCCCCTGCTTCCACAGCTTTCCATTGGCATAGGGTTGCCCAGAGTCAGTGTGGGAGGCTAAACCAGGTGTGGGGGTCCTCACAGGTGGCAGGCAGAAATGGATGGCAGGCTGGCTGGCCCTTCTGATGTGCTTCTGTCCTGACTCTTGGGCCTCCCCAGGCTCACAGGGCAAGGGGACAGGGCAAAGGGCAGGCTCGCTGGGATACCTCATTGGAAGGACAGGGGAACTAGAAAGATCCACAGGGCCTGGGCCAGGCTTAACCCTCAGAGGCAGAGGCTTGCCCTGGAACATGCAGCCCGCCCCTGGCTTTTCTGGTGTCCAGTAAGAGGTAGGGAGCCACGGCTGCATTGAACTTTCTCTTGGCCAGAGACACTCAGGTCTTGTGCAGATCATAACCCATATCAAACATGGTAGCCAGTATTTTGGAGTCTGGGTGTTTGGGGAGTGGCTCACTATAATCATGGGGTAAATACTGCTCACCCTGCATCAGCCATGGGTGCTGAAGGATCTGCTTGGCTGTGGCCACTTCCTGGGGTCCAGGGTCAGTATTTGTTGGATGAGTATTTGTGCTGCCATGGCAATTTGGGGAGGGACAAGGTAGGTTCCCAGCACGATCTTCCTCAGCATCTCCTTAGTACTGGGTCCCATAAATGGGAGCCTCTCTGTCAACATAAAATACAGATGTCACCCAGGCTCCAGACATCCACTGGGGTCCCCTCATATGCTTGCCTCAGGATAATTTCAGGGGCAACGTGTGAGAGAGTGCCCCAGAACTCGTGCAGTTTCTGCCCAGGCGTGACCCTGGTGCTAAAGCCAAAGTCGATGAGTTTGATGTGGCCTCTGGTGTCCACCTCGATGCTCTCTGGCTTTAGGTCTCAGTGCACGATGCCCTTGTCGTAGCAGTAGCTCCCAGCACACACAATCTGCTGGAACAGTCTGAGGGTCTCTTTCTCCCACATACCACCCTGCAGGATGTGGTCCAATAGCGGCCCCCACCTGGGCGCTCCCTCACCAGGTAGATATTTCTGTGGGTCTTGACAACTTGCAATAACTGGATCACATTGGGATGCTCTGGCTCCTCATCATGTCCCGTTCAGAGAGGACCAGGAGGTTCTGCACTGTCTTTGGTAGGACTTTCACTGCCACCTCTGCCCCAATGAGGCGATGGCGGGTTAGTTTGATCTGGCCATACCTGCCACACCCAGTGTTCCTCAGTACCTCATACTGGTCTTTCAGCACTGCCTTCTTACAGGAGCTGGGCCCCTGCAACACTGCACTACTCTCACTACTCTGGCTAGGCATCCTAAGCAGGAACACCAAGTAAGGATGCTAGCTAAAAAGAAACAACAAAAAAAACCAGACCAAAACAAGTCCAAATCAAAACACAAGCTAGACAGAACAACCACCCAAAACAACCCAAATCGCCCAGTCAGGGCTGACCATGACTCCCAGTGGTCATCTCCCTTTTGGGCCTCCAGAACTTCTTCCATTTGCAGAATAGGAATAAGGAAGGGCTCCAGACGATTTTTTCTTTAGTGGTTGATGGAGACTGATATTTACTTGTTTAGGGATTCATACTTGTATGGAACTTTAGTGTACATTTCATTCGGCCTCAAAATCTGTAATAACTCTTTGCTTTGAAAGACCACAACATATCTACACTCAAGGCCTTCAATTTCCTTTTCTTCCAGCTTTGAATAACTGGTGTGAAAAGGATGACGGCACCCCACTCACATGGTGAGGCTGCAACAAAACGCTCTGCTCCCTGAGACAACGCAGAGCACAGCAGTAGCACCTGCAGGGCTGAGAGGGAGGCTTATGGCTCCTCATAGTTCCTCCATACAGTCCTGCACACAATGCACCTGCAATGCATTGTGACTTCAGTAGCTGAGGGAGCAGGGAGAAGGTACAACAGAGCACTCTCTGGTACTGAGGCCATGCTGCTATAGGATCACACCAGAGTTGCTTCTGCATCTCATGTTAAAGGGAATGAATGCCCAGGCCAACTGCACAGAAATACCTGTAGGCCCTACCTGAAAGGAAGGGTTGGAAATTCAAATATTTCATGTGAAAATTCAATTAGGAGAGATAAACATTAATGGATACAAGGGACAGCGAACCACATCCTTGTCCCACTTTCTTCATAAGGACACAAGGCCCACCGAATGAGCAGTCCCTCCTGCTTTCCTTATAAGGGCGAAAGTGCTACTGAACCAGCAGCCCACCCTCCTCTTCTTATAAGTTCAAAAGTCATACTGATACAACCCCTTGACCTACTCCCTTATGACCCCGTCGTAGGTAAATACATCATAATACTGCCATTTTGGGAAAAAAGGGTTATATTCCTAGGTGTGGGATTAGAACCTATATAAATGCTCTACACAATGTAACTTAACATGCCCTATTCCTATTTTTCTGAAGAGTTTTTATCCATAGTTATTGAATTTTGTCATATGATGTTTCTCCATCAATCCATCCAATCATGCAACTCCCTGGGCTTATGAATGAAGTGCATATCTTCAGTGGGTATGGTCTTGCAAATTCCTGATGTCCAATGATCAAATAAACTTTCATTGGTCCACCTCTTAAAGATTCTACTGTCCTACATCACCACACTGAGGACCAAGCTGCCAGTACATGACCCCTTTGGGGGCAGTACACGTACCTAAACCACAGCAACACTATTTCCTCATTACACTGTTGATGTCTTCAGGTCTGTCATAATTAATATTCCACTTAATACTTGATATTGAATGTTTGTCTATTCTTTCCTTTATCAATGTTATTACCAATTTGAGAAATTTATTAATCATTTTCAGAGAGCAGCTCTTTGTGTCTTTGACTTCTTCCATTATCTCTTTTTTCAATAAAATTAATCTCTGCTTGACCTTCATTCATTCTTTTTCTGCTTGATTTTGGTTTATTTTCTCCTCAACCACCAACCTCCCGCCCCAACACCCAAGATTTCCCAGGAGGTCAAAATGGTTATTAATTTCTGCCCATTCCTCATTTCTAATGTGTTTTTAATGCTATCAATTTCCAAGTCTGGCTTTAGATGTATTCTACAAATTTTTAAATATTGTTTTTCACTATGTTCAGTGTTGATTTTCTTTCCCTTTGACCTTCCTTGACCCAGAGATTATTTAGGATTGTAAATTTTTTTTCACCAAGGTTTTGGAGATTTTCTTGTATCTTAGTGTTTTCCTTTATTTAATACTGGAGATTGAACCCAGGGGCACCCCACCACTGAGCCACATCCCCAGCCCTAGTTTGTATTTTATTAGAGACAGGGTCTCACTGAGTTGCTTAGGGCCTCACTAAATTGCTGAGGCTGGCTTTGAACTCGCGGTCCTCCTGCCTCTGGAGCCGCTGAGATTACAGGCGTGTGCCACTGTGCCAGGCTATCTTACTGTTTTCTTGTTTGAGTCCTCTATGGTGGAAGAACACACGGAGTATAATTTCAATTCTTTTAAATTTGGTAACTTGGCTTCATGGCATGGGATATGGTTTATATTGGCCTTTTTTTTCTTTGCTTCAGGTGGTTATGGAGAGTAATATTTACTTTAAAAATTAAAATTTGTACTGTAATTCATTGGACTTGCCATTTAAAGTCTAAAGTTTTTAAAATAATGTTCGACATTGGAAGATCTTGTCATATCTACACTCAAGGTATTCAATTCCCTTGTCTTCCAAGTAATTGGTGTCAAAAGGATGGGAAAACATAGTTGAACTATTGTGGGAGTCAGACAAGAAAAAGTAAATGGCACCCAAAGAGTGGGAGAATTCTAATGTATTTTACACAGTGGGCCCAAAGGAAATCATTTTTCACAACATTTATAGGCTACTTAGAGGCTATCATACATTTTCTAGTCCAAAGATACATGGATGTACATGGGTGTCCAGCGGGAGGTATGTGAACAGAAGCAGAGTGCCATAAGGGGAAGGAAGGGCTCCTCTTAGGAGGCCTTCTATAATCTCTAGCCTTGGGCCTGGAGCCTCTACAGGGGCATTTACACTTCAATGGAGTAGTTAGATTCCTAAGAGAAGTCATCTACAATCCAAAAGGTAGGGATGGATAGTGTTAATCAGGTTCCCTGAAGAGTGGCCAACTAGAAAGGGGAGGGAAGTCTCCCTTTCCCAGGCACTAATTTCCATGACAGTGTTCTTAGTTTATTTTGCATCCAGGTTCTGTTTAGTTACTCTTACAATACTACACCAAAATGCTCAGTTCCCTAAGACCTTGTAGAGCACATTCTTAATAACTATGGTGTTGAGAGGGAGGAAGTGTCTATCATAATTTCCCCAGACGTCCTCATCTAATTTTTCATTAGACGCCTGTATTAGAAGTTTCAGTTCATGGTCAGCTGGTTCCATTCCTTGGGGCTCAAGGTGAGGCAGGACATCATGGTGGAAGGGTGTGATGGGGGGAAGCGGCTCACATGATGATCAGAAAGCAGAGCCATAAGGATCTTCTATAGCATATATTTATGAACTCTTACCCTAACTCTCAAGGTCACAAGGTAATAAAGATGTTCTCTATTTCTGGTAATAGTTGTATAATTTTACATTTTAGGGCATGAATCCACTTAGAAATAATTTTTGAATAGGGCTTAATATATAGAACAAGGATTTTCAGGCTTTTTGGTTTTTTTTTTTTTTTTTTTGGACATAGATATTTAATTGTTCCCACACTTTTTTTTGGGCAAGCTATCTCTTCTTCATTGGATTCTCTTTGCAGCTGCAGCAAGAATCAATTAACCATACGTATGTGTGTCTATTCCTGCCTGCTACTCTGCTCTGCTGTTATACATGTGTATCCTTTCTCTAGCACCATACAGCAGCATTCTAGGAATTTATTGCAAGGCAAAAGGACAACACCAAAAACCACATTTCAGCCAAGAGATTTTATTTGGAGTGGCACAGTGGCCACTCTGGGTGAAGAAGGCAGCAGCAGCAGAAGAGAGAGAGAGAGAGAGAGAGAGAGAGAGAGAGAGAGAGAGACAATGGCCCTGAGTTTAAGTACCTTCTTAGAGGTAGGTGTTGAATTGGGATTGGCTGCAACTGCAACTTTTAAATTCATTGGCTGAGGTGTTCCCTGAGTGGGATCCTGTGTCTGGGGAATTGGCCAGTATACTTGGGGGATTGGCTAAGGGCTGGTGGGAAAAGCTTGGATTGCTATTGGCTGAGGGGAAACAGGAAAGGCTCAGGTTGGTTAAGGAAGTGCATTCAGCAGCTGGCCAGGTGGAACTTCCCTGGGAAATGGAGGTTGATCAGCCTGTCCAATATTTGTAACCCATAAATATCAGTTTTTCAAATTTGTTCTTCCCTTCCAAAAAATTTTGGCTCTTCTTTTTTTAGTTTGTTTGTTTGTTTTTGTTCTGTTTCGATATAAATGACAGCAGAATGCATTTCAATTCATTATACACAAATGGAATCCAACTTTTCATTTCTCTGGTTTTACACATTATAGAGTCACACCACTCATGCAATTGAAACCATGATTAAAGACAGGCAATTAGGATAGATAGGTGATCTGTTTGAATCAAGAAAATGGAAGCTGGTTTGGATCCCAGAAATTGGATACCACCCCTGGGAGATTGGAATGTCAATATCTCCAGAGCCCTTTGACTACCAAGATTACCTGCCTATACTACCCTTCCCAAAAGATTGCAGACTGGGAGGTGTTAATTAATGCCCCCTAGGTTGGTACATGCCTTGATCACTTCATTTTGTGACTCTTACTTATCTGCTTCCCACTTTTTGGCCATCCCACCAGCATCTCCTGGGCCTAGTCACAGAGCAGGAAGGAGAGAGATAAGGGGAAAGGGGAGAGCAGGAGAACAAAGGAAACTTCAGTCTATAAAAGGGGCAGGGCACTCTCACTTCTTGGGGTACCAAATACCAGTCATGGCCTGCCTCTCCCTCCCGGGAGAAGTCTGTGTTACTACCTTTAAATAAAACCTGCTCTATATGCTTGCCTCAGCATGATTCTCTTAATGTTCAAACTTCAAACTTTGAGAAACAGAACTCATAATCGATAACAAGCAGTATCACAATCATACAGTGTGCACAGAGGTAATGATGTCTCTCTCATTCTACCATCTTTCCCAATCCCCTTCCCCCTCCCCTCCCCTCATTACCCTCTACACAATCTAAACTTCCTCCATTCTTCCCTTATCCTCACTCCCATTATGTATCAGCTTCCACTTATCAGAGAAAACATTTGGCCTTTGGTTTTTTGGGATTGGCTTATTCACTTAGCATGATATTCTCCAACTCCATCCATTTACTTGCAAATGTCATGATTTTATTCTTCTTTAAGGCTGAGTAATATTAGTAACATTCCATTGTGTATATATACCACAGTTTCTTTATCCACTCACCTACTGAAGCACATCTAGGTTGGTGCCACAATTTAGCTATTGTGAATTGAGCTACTATAAACATTGATGTGGATGTGTCACTGTAGTAGACTGATTTTAAGTCCTTTGGGTATAAACCAAGGAGTGGGATAGTTAGGTCAATGGTGGTTCCAGTCCAAGTTTTCTAACGAATCTGCATACTGCTTTTCTGAGTGGTTACACCAATTTGCAATCCCACCAGCAATGTATGAGTGTACATTTCCCCCCACATCCTCGCCAACCCTTATTATTGCTTATATTCTTGATAATTGTATTTTTTAGCTTGTTCTTTTAAGCTTCTATTCTTGTTCTTTTAAGTTTCTAAAAAAATTTCTTCAAACCAACTTGTTAATTACTACTACACAAAATTTTTCTTTTCTGCAGGGATTTTGATTGAAATTTTGTTGAATATATAGACCAATGTGCACAGAATTGACATACTTAACAATATCAAACCTTCCAATCCATGAACATGGTACATGTCTTACAAATATTTATTTAGTTTATCAATTTCTTTCCTCAATATTTCATACATTATATGCAGATCTTGTACATATTTAGTAAGAATTATGTATAAGGATTTCATGGAACTTTTTAGTACTATTATAAAAAAAATTGGGTGCAGGTGTGTCCTGGGGAGTGAACCCAGTAGTGCTCTAGCCCTGAGCTACATCCCAGCCCTTTTTATTTTTTATTTTGATACAAGATCCTGCTGTGTTGTCAAGGCTGGCCTTGAACTTGTTATCCTCCCTTCTGAGTTTCTGGTATTACAGGCATATGTCACTATGCCTGTATTTAAAATAGTACTTTAAAAAGATAAATTTCAGCTTTAATTTCTTTGTATATATTGTTCTTATAGTCTATGATCTTGCTGAACTTGTGTTTTAATTCAAGTAATTTTTGTAGGTTTTTTGGCATTTTCTATAAAGACAATCATTTCATCTTCAAATAGGTATAGTTTTTTTCCCCTTTCTCTTTAAATTTGTATGTCTTTTATTTCTTTTTCTTGCCTTACTATAGTACCTATGGTCCCCAATACAACATCAAAGAGGATAACAGACATTCTTGCCATGCTTCTCACTTTAGGGGGAAAGAAGTCTTTTTCCATAAAATATAAAACTAGCTGTAGTTTTTTTTTGAAAATGCCCCTTATCTCATTGAACTCATTTCCTCCTACTTCTGGTTTGCTGAGAGTTTTTTTTTTCAAACAGAAATGGACACTGTGTTAGTCATCTTTTCATTACTGTGACGAAAATGCCTGACATAAACAACCTAGGTGGAGAAAAGGAGGCACCTTGGGAGGCATGGAGGTTTTAGATGCTTGAGGAAACAGGAGTTTAAAGAAGAGATCAGGAGTGGAGGCTGCTAGGGGAAGCACATTTCTCCGACCTGATCATTTTGCCTAATGCTGGCTCCAACCATCGTTCTGTGACAGTGAAGGTGAGTGAGGATTTATAACCACAAACCTGTGTTAAATTCCTGCCCCCATAATTGCTAGACTTTGAACTCAAGCACAGAAGTTGCATTTAATTCAACTTGGAGCTTTAAGTCAGAGCAAAATTCACAGTATTTTGAACTGGTCTATCTACAAATCCCATGCGATCTTGAACCAGTCCTTCTAGAAATGTCTGAGATTGTTTTCTCACTAGCAAAGTAGGATCCTATTTTTTTTCCCCATTAGGTTATTGTGCAGATCAAGTGAAATAATCAAGGTGATGAGCTTTATAAAATACAAAAAACTAAACAACAGCTGTTATGATGTGCATTGACTGCTCCCTGTTTATATTTAGAACAGAACATGTGGTGGAATTCATGGAAAAGTGGGGAAATAGGAGTAGACTTAAAAGACTGGCACTGAAATGCTGTGTGAAGACTGGAACTCTATACTGAAGAGGCATTTTTATAATTAACATGGTACAAACACATTCCACTTCATAAACACTTGGTTCAACTCAGTAAATACTCTCTCTCTACCTTTAGAGGAAAGGTTTTCTCCCCCTGAGTTTTTTATTTGTTTGAAAACTGGACACTTCTCTAAAACCAAGCATTCAAAACAACTCCACCAAACTCTACCAGGAAATGCAACCCTTCAGTCTCAAAAATCCAGGACAAGATGCTAAGAAAATGCAGAAGTCATTTCAAAACCATATAGTAATGGCGAGACTATAATGGATGATGAGAAAATAAGAAGGGAGAGGCAAAGGGAAGGAAAGAGAGAGGTGAGAGAAAGATCAACCTCAGGAAGGGAAGTTTAGAAGCTTTTCCATTGCAGGACAATGGCTGTTTAAGACTAAAATATCCACATTGAGGGTTTAAATGGATGAGCACCGAAGTGACACCATTGTCACCACGCAAAACATTGATTCATTAGGGTGATTTTTCACAACGTTCTTTCCAAAGGTGTTAATGTTATTTGTTTCAAACAAGGTAAGGAACAACATGGGTCTAAGTCAGACTTCCCCAGCTATTCTTTTTACAGCATAAATTAATGATCTTGCGGTTTGCACTGACAGATATTCAAAGGTGTCTAATCAGCTGTCTCTGACAAAATAAGGCATTTTTACACTGGCACATTTACAAATAAAGGGAAAAAAACAGCCTGTAATCCCTCATAAAGTGGAGCCACTGTTCAGCTCCATTTGATGAAATGACATTCTCTCGAGCACTTTCTCATGAATGCATAAGCAGGGCACAGCCTGGGATGTTCAGGTACGTGCAGAGCATACATATTGTATGGGATACATTAGCCAGGCCTCACAGGGAAAGGTGCCTCAACCTTCCTGTCCCAGATAAAAGGAAAAAAGGGAGATGGTAGAGCTGAGGGGAAATATTTACTTCCAGTGAATCAGGGTCTTGCAGAAAGAAAGCAATCAGCCCCGCAGAGGAAGTAGGGTGGGAGAGTGGAGGTAATGGAGGTAGACACTGCCTTGGACATGGGAGCATCCAGGCATGCAAGAGACAGATCATTATTATCTGCCCTGATCATTTTCTCCTTGGGAGCAATAAAAAAAAATTACTAGAATGCATAACATCTCCTTGAGTTCAGTTATTTTTATAATAACTAAAATATTATTGGCAGCTTATGCACCCATGCAGCAACTACTGAACATCCACTGTTTGCCAGTAATGGGGCCAGGGGCTGCAGACCCAAAGATCATGAAGATACTCCTGCCATTGAGGAGCTCACGTCCTCGTGCACAGGGACACACAGGGCTCTTAGTAGCAACAGAACCTACTCCGGCTAAGTTAAATAGAAAAGGGAATTTTTTTGTCTTTCTACATTTTTTATTGGTGCATTATGGTTGTACATAATGATGGGATTTGTTGTTACATATTCATACATACACACAATTTAATGATATCATTTGATCAATATCACTCCCCAGCACTTCCCCCCTCCCTCCCTACCTCCTACTCCCTGGTCGCTTTCTTCTACTGATCTCCCTTTGATTTTCATGAGAGTCCCCTCCCCACCTTTCTAGAAAGGGATTTTTAAGAGAATATTGACTGGCAAGTAGGGATAAACAAAATGTGGTAAAATGGAATCCTATTCAGTGATAAACAAGGGTCAGACATTGTTGCATGCAATGACACGTCTGAACCAAAATATTAAAACGATGAAGCATTGTGGGAAAAGGCAGACAGAAAAGAATACATAATGCTTGATTCTATGTGTACGAAATTTCTAGAGGAGTCAGAAAGTCAGATTGTGGTTGCTTGGAACTAAAGACATGAAAAGGGATCAACAGCAGGTGGGCAAGAATGAGCTTTCTGGGTGATGGAATTCTAAAATTGAATTGTGGTGATGGTTACACAACAACATGAATTTACCAAAACTGATTGAATTACATTCTTTCGAAGGGTATAGTACATAAATTGTATCTTCATAAAAAGACATGACATCTAAAAAAGAATATTTTCCCATAAATATGTACAATTATTATGTGTCAATTAAAAGTGAAATAAGAGGATACTGACGGGCTTGCAGAATCTGTGAGGGCTGGGTAACCAAAAGGAGTGACCCTGTGAAGGCATCACTGGGCACGGTCAACACCTGTACCAGTGATGCCACCAGTAGGGGACCTCAGTTGTGACCACTGGAACAGCCACTACTGCTGTGGTCACCTCACCAGAATGAGGTCCCCAGGGTCCCTGCCTTTCTGTGTCACAAATTTTTGACCCAGATTTGACCCGGAGTGTCTGATTGACGGAGAATATCAAGAACTCTCACTTCAGCTGAAAGGAAGCCTGGAAGAGTGGGCATTTGACACTTTCCATTTTTTAAGTGGAGCAAATACTTATAAGAAGTGGTGGGGGGGGTGCCCCAAGCATAGGTAGGGGTTCAGAGGACAGGTGACCAAAAAGAAAGGCGAATATCCACTACAGATCAATAAAATACATATTTCAGGGGTAAGCTCAACACAGGCATGCAGAGAGGGTGTCAGGGGCAGGAGGAGTTGAAACCTAGGCTGATGGGTGCTGAGAGGTGGGTCATTACTCCTGAGGGACATCTAAGGCAGATTCAGTGCCTCAGTGAAGCAGGTGAATGAGTCCAATGAGTACAGGAGGGAAGGGCATTCTAGAAAGAAAACAGTGCGAATGTTCAATTTCCAGAGTGTGGAGGTGGGATGGGGACTGGTGAGCTATGTCATGGTGGGAACTTAGAGAGCATTTTATAGGCACCTGATGTCATATGAATGCTTCAAGTCGGGGAATGAGCTGCTAACAATTTGCACATTGGAAGGACAATTTTAATAGCAATTGTAAAAGGTGAGTTGAGAGAATCAAGTCCACAGGCAGGGACAAAAAGAAGCTGTTGTAATTGTTAGGTTTGGGCTTGAGCTAGAGTGGAGAGGAGGGACTGGATTTGTGAAATCAAGGGAGCAAGAATTCATTCTTGTGTTGTTGTGGAGGATGAGGGAAGACCCATGACCACTCTTAAGTCCAGTCTGGGTGACCAGGGAAATGATGGTGCCACTAGCCCACAGAGGGAAGAGGAAGAGGTAGAGGAGGCAGTTTGGGAAAGAGGAGAGAATAGGTTTGGTTTGGACAGGTTGGGCAGCAGGTACCTGTAGGATGTGCCAAGTGTCAATTCATCAGTTGGGTACAGGAATCAGAATTCAGGAGAAACTGCAAGGGAGCCACTGGCTGATCTAAGCCATGCGGTGGAGGGAGAAGAGTGAGGACAGAATCCTTGAGGTCAAACACCCAGGTTTAAGACAGAGACATTGGAAAAGAAGAAGGAAGGGGCCAGAGCATCATCTAGAGCAGTAGACCATTCCAACAACGTGTGGTCCACCAAGTTACTTCTGAGGAGAGGATGAGCAGGAACTGGACTGAAAGAAAAACCATGGACTTAAACATATGGAAGTAACAGAGAACTCTAGTAGAACAATTCTAGCAGAGTGGTGATAATTTCAGGAGGCTGAGGAATAGAGGGGAAATATACAAGCTAGAGTGAGCCATGGCCTTGTGTGTGGACCAGTGTGTGTCCAGTGGGGTGATTAGTTATGTGCGCCACTGTTCTAGGCCAGAGGAAGAAGCAGGTGGGGCTTGGAGTGGGGATGAGAAAACACCGTCGTGGAGCCATGAGGACTCTCTTGGAGGGAAAAGAGGACCCATGTTTAGAAAGAGGTTGAGAAGGCAAAGGACAAGAGATTACATTTGGAGAGTAGGATTTTGGAGTTTCAGAATTTGGAAACAGTTCAAGGAATAACAAGGTCTGTGGAGGGGAAGGAAGCTTACGTGGAGGGAAGTGGAGGTTATTGAGGTCAAGGCCAATGTGCCCAGAGTCTATGACTGAACCAACAAACTCCATTGACACATGCCAGTATTTTCCCAAGTCCTCAATGCTTTGTTCCATTAACCTTAATCTCACTTTTCATTACTCATGAACTTATCTTTGTATAAACAGCTGGAACTCAGGATTTCAAAGAAATGGAAATATATCCCGGCATCATTCATTACCTGGAGATCACGTGGACTCTACCCAGGTTCCTATGCCAGGGCCCCCTTCTGCTGGCGTGGTGGACCAGGAGTCATTCTGGGGCACTCTCCTCCATTTGTTGGAGCATCCTAACGTGCCCTGGCTTATCTTGCAAATCACAGCATCAAAATATTTATTGCTGGCAGAGGCATTGAGGTTCACCTTGTACCATCCTCATTGTCCAGAGTCTTACCTCCTGATTCCACTTTTGCACTGGGTACATGATGTAGCATCCACCGTGAACCCTCCTAAACTCCAGCATCCTGTTAGGTAAACAGCTTGCATCAACAGCAACAATGCCATTTTGTGCCAAGATGCTTAGATTCTAGATTGAATTGCTCTTAAGAATTTCTATATACCTTTCACCTTTGAAAATAGTATCATTTTTAACAAATGGTAATCTACAGTATACTATGATACACTGTGGATATGTATAGATATAGTATATAGCATATCTACAGTAAATCCAGACCCATAAAAATGCAATATGAACAAATCATTTGGGTATTTAAAAAAAATAATTGGCAAGCACATGAAATGAGTCCTTACGTCTTTCCCTTTCACTGTGTTCCTTCTGAAGGAGGGCAGGTTTGGCAGATGATTTTCATCTTATATCCCAACTTGGATTGATTAGCGGTAGCTGCTGAGAGGACCCTGGGGGGCTTGCAGGGTCAGTGAGAAAGGCCCTGTGGTTGATTGATACTGTCTGCCGTGCATGTGGGCATTAGAGGGAAATAGTGGAAGATCAAAGATGAGCCAGCTCTTGGAAGCAAGCAATCTGAGTGTTGGGAAGGCTGCCATGCCTCCTGGTCTGGGGGTACCACTGAGCTTTCCCCTCCCCTGCTACCTCCCCAGCTTCTTACAACCTCTGGCCCTGCCCTGTGCTCCAGAGAAACACTGTGTGCCACGTTCTCAGGTACATTTGGTAACCGCATTCGACTGATTCTTAAACCTCTGCCTGTCTCCTCTTAGCACACCTACTCTGGGATAAAAATTTAGCAGCTTGAATTTTTTAAATTTTTTTATTTTATTTGTTCTTATACATGAGAGTAGAATGTATTTGGCATGTTATACTTACATGGATTATAATTTATTCTAATTAGGATCTTATTCTTGTGGTTGTACACAATGTGGAGTTACCCTGGTCATATATTCAAAAACAAGGCTGGGAAAGTTATGTCTGATTAATTCTACTGTCTTTCCCATACCCATCCTTCTCCCTTCCCGTCATTCCCCTTTGTCTAATCCAATGGACTTCTCTCCTTCCTCTCCCTACCCTCCCTTGTTTTGGGTTAGCATCCACATATCAGAGAGAACATTTGGTCTTTGATTTTTTGGAATTGTCTTATTTCACTTAGCATGATGGTCTCCAGTTCCATCCATTTACCAGCAAATGCCATAATTTCATTATTCTTTATGGCTGAGTAATATTCCATTGGTTATATGTACCACAGTTTCTTTATCCATTCATCTGTTGAAGGACACCTCGGTTGGTTCCATGGCTTATTGTGAATTGTGCTGCTATAAACATTGATGTGGCTGTGTCACTGTAGTATGCTGATTTTAAGTCCTTTGTGTGTATGATGAGGAGTGGGATAACTGGATCAAATGGTGGTTCCATTCCAAGTTTTCTGAGGAATCCCCATACTACTTTCCAGAGTGGTTGTAACAATTTGCAGTCCCACCAGCAATGTATAAGAGTACCTTTCTCCCCACATCCTTGCCAATGTTTGTTGTTACTTGTATTCTTTATAATTAGCAACTTGAATTTTAAAACAAAGGGGAAAATACAAAATATACACATTCTATCGCTTCTACTATATGAATAAATAAATTCTTTTCAGACACTTCCTGCTGGCACTGCAGCGGGGGCTGAAGCACTGTCTGCCCGTCCCTTAGTGATGAAATGATCTCTAGCTTTACTTACTGCAGAGAAGAGGAACTTTGGCCCTCAAGCATCAGTGTACTTACAGGACTCTCGAGCCATCTGAGCGCTCCTTGCTGCCTCTGGTTGTAGAGGAGGGAGGCTCTCCGCATTGCTGAAGTCATCCCTCAGCCATGGCTGGCTTCAGGTTACCAGTGGCTTAAAAACAGGTTGAAAATCTCCTACATATTTAAAAATCAACTCTCACAAGTTCATGTAAGCCAGCTATGGCACACCTCTGTGGGAGATTTTGGAGTCAATGTTATCAGACATAATCCTAAAAGTAGTTTAAAAAAGTGTGAGTGGCATGAAGAGGGAAGAAGGCCAAAGGCGCAAGTCCTTAGCATCCTGCACTCGCCCCCACCTTCTTCCTGGCTCATCTGAGGAATGAGCTCTGACTGCGCAGGTCCTGAGCTCAGTATGCAGAGCTCCAGAATCCACAGCCCACACAAGCCGGGCTCCAGGAACCAAAGTCTGCTCCCTGGGAATCAAGGTTCTAAAACCCAGCGTTCAACACCAACAACAGCAGTGACCTCCAGCAGTTCCCCTCCTACCGCAGGGATTTGGAAACCTGTCTAAGGAGTGGCAGGAAACATTCCCAATGCCCACAGGTCATTGGAGCAGGCTGCCACTCAACAGCTAGGAGGCAGCTGGACGGGCTGAGGGAAGGGTGCATTCAGGGAAGGCAGACCTCCTGCAGCCTGGAGGAAAGGGCCTGGGTCTGTCTAGCCCTGACTGGGCTGGTTGGCGCTCATGTCTTCATGCTGCAGTGGGGAGAGTGGCTTTGAGCTCTGAAGTGGTTTGTCATCATTCCCCTGGAAGACCTGCTAACTTCCTGTGCATGGATTGGCACCCCCACTGAGCAGATTCACAGCATTCTCACTGGGAAGGGTGCTGTAGGACTTGCATACTGTCAACTGTCCCTAGGCAGGTACATTTCTTGTCTGTCAGTTGGTCAGTTGGTCAGCATCTTGTGGGATACATGGAATCAGCTCCTCTTGGTTAACCATCTGGATTAACCATCACTACCATCGTGTGACTTCTACCACAGCTAAGCATTTATGTATCCCAGGTAGTGCCAGGCACTGGGACAAACACTTGGCATATATCATCTTAATTTCTCTATATGAAAACCTTAAGCTGGGTGCAGTGGTGCAGACCTGTAATCTCAGCAGCTCAGGAGGCTGAGACAGGAGAATCAAGAGTTCAAAGCCAGCCTCGTCAACTGAGCAAGGCGCTAAGCATTTGAATGAGACCCTGTCTCAAAATAAAAAATAAAAATGGACTGGAGGTGTGGCTCAGTGGTTAGGTGCACCCAGGTTCAATCCCTGGTACAAAACAAAACAAAACAAAACAAAACAAAACAAAACAAAAACTTACTAGACTTGCTAACCCCATTTCCAGATTAGAAAATGGAGGCCTAAAGAGTTTAAGTCACATGGATCTCCTGAAAATGCCAACCCAAGGATAGAATCCTGGGCTGTGAGACTCCTGCATGGTCAGCTTAAGGAGCTGCCAGGCACCAGCACACCTAGAACTCCTGGCCTTCACAGCATTCTAAAAGCAGCAGGTCCTGTCGCTCTGGGCCGGGGCAGATGGCTTCGCTGCCTTCCTCAGGGAGGACAAGTGGGGAGAAGCCATGGAACAGTCATGAGATGCTGACAGGCAGGATGGATTCCCTGTTCCAAGCACTGCTCTGTGTTTAAACAGAGCCCCCGGTTCTCTTTATTTAACCATGACGAGCGTAGGTTGTCTCCCCCGCAGAGCTGTTTCCCCAGCAGCCTGAGACGCGTTGTTGCTTTAGGCAGCACACCAGCATGAAGGCCATCCTTGAGGGCCTCTGGCTTTCTTCAAGGTCAAGACTTACTGATGTCCTGGCAGGGCAGGCAACAGGCCAAGATAGCCAAGCCTCCAGGGCAGTAGGAGGTAGGCCAGGCCTAGGAATAGTGGGAAATATGAGTAACAGCAACAGGGATGGAAATAGAAATGGTTGGATGAAGAAAAGGGAGAAAAAGAGGAGATATGATTGTGGAATCCATACCAAGTGCCAGGCCTGAGCTGGAGCTCTCTGGTCCTTCGCTGAGTTGACAGCTTATCCAGGGAGTGAGTGATGAGCACCTCAGAAGTCCTGAATGGGCAGGAAAAGTACTGAAGTCAGTGACTCTTTTTCTTCATGAGTTGTGATCTCCTTTAACTGATGATCATTGGAATTTTCCTCTTGAGCTGGCAAAGTGCCAAGGGAGAGAGCTGCAGACATCAGGGTGAATGCCAAGGGTCACCTGGAGGATATGGCAGCGGATGAGTCAGAAGAGAGGCTGGTGGCTGGGCACCAGCTCACTGCCCCAACCGCATTAGCACCTTGGCCCGGATCATGCCTAGCCAGCATGGTGGGCCAAAAGCGGAAAGGCCGGATTTAATTTTAGCCAAGATAGTGCCCTACCTCCTCGTGACAAGACCAGCAGACACAAGCAGAGAGGCTCTCTCCTCCCTCCCACGTGGAAAGTCATTAATTGCTCTCAAGGACGACCTCGCACCGGCCAAGGTACAGTCTTTCATGCAGTGCAAGGACCATTGGTTCTTAACCTTGTGGAGCTCCCTGACCCTTGGATGACAGTGACCTCTGTGCCAGGAGTCAATTCCATTTATCCTGATACTTTTCAATGTCCCTCCCTGGGTAGAGCTGCATCCGGCATGCTGGTAAACTTTCCTATTTCGTTATCCCGGTGGTTTTGCAGGGAGAAGGAGCTTACTAGCTAGGTAGGAATGTCTTTCATTCTTCTTTACATGATTCATTTTGCTTTCTTTGTGGAAACTGGAGGTCAGCATTCCTCATGGGATCTACTTTTCCTCTGGTGTATTTGTGGGAAGGAGTTTGTCTCATGTTCATTCCCAAGTTGGGGCCTTGTCTCTCCGGCATTTGAATCTCCCTTGACCTAAGTCCACCTTTGTCCCTCCCCAGTGACAAATGGACTTAAGATGGAGCAAACAGTTGCCTTAGTGATCACTTGGGGAACAGAGAAGGGGCTTACCCTGTAGCAGATACCTTGGAAAGGGGACACTGTCCTAATGCCCCTTCAGCCCCACTGCCAGGAACCCCTGTCTTCTCTGTTGTCTCAGTGCAGTCCCATACCCAGCCTGTTCTTCCTGAGCTCTCCCTCAAACCTTCCAATTTGCTTTCCTTTTGTTTTAAGAGAAATTCTAGTTCTCTTTGTGTCATGCCTTTGGAGTTGTGTATTAACCATCTTTTTTACCTCCAAGTGGCTCACCAATAATTTTGCTGAATAAAAGCTCTCTTAGCCTGGAAGAAAATCATAACACGTCCTTAAGTGTTGTAGGCGCTACAGATGTAGCTACGGCCAATTGTGGTTGGAATCTTCTCCATTAAATTGCCTTCTTTCCAAATAGAAAATAAAGTGGATACATGTAGATAACCCCAATAAATATCATCGCTAAAATCTCTTTGTTATTATTTTTCTTTCTCAGATCCTCACCTGAATGAACCAGCTGGAGTTGCCTGTATATTTGTCATTCCTAGGCAGATAGTCCTGTCTCTAACAAGCAATGCCCCATATCTCAATGCCTTGTTACTCAGCACAGTGAGTTCATTTCTCATTAAGTTGCATCTCCAATGTGGGTCAGGTGGGAGACGCTCTATTCCAGGCAGTCATTCAGGGAGCCAAGTTCCTTCCATCTTGTGGCTTCATCCACCTCTAGGATCTCAGAGTTCTCTTTATTTGGTAGGCAGATGGGAAAAGGGGACAAGAATTGCTTGCGGGAAGTTTAGATAGGTCAGGGTTGATCGTAGTTGGTTATCATTTTGGCTCATATACCACTGGTCATAATCCAGTTACATGGCTATGCCTAACTTCAAGGGAAGATGGGAAATACATGTTAGCTGTCCAGGAGGAAATGTAGAACATGGGTTTTGGTGAGCTCTAGCCATTTCTATCACATTCTTTAATCCCTTTACTCCAACTCAGAGCTCCTTTTAGTGATCCATCCAAGTTTGGAAAATAATATAGGCACCTCTCACTGATTTAAGAATGGCCATAAAACAGAAGCCTCTTGACAATTTCTCCTAGATAAGTTCATTGAAATCAGAAGCAAAGGGGTAGAGAGCAAATATCCTAATGGCAGAAAGAAGGACCATGGAGTCATTCTGTTTTAGAAAAATTAAATATGGCAGCCACGTAATTTTGGTGATTTGGCATCTTATTCCTTCTTCCTCTTTCTGCCATCAGCAGGTTACACCTGTTCTCTCAGGATAACTGCTTCTTCATCTTATTCATTCTTCCTCTTTCTGCCATTTAGTCTTTCCTCTTTGCTCTTTGTGTCTGGAAGTCTTGCCTTCAAAGTTTTAAGTGAGACCACATTTACCCCAAGATTAAAACAACAACAACCAAAAATCCTAAAAGAAAAATAAACAAATTTTAAAAAGTTTGTGAAGTCATAACAACTTAGTGGGAAGAGAATGAAATGTTCTCTGCTGTCTCCTGCTACTGAGGATGTGAAGGGAATATAAATAAATATAGACAGTGCAATTTACTTTGCTGAAGCATAGAAATTATAGGGTTTCAATCTACAGAAAGAAACCAAAGAGCTTTTGACATGAGTTAAGTACATTGTGTGCAATTGGTTCCTGATTCTCCTAGAAATGAAACTCCCTGGAGGGAAAACTTGGTTTCCAAAGAGAGAAAGAGATGGGGAAGGTGGCCTTTCCTTCTCATGTGCCTGGGACAGCAGGTTACACCTGTTCTCTCAGGATAACTGCTTACAGCCCCTTTGCCCTTCAAGGTGTCTCAGTGAGGTGATAAACCATACAATCATGCAGGAGGTATCTGAATATAGAGAAACTTTATGTCTAAAAACACAATGACAAAAATATCCCTGTAAATGACATCAGGAAAATGGCTAAGCCAATCATGTTCAATCTCTAAGGAGAAAGCCACCAAATGGGGACTATGTGCAATGTTTGAAAACGCTGAGGACTCGCTACAGTTTGCACCCAGAACAACTCCATGGGATGCCATTTCCATAGACCAGGATGGAAATTGAGCCTACACTAGAATTGTGTGCTATCTGTCCAACTGTCCTTCCAAACTCCCTAGCCTCTCCTGTACTTGTACAGAATCCGTGAAGGCTAATTTCATATGTCAACTTGACTGGGCCACAGGGTGCCCAGAAGTTGATCAAATACCATTCTGAGTATTTCTGGGAAGGTGTGGTTTTTGATAACATTTAAATTAGTGGACTCACAAAAGCAGGTTGCCCTCTGTAATGTGAATGGATCTCATCCAATCAGTCAAAGGCCTGAATGGATCATAAGGCTGACATTTTTCAGAGTGAGAGAAAATTCTCCTGCCTGGCAGACTTCAAGCTGGGACATGAGCTCTGCAGGTTTCAGACTTACCAGCCTCCATAATCATACAAGCCAATTTCTTTTAATAAATCTTGCTCTCTCATATGTATGTTTATAATATCTCCTATTAGTTCTGTTTCTTAGAAGAGCCTTGACTAACACAGCTTTCAGCACTAGGAGTCAGGGGTTACTTGAAGAGACTTTTATTTTCTCACAGTTCTGGAGGCTGGAAGTCCAAGATCAAGGTGTTCCTGGGGTTGGCCTCCAGTGAGGCCTGCCTTCCTGGCTTGTAGATGACCACCTTCTCATTGTATCCCCACATTGATGTAGGACAGATGAGGCTGAACACCCAAGGAATTTTCAGGAAGCAGGTTTATTTTGGCTGCAGTGGTCCAGAGGAGCTAAGGCCTAAAATCTCTGGACCCTCAAATCTTGAAATTCTTTAAATTTTATTTTCAGTGGGGTGTTAACATGTCAGTGGTGGGGTACATAACAGTTACTCTCGGTCCCATATTCTTAGGCTAGACAGAGGTTTTACGAGTTTTTACGAAGAAAACAGAGACAGTATCTTTTTGCACAAGAAGTTTGATTGCAGACTTTAACTCCATCACACCTTTGTGTGCAAACCTGGCTTTTACAAGCGGAAGCTTCAAACCACAAGGCCCTCTGCAGAAACCCTGCTGACATTCTGTTGACACTCTTTGTAAAATCTTGGTGACACGAATGTAATTATGGGGAGGATCTTTGGAGAAGCTTAATTATGGCAAGGGTGTTTTGAGTGGGTGGCACCTGGTCTGCTTCAACAGAATCTTTCTGATTTTCCTTAATGCTAGTCTTAGTGGAGTAGGGTCTCACCCTACAATCTCATTTAACATTCCTTGTATCAAAAAGACCCTGTCTCCAAATTCAGTCATACTGGAGATTAGGGCTTCAGCAGATGAATTCAGGGAGGACATAACTCAGTCTGTGACTGAGTCTATGCTCCCACTGTTCTGAATTATCTCATGACATTTTCTCCAAGCGCCATGGATTTCCTCAGTGTGGGTCTGGCCCCATGCATGCAGAATACACTCCCCTCTGTAGACAATACACCTCTCAGTTCCTCTTCACTAAGCTCACTGATGTGAGTGTTGAGGGTGGAGACCACCTCCTCCAGGAAGCCTTCCTGGAGTACCCACCACACGTCCAGGCTGGGGCTTCTTCCAGAGAGATCTGTGACGCCTGCCACCAACTGCCGTTCCTTCATCACGTGGCACCCTTCTGTGGTCGCTCACTGCCTGTTTTGTTTTCCGCTGAACCCCCAGCACCTAACACTGAGCCTGTTGCTATAATACACTCACAATAAATGCTTTTCAAATTCATGTTGAAAGAGTAGAATAAAAATAGTATGTGTGCAAGGATTATAATCACATAGGACACTTGAGTCAAGGACACGCTGGAAAGGAACGATGCCAAATGAGAACAATGGTTGTGTTTGTTATGGACCCTTTACTGGTTTTCTTGGCCTTTTCTCCATTTCTTTTTCTATTTCTCTATTTCTGTAGGATGCTGATGTTTTGTTATTACTTTAACAAGTATAGTTTAAAAGCAGGTGCGGCATTGACGCTCCAATTCTCAGTCCGGTGCTGGTTTGTTTCAGGCTGTATTCCGAAGGAACTGGTTTTCTAATGGAAGATTCTGAAAGGTGCCTTGGAGTTGCCCCTGGTGGGATTTGACCTATATGCTGTTAATTGGGTGGTGTGCCCTCCCTGGAGAACGGTTCATTACTGCTCAGTGGGGTTTCAGTAATGAGTATAATTGTCACCTTGGCACACACGAATTCTCCAGATGGCCGGCCTGCCCTCGGGAGTGAGTTACAGGCTGGCCCATAGCTCCAGTGCTGGAGGAACAGGGAGGTCTGCGTATCTTTATTGAGGTGACGCTCCCTGGCATTGTTCCCTGGTTCTTAGCGTCACTCCAGGGGAGACAGGAGGCCAAACACCTGAGGATATTTCTAGGCCAAGGTAATGGCATCCCCAGGTCTATAGACGCCTGCTGGTGTTCATTAGCTGAGCGGCCATGCTGCACCTGTGGTCTTGGGAGAGGAGTCAGCTGTGGGAACAATGTTAGAATTAGCTAAGGTGAGGGACGATGAGGGGGTATGTCATGGTGGCATGAGAGGACGACGAGCGAGAGCGGCTAATGTAGACTGAGCTCTGTGCGGGGCAGGCCCTGTGCAGGGGACCTGACCTTCCCAGCAACTTAGCTACCCCTTCTTGTGACTGCAGAGTCACCTGCCCTTGTAAAGCTGAAAATGCTAGAAACCTGCTTCTGAGGGCTACTCTGCAGCCAGAATCTTTCTGTGTCTCTCTCTCTCTCTCTCACACACACACACACACACACACACACACACACACACGTATCTTGGCCAAAGGGACCCAAGGAGAAGGCTGTTGGGGCCTCAGAGAAGGGTTCTCCACCTCAATAAAATGAGACAACTGAGAGGAACTGCTTCCTTCTTCCACCTGTTGATGCAAAGCAACAACTCTGCTTAAAAAGAAAATAGAAATATTTTATTCGGAGCCAAATATGAGTGAGCAAGTCCTGAGGATATGGATTCAAGTCAGCCTGAATGACGTGCTTCAAAGTAGAAGAGGTTGCATGAACAAAGAAAGTCATCAATCTATACATTCAACAGACACCGTGGTGGGGACATCAGGCAAGCCAGCTACAGCAAAGAGGGGGGATATCTTCTATGGATATTTTCTATAGATATTTTCCACAGATCTTACAGCATTCTCAGCTTTAGGATTGGTGGAAGCAAGTGATCTGCTTTTCTTCAGCCTGTGTAGTAAAAATTAAGCTTAAAAATACTTTCTAAGAGGTTCAACCAATAGTCGCAAGAATGTTAGTCACATACAAAGTTATAAGGAAATAACTACATTTCTAAAGGGCCTGAGATAGCACAAGGTACCTTTGGCTCTAGACTTGCAACATCTCACCTTTCCACAGTTAAGAACTGGAGACGTGATGTTCTATTCAATCAAGATCAAACAATCTATAGGATCTTTAATAGAGATGCAGCTTATTCTGAGAACTTCATGTTCATACAGCAAATATTGCCCTGTCTACTTGCAATGCCTGGAACCATGGTAGCCAGATTGTGAACACGAGGAACTAAATCTAACTCCAAAGTCAAAAGATCTTGGTAATGGCAGGGTAGAAATGCGGGAAGAAGCTGAGCCTTTAATGATACTGGGAGCTATGAACCAACCTAGAAAATTCCCTGTCCCTGAATTCTACCTATGTCAAAGAATGCTGTTGCTGTCTTATATTCTTATATATGTCCTATAGTCATTTATTTCTCACAAAAGCCCTATGATGACTATCATTATCCACATTTTATAGATGAGGGAACTGTAAACTGAGGTCATCTGGCACCAAAAACGTGCCATCTACCACCTTTATTGTGTCCCTCACTGGGAGTTGGGGGCTATTCTTGGAGCACTGAATCTTTCCTAACTGTACAAAGACTGAAGAAGATTGGTGACAGCATTTGTGGACCCAGTGCTGTGACTCTAGCCAAAGGCAGGAAATGGATCTACCTTTGGATCTTTCTTACCTGGCCCCCTCTTGTGGAAAACCTTAGCCCAATTTTGAAAACAACAGTAGTTATGGTGGTACTGTGCCTTTCATTCTGGGGGTCGGGGAGGCCCTGTGCAGTGTTTGCCAATTGCTGTGGTGTAAATATCCTCCGTGGCACCATCATTTCAGGCTCTTCAGATCCCCTCTCGTGCCTGATTCTCCTTCCCTTGGCCCGCCCAGTGCATCCCTCACTAACCTACGCCAGACCTCTCCAGACATCCAGATGCAGCGCCCTTCTGCCTTGGCCCTTGGCCTGAGCCCACCTTCTGAGCCTGGCTGAGGCCTGACCACAGCCTCTCATGTCAACACACTCCTCTCCACATCTGGGAGCTCCAGGCTTTGACCATGGCAAAACCAGGCAGAACCAGGCTGTTGCCCTTTGTCCCCATGGTCCAAAGAGATCACTTGCATTAAACATGATTTATTTCATGACTCCTCCGTGTTCCTGATTGCCTGACCCCCACTTGGAAGACTTTATACACAGACCTCTTTCATTCTCACTACAGCCTCAGAGAGGAGTTGTTTGCAACCTTTCTTGGCTACAGATTCATAGACTCATGGGCCCACGGGTGTTTTATTGGATTTGCTTGGATGGGCAAATTGCTTCTGAGAACCAGGTTCTGGCTCTGGAAAGAGGCAGGCACTCCAGACTTCTGCCACTGCCTCTTATGAAGCTGGATAAGGAAGGTTTCCCAAGGCTGGAAAAATCACAAGATAAGAGCTAGAAGTAATTGTTAAGAGTCAACTACACTAACTGGCTGTGACTACTTGAGGCCAGGAACTTTTGTTTTATGTATCTGACGTTCAAAAATATCTGGGACATGGCCTGTCCTAGAAGTCGGTACCATGCCCAGGCCCCGCAGCCCGTGAGAATGAAGAGCAGGGCCAGGCCTCCTGGCCTCCAGGTGAGGGCCCTGCCCAGGATGCTCAGTCCCACCTCCGCTAAAACCAGTGGACTGCACAGGATGGGCACCATCAAGAGGCTGTGGTTTTAAAGATTTTTTTTTTTTTTTTGGTACTGGGGATTGAACCCAGGGCCTTGTGCATGCTAGGCAAGCACTCTACCAACTGAGCCATAACCCCAGCCCCCTGAGCTATATCCCCAGCCCCCTTAAAGATTCTAATCTTACACGAAGCTCTAAGCACTGGATCTCCTGGCAGTGCAAACTACACTGGTGAGTTTTAGACTGTAAACCTGAAAGACTGAGAGCTTTGTGCCTGGCATCTTTATTCATTCAACAAGCATTGACCTACTTGTTTCTTACTGTGGGGTGAGATTTACAGAGACCCTGTCACAGCTGTTGTCCAGGGACTTATGGAAGGTATCTGGGAAGTAGAAGGGCTGGGGGGCATGGTCTGTTTCCATGGCTACCTAAGGATGGGAGGTGTACATGCATCCTTACGTCAGTTGATGCAGGCCCTGGGGGGAGGGGTAATAAAGCTGACTCCATTGTCAATGATTTTGATCCCCAAATGTCCCCCAAATATGACTGTTTCTCTCTATGGCTCCCATCTGCTCAGAGTTACCACTTCTCACCTGGGTGACCTCACTGGTCTCCTTGACCCCCCATTTTTATTTTCTTTCCATCCTTTCCTTGCACAATAGTCACTCAGGCCTTGAAAACAAGTAAGTCAGGGTGCTTCCCTCCCCGGGAAGGAAGACCTCCGTCTGTCTGGCTCCTTCTTGCCATTCAGGTCTCAGCACTGACTCTCCCCACCAGACTCTCCCCACTAACCACTCCCTGACCATTAGCTAGACGGCTGCAGACATTACCTGCTTTATTCATTTGGTTTCATCACATTGTTTTGGACTATAGGGTCCATGGGAGACAAGTTTTTACTCGGTCAAGTTCATCCTTGTGTCCCACACCTGGAACAGCATTGGTTCATCAGAGGCCGTCAACAAACAACTGTTCAATGATTGACTTCACTGGGGGTTCAGTTTTATCACAGGTTAAAGTGTTCTGTAAATTTCACATGGTAAAAATCTTTATAGAACCTAAAACTTCAGCCGGGCGTGGTGGCACATGCCTGTAATCCAAGCGACTTGGGAGGCTGAGTCAGGAGGATCGAGAGTTCAAAGCCAGTCTCAGCAACTTAGCGAGGCCCTAAGCAACTCAGTGAGACCCTGTCTCTAAATAAAATACAAAATAGGGCTGGGGATGTGGCTCAGTGGTGGAGTGCCCCTGAGTTCAATCCCCGGTTCCAAAAAAAAAAAAAAAGAACCTAAAACTTCAATAACGATGATGATGATGGAGAACCTACCTATGGTGGAGACTATGAGCTCACCAAACTCTGTTCTACCTGCTGCTAACATTTTCAGGGCCGTTTGATGCTTAGTAGACTAATTCTGCGCAGGGAGACTGTTATGGTTTGGATGTGAGGTGCCCCCAAAAAGCTCACATGTGAGACAATGCAGGAAGGTTCAGAGGAGGAGGTGATTGGGGTGTAAGAGTCTTAACCCATTTAGTGAGTTAATCCCTGATGGGATCAATTGAAGTGATAGGGTGTGGCTGAAGGAGGTGGGAATTTGGGTGTGGCTATGGGGTTTATATCTTGTATCTGGAAAGTGGAGTCTGTCCCCCTCCCCCTCCCCCTTCCCCTCCCTCCTCCTCCTCCTCCTCCCCCTCCTCTCCCTCCTCCCCCTCCTCTCTCCCTCTCTCTCTTCTCCCTTCTCTCTCCCTCTCACTCTTTCTCTCCCTCTTGATGATGTGAGCTGCTTCCCTCTGCCAATGCTCTTCTGCCATGATATTCAGCCTCACCTCAGGCCCTGAGGAATGGAGCCGGCCTTCTATGGACTAAGACCTCTGAAACTGTGAGCCCGCAAATAAATCTTTCCTCCTCTATAATTGTGCTGGTCAGATCATTTAGTCATGGCAGCAAAAAAGCTGACTCAAACAGAGACAGATTGGAAGTCCTATTTGTCACTGCCAGGTGGTGGCCATGAAAAGCCTAGTTGGGCTTCTCTTGTCTCTCTTCCCTTCCTACTGTATGTTCTACTAAGTGTAGCTGTGAAGTGGGTCTCCAAGTGGCTACGTGAAACACAGCCTTCTTCTGCCCTTGGCCACTGACCTATGCTGCATCACAGCTTGAGTGAGAAGTAAAGTTCATTGCATAAGTCACTGGGGTTAGATGGCTTACATGTTACTGCGTCATACCCAGCCTATCCTGACTACTGCAATAGCTCAGACATTACGAGCTCTTACTACATGCCAGGACCTTTGCTTACATTATCTCATTTACTCTTCACAGTCACTTTAAGGTAGAAATGATTCTTATTTTCATTTTACAGATGTGGGAGCTGAGAGAAAGGATGAACAATTTCCCCAAAGTCCCAGTTAGAAAGTGGTAGATTTCTTAGTTTAATCTAGATTGTCTGACCCCAGAGCCCATACTTTTAATCACGGCACCATACTTTTAGGAAGCATTCCACTTTGTGGATTAAAGTTTTTCAATTGTAAAGATAAAATACAAAAATCCATTGACATTAAGAAGTCTCTCCCTGTGGTTATCATAAGAATATCTCTCAGTTAAACCAATTTAAGGGGATGCTGCCCTGGCCTGCTTCTCTTTGTCTTCTAATAGCACTAATTGAATAATGGTGCGAGCAGGCCCGCGTTGTGGAGTCTGTCTGCCATTATGCCAACTAATTCTGACAACGTATGGATCTCTCTGCTTCAGACCTGAGGCCATATTGATTCTGGAATATGCACCACTAATTGCTGACAGCCTGATGCTCAGAAGAAAATAAAAGAAAATAAAAAGCTTTCATGTCAATATTTGTTACTATCCTTGACAAATAAACATTTTAAGTGATGGTGACTTTTTGCTCTTTTAAAGCTTTAATCACTGGCTTGCACACGCTGCAATCATTTTGTCCTTGTTTGTGTTTCATAGTCTGTAATCCATTTTAATTACATTCCTTGCTTATCAAGATGAGACTCCCAAACAAAGCGAGAGCAAAAATCTAACTTCTGTCTTTTCCCCCCTCCTCTCTCCTTATTCAGTGCCTGGAAAATGTTCTGAGGTTTGAAAACATCTGAAAGATAAAACTCACTCTTTAAGCATAAAGCAAACAGATATGACCAGTAAAAGGAACTTTCTCCCGACTCTTTCAATCTTGATGGAAGGAGACGGATATAACAGTTTCCTCCATTAAACTTAGAAGGCGAAACCTGTCAAGAACTTTGAGAGGATGCAGACAGGAGGGACTTCTGGGATGAGAAAAACGTTCCTCTCGTACCCGGGTGGTGAGAACAGGGGGTTTTGTTATAATTCATCCACCTCGTGCATTTAAATCTCGATGCCTTTCTGTATGTGTGTGACATTTCCATGTTTTATTTAAATTACTGAACAGGTGGGGCTCTCCAGTTGCTCTGGTCTTTCGCTAAGGCACTCACTTCAGGGCAGCCAAGCTCCTTTCTGTAAGTGCTTCTAAATAGTATTTTCATTTTTAAGATGTGGGTTTGCAAGACGAGGCGTCCCATGGTGCTATGCCTGTGACAGAGAAAGGGCCCGCTGCTGCCTGCTGTGAGAGTCCCAGCCAGCTCGAAGGGAGATTCCAGAGCAAAGACTGTCCACTAGAGAGTCCTCCGCTGAGCAGCAATGGCCAGGCCAGTGTCCCTGGCATGCTCGGTCACTGACCGTGGGAGGCCTTGCAGGAGTATGATGTCAGCTCTAAACCTAATTGCAGTCCTTTGTAGCTGAATGGCCATTATGCCTAAAAAGATGAGTAGCACACCTCTGATTGTCACAAACACTCTATAATGGGAAAGGAAACAGGGCAGGGGGCAGGGAGCTGCCTTTCACTACCCCGAGGTGTCCTCTTGCCTCATTGTCTCTGGGTCATCAAGGACCATTTCCCTATGTTATTTCCCAACATTTACTCTTGTTGTGGAATATCCCATTTTTTTGTGAATATCCAAACTCCCCTCCCTGTGGTTTGGTTGGGCCTCCCCATCTCCACTAGTTAGTCCTAGTCCCTAGCCACAATTGGGCACATGGCCCAACCACAGACTTCTGCCAGGCATGCTGGGCTAGGGGGAGGTGATTCTGAGAGGGTGCAGGGTTGGAACTGTGCAGTCATTTTGTCACCATGAGGAGAGAGCTTGGAGCAGCTAGGACCACTATGAGGAGTGAGGGTGAAGCCAACGTGGTAGAAGTCAGAGTCCAGAGATGGGAAGAAACCAAGTTTCAATGAGGATGTCTGAGCCCCAAATCTGTGTGACTACACCCAGACTTGACAGACCTATCTGTCAAAAAATCCCCTTTTCACTCAAACCTGTTTGAGTTGGTTTCAGTCCTTTTCAACTGAATTTGTCCTACCTAAAGCCCAATACATTCAATTTGGAAATACCTATTTTCCTTTTATTTACTAATGTTCCTAGAGTTAACTCTCAAATCAGTTGCAGATGGTTAATTAACATCAGCCAAATGTTTTCGAAATAAAAGGCAGCATTTTTGTTTTAATTAACTGTACACATAAGGTTCCTCCTCCCTCAACCCCCTCAACCTCCAACCCTCCACCTGCCCCCGCACACACATGACAGAACTTCCACCTACATTAACTGATGTCTCCCTTGGAAAGGACATGAGGGTCAGAGGCACTTCTCCATGTGGGCAGGGACTTGGAGCTTCTCACATACCTAGAGCCTACTGCAGAACCAGGCAGAAAGGGGTGGTTCTGCAAAGACAGACTTGACAATGCCCAGCTGGTGTCCCCAGCCAGGAGGTGGAGAGCAGACACCTTCCCATGCCCTGTCTGGCTGTGTGTGTGACTCACCAGGTTCCTACAGAGAGAAGGTCATCCAGGGCCTCCTGAAAGCAAGTCAGCAAGAAGATTGGGCAATCCAAGGCCACCTGGCAGGGCCACCAAACTCCTCAGCCTCTGCCCTCCCCTGTTCCCTGCCCCCACTGCTTCTCTTCCTAGCTCCTTCCTACTCCTCTCCCTCCATTTCTTTTCTTTCTCCATTCCAAGTCACCCCATTCCCACCCATGACAATTCTGCAAACATGGAGTGTTCCTGTCAGCCTGGTATACCCTCGTAAAGGTCCTCAGGGCTGTGCCACTCCTGGCCACAACTCAGACCATGCGATAGATACAGCAATTCCAAGGAAATACCATGGGAGACAGATTAACCTCAGTTGGGGCAACTAGATAACATGCCTGCATATGGCACCTCCAAGTGTCCTGGCTTCCTCGCCTCACCGTGAATGAGTTGCAAGGATTTGTATTCTAACAGAGAGAGAGAGAGAGAGAGAGTGTGCTCATCCCAGGCACCTTGTTTGTTTGATCCTAGTCCCAGGTCTGCAACTCAGCTACAAGTTTGTTGCAGACACATTGACGGAATTCCCAGGGCCCCTAAGAGGTAGCACAGCGAAGCCAGGTACAATATGGCCACAGTGTGACACCCTGGACCCTGTCCCAAAGGCCTTCAGAGCCACAGAATCTGAACTGGAATTCAGGTACTCTTCCTCCCTCTACAGTTTTGCAAAATTCATTCCATTTCTCAATTTGGTCAGATGGTCCCGGTTTCCTCATCTGTAAAACAGGTGATAAGCATGATGCTTTTTCTTCTGTGAGTATCAAAGGAATCGTGGATATAAAAGCATTCTGGATGGCAAACTTCTATGCAGGTGTTGACTATTATTATTCATTTTAGATAATAATACAGATATCACATTATCATAGGTAATTAAGTGGTAGGAAAAACATTTCTTCCTAAAAAGAAAGCATTATTTCACATTAGGAGAGAGGCCATGCTAATTTGATAATGAGGAACAGAGAGATAGGTGGGGCAGAGAGTTGAGACTCCCTGTGGTAGTCCTGGGAGTCATAGAGAGACACAGTTACAGTATTGTGGCTGCTTTTGATCGCACTCAATCCTTGATGTTCCCTAACAGATGCAAACATTGGATTTTAGTTGCATTTGACTACTTGTGTATATTGGACTATGAATGCCACGCTGTTCTTAACCTGGACCGCATGAGTCTCTGAATGCATAGGGAAAAGTGATAATGATGGCGGTGGTGGTGGTGGTGGCAACAAGAGTGACTGGAAAATTCTGCCTCCTAGCTCAGGATGTTCAAGGTCAAATCTACAATGAGACAAGATGCATCACCCAAAAGGCAGTGGCCATCACTGCGAGTTTGGAGAGTGGAATGCTGGAGCCAAGGACAGTGTGGTGCTGAGGAGAAATCTCCAGTGATCCTCCGGGGCCTTCCACTGTCCATGAGAACTTTCTGGGTGAAGTTGAAACAAACACAGCTTGAACATTTTTTAAATAAATTTTATGGCAGTGGTGGGAGATTTTGAAAGCAGGGAAGGAAGCCCACAATCTTATTGCACTGGTTTTAATTTTGAGCTGCAATTCAGCCTGACATGCTATTTTTAACCTATTATCACCACAGGAAGAAACTTTGGACAAATCTTCTTATGGCTGGACTGAGGACCAAGGTCTGGATTTCTCCGGAACAAAGGAGGACATTTTGGGTGCAAAGGAAAGAAAGTGACTCCAACATGTCCTCAGCCTGTCCTCGAATGTGCTCTCAATTCCACAGGGCTTCTGCCATCGCCCTCTACACACCAAAGAAGGGCACAGCCAGCCTCACTGGCCGGGGTGTGCTCAAGCTTCAGCAAGGGAAACAGGTTATTCCCTAAGAATTTTAATTGCACTGTCTGAGCTGATAGACATTAGATCATACTCTTAGAGGCAACACTGCTTTTGACTAAGCGTCTTTATCATTTTGGTAAATTCCTGGTCATCCATATCATAAGCAGGCTTTAACATTCCCACTGCTTCAAAACTGGGAAGTGTTCAGGCTACCACTGGAGACCACCCTCAGGGTCTCCCTCCTGGTCACGCTACTTTGCAAAGCCCGGGTCAGAACCTATTCCTCACTGCCTCCAATCTGTGGCTGAGCCAGCAATTCTACATGTGAAATAGTCCCCACATCAGCCCCACCTTGTCGTTCTCACAGCTCAGCTTCAGGCTCCTGCCTGGGTCATTGGGACTTCCACGGGGCCTCCTAAATGGCCTCCTGACCTCCTAGCTCACCTTCAGGTCACATGTGCCACTGTGGGGACATTCATAGGCTGCACTGGCTCCCTGCTCCTGGCCAGAAGCCCTCTGTCCAGCTTCCTTCTCTGGCCTGGTATCCCACTTAGTCTCCTCAACAGACCACATTACCTTTGACTTGACTTTCCCCTTCACCTGGGATACTTTCCCTTCCACACCCTTTATTTTTTTCCTTAACAAATGCACATCAACACTTCAATGTCCGGCTTTAACACTAGCTGCTCCATAGACTCCTTCTCTATCATTCCAATGAAGTTACTCTCTCCTTGATTCCCCAATCCCTTCCCAGGCTTTCTCTACAGCATTTACAATTAGTAACTTGTATCTGGAGAGAACTTTGTAGTTTCTGTTTCCAAATAACTCAGCTCATTTGATTATCACCTAGCGAGGAAACTGAGCTGGGTGTGGGGCTCAGTTCAACCGAAGACTGCCAATAGGAGCCAGCTTTGACTCTCCCCAGACAGGCCAGAGGAGAGAGAGCACTCAGAAGAGCCTGGGCTGTCCTCTCCCACACCTCTTCTCCCTCCCCAGCTGTGGTTGAAGGAAAGCTCAGACCACAGGAGGGGGTGAGGAGATAAGTGGTCAGTCAGCAGGAGGAGAAGCCAGCAGTTCCCACCTCTCCCACCTGCAGGGGACAGTCTGAAGCAGGCCAAGACTGTCTAAGCCAAGAATGGAGTTGTACTACACAGGTAGGATGGAACATTCTGATGACTGAACTTGGACTCTGCGGCTTAGTGACTTTGTAGCACCTTACTCAAAGGTGAGTGGAGGGGCTGGGGATACAGCTCAGTTGGTAGAGTGCTTGCCTTTCAAGCACAAGGACCTGGGTTCAATCCCCAGCACTGCAAAAAAAAAAAAAAAAAAGTGAGGGCTTCCCTCTGCCACAGTTTTCCTCCATGATATTCAGCCTTACCTCGAGCCCCAAGGAATGGAGCCAGCCTTCTTTGGACTAAGACCTCTGAAACCGTGAGCCCTCAAATAAACCTTTCCTCCTCTGTAATTGCGCTGGTCAGATCATTTAGTCACAGCAGCAAAAAAGCTGACTAGCACAGTACCTGTAAGAGGAAGACCTCACGGATCCCATGCTCTTAGAGTGTGCATTTAGGAGCTTCGAGAAGGGTTTGCAAGACACTGTCCCGTAACGCAGCAATGACATCTCTATTTGGTAGATGAAGGATGTCTTAGTTGCACCTTTTGTGTGAAAACAGTGGTGACGGGTCCAGATCACCTTAGCCAATGAAGATTATTAAGAAGATAAACAAGGAAATAAGCAAGTCAAGATCTCAAGCAGAGAGGTCAGGCCCCAGGGGGATCAGAAAAAAATTTGGAAATTGAAAATTCATTCAAAAGAGTACAGCTCTTTGGTAATGATTTATTGAATATGATGACAGAGATACAGGCAACAAAAGCAAAAATAGATAAGACAGATTGCATCAAGACTAGAAATTTCTATGCATCAAAGGGAACAATCAACACTGTAAAAAGGCAGCCCACAAACTGAAAGAACATATTTGAAAATCATATATCTGGTAAGGAACTTGCATCCAGAATACATAAAGAATTTGTACAACTCAATAATAAAAAGATGAATGACCCCATTTTAAAAATGGGCAAAGGACCCAAATAGATGCTTCTCTGATGAAGATACACAAATGGTCAGTAAGCAGAGGCTCAGCATGAAGAGTCATCAGGGAAATGAGACTCAAAACCATGGTGAGGTATTCTCTCATATCCACTGTAATAGAAAAGGATAAATAATAACATGTTGGCAAGGACATGGGGAAATCAGAACCCGCATGCACTGCGAGTGGGGATGTAAAATGGTGCAGCCCATTTGGAAATCAGGCTAATGGTTTGTCAAAAGGTTAAGCACAGAATTACCATATGCCTGGAAATTCCACTCCTAGGTGTACAGCTAGGAGGAATGGAACTTATGCCCACACAAAACATGTGCACAAATGCTCATAGCAGCATTGTTTACAGTATACCCAAAATGGAAATAGCTCAAATGTCCATCAGCTGATAAGAGAGCAGACAAATGAGGCATATCCATACTATACACCGTTGCTGGGAAATATCGAGTGAAGGATATGGAAAACAACAGCCCCCAGGGGAAAAGGGGGGAATAACAACCCATAGGGAGAAAAGGAGGACAGTGGGTCCCAGGGACAGAAGGAAAACAATGGGCTCTGGACTTTCACCACTGTTCCCCCCACTGCCCAACAGACACATTCTGCTATGATTCAAGTCCAACTGAACCTTCCAGACCCTTCTTGTAACCAGTTGCCATTTTTGTCTTGAGAATGTGCCCCTCCAGTGCTTAAGCAAGCATCACTGGTCCGTGGAGGTCTGTCCCAGTTTGGGTTAGTTTTGCTTTCACCAAGGAATGATACATGCTACAACATGGACCAACTTTGAAATCAGGCTAAGTGATTCCATTGATACAAAATGCCCAGAACTGGAAAAATCGATAGAGTCAGAAAGTTTGGCTGGGGATGCAATTCAATGGGAGAGTGCTTGCCTAGCATGCATGAAGCTCTGCGCTCAATCCCTAGCATCAAAAAACAACAACAGTGATTTTTTAAAAAAAGCATCAGAAAGTAGTTTAGCAGTTGCCTAAGGCTGGAGGAGATGGAGGGAAGGAGGAAATGGGGTGGTAAAGGGAATGGTTAAGGGGTCCACAGGGTTTTGTGGGGGGATAATGAAAAGTGTTATAAATTTAGTTGGTAATGGATATAAAACTATGCAAATTCAAGTCATTGAATTGTACATATTAAATGGATGAATTGTATGGTATATAAATTGTGTCTTGGTAAAACCTTTAAAATGACTAATTATATCTCCCAGTTAAAGGAAGTGTTAATGTAACACTCATTTGTTTCAAGGTACTTCACTACAATACTACTAAGTGCGGCGTTGTTGCTACTTTTGGCCAACAAAATGTGAGCAGATGTGTTTGGTGGGACTTCGTAGGCAGCTTCTTGGAGGGAATGGACTGTTAGGACTCTTGCTCTTCCGTCCTCTTATTTTCTCCTGCAGTTGGCCTGGAATTCAAGTATGATGCCCAGCAACTGTTTGAACACTTGAGTTGACCTTGAAGATGGACATCACATTCTGAGAAAGGTAGAAGGAAAATCAGGATCCTGGGTCCTGATGACCCTATGGAATCTATGGCCATACACCCTGAATACCCCTGATCTCATCTGATGGCCCAATGGTGCCACACTGCATCAGTCTGGGATTGCTCACCTCTCGACTTCCTTTATATGAACGAGAAACAGACTTCTATCTCATTAAGTTACTCCTGTTGGTTTTCTTTTTTTATGGAACAGCTCCAAATCCCAACTGACAGTCTAATCCTAATTTAGCCAAGCCAGTTAGCATAGAGTAGGGCCAGTGTCCAAAGCCCTTCCACTTTCTCCAACATGGTGGCATTTCCTAGATTGAATGGCTGTGGCTCAAAAGCAATGACTCATTTCAGGAGTTCAGAAGACAGGATGGCCTGAAATCAAAGTTCCAGTGGGAAAGGAGTGGGAGATCACAGGGGAAGGGCAGGAGGGGAACAGATGCTGGAGGTTGGTAAGTTGAGGTTTTACTTTATTCTATAGGTAAAAAGCCATGGAATACCCTGATGTTTGGGAAAGATTAATCTGCACACAGGCTACCCAATGGTTAGAATAAGGCAAGCTAAATTTTCCTAGTAGGAGAAGAGAAAATAAATATAACGATGAGCTAGATCTTAACTGTTCCAATCACATCAAGTAAGTCACAACAAACTTGTCCCCAAATAGGCTCTAAGAGAATTCTCAAAGAAGGCAGTGGGAGCAAACACTTATTTATATAAGAGAGAGACCAGAGTTTCTCATTAGAACAGTTTTTTTCTCTCGTCTTATCACCACCAATCCCTTATGGGATGTCCTAAAATGTCTTTGTCACACCTCGGTTTCCCCTCTGCTTCATGCAAGCCCCAGAAGCTGAGGCTGCCCTCAGAAACCAGCCAATGTAACTCAGTTATCTAAAAGTAAAGTTGGATATTTTCTATTACTACTTTTTCTCCAGGGTTTCCAAACTCATGTGTATTAGCTGATCAGGTTCTAGCAACTTTTTTTATAAAGTGGATGGAGCTAAAGGGTATTCCCATTTCTCAAAGGGTCTAGTACTTTCCTTGATTGACATGGTCTAAAATAATCCAGGTCTGTCCCCTGAGCCACCAACCATGATCACTGTGTCATAGCGCCTCCTTCACAGGTCAGGACAACTCGGTGTCCAGATCCCACAGGGCTTTGGCCTCTTTTCCTTCTCTGGGATGGATCTCCACACCTCCTTTTTATTGCTCCTAAATAATGCCTGTCCTTTTACTCAAGCTCTTCTGGATATTTTAAAGGCCATCAAAAATAAACAGAATAAAAGAAAATGCCATCATAACTGGGATCAGTTTGCTCAGAATATTGAATTTATGTGGTTTATTTTGTTAAAGAAATGAAACAGTTCCTGAGGTCAT
This sequence comes from Glaucomys volans, assembly GCA_020662805.1. Lineage (NCBI taxonomy): Eukaryota > Metazoa > Chordata > Mammalia > Rodentia > Sciuridae > Glaucomys > Glaucomys volans. Next base: position 105,366 of record JAJEJO010002344.1, read on the forward strand.
AAGTGTGAGCTCTGGCAAGTCAACCAGTGACTCATTGTGCCTCAGTTTCCTCACCTATGAAATGGGCATTATAGGATGCCAAGATGACTAGGTGAGCATATGAGTGTCAAGCAGGTAGTGTGGCACTCAACAAAGGAAATGTTCAGTAAATATTAGCAAAGAGAAGAGAAGGGACTTACTGAGTCTTCCAATATTTAAATGGCCGTAGAAGGTGAGCAAATTCTGTGTGCCAGAAAAACTACATGAACAGATTTTTCCTCCAAATCAAGAAGAACATTCTAACCACTGCAGATGTCGAGCCATGGAATCAGCCAACCAGAGAGACAGAGTGAGTGTTCCATACTTTGAGGTATTCAAGCTCAGATCCCCACCACCTCCTGAAGCCACAGTGGGGACTCCAGCCAGTTCCAAGGCTCTTTCTACTAGAAACTTGGTCAAACACAGAAGCTTTAAATGGCCCCAAAGCTAAATGTCCTCTAAGGTTTTTTGAACTGCAGCAAGCAACAGTCAAGGGCCAATTTCGACTGAAACACAAATTTCCAAAGACTGTTTCCTCCTCCAATTTATACAGTGCATCAAATACCCTAAGACAGTCACGTTGGAAAGAGGAGAAAATTCAAATAAGTGAATTATTCTCTCTGAAGCAGACTTCATTCTATTCCTCAACTCCAGTCCAAGGAACCCCAGTAACTGCCAACGAAAAAGCCAGGGTCACTTCAGACCACAAGGGCTCTGTGACTAGGGTAGAGCTGTCTATGCCCCTTTGCCAGAGCCCGTTCTGAGAACGGAAACCATAGCACCAGCCTTCCACACGTTCAGAACCAGGGCCTTTGACAGCTCAGCGTGTGGTCAGACCCGGCTACACTGTCACTAAGAGAGGATATCACTTGCAAGAGCAAGTGAGACCCTGGATCTACCCTGGGGTGTTTCAACTTGAAATGCTTTCCATTCCAGCATCTGAGGAGCTAGTCATTCTCTTGGTTGACCTCTGACTGACCTCTGTCACTGGGCAAATGCACTTTCCTTATTTCTTATGGTGTGTCGGGACCGCCAATCAAAGCTCCTTCACATCTGCCTGGCCACATGACTGGGGCTTGACCAATCATAGAACTCCATTCTCCCGCCTCCAGTGTTTACTCCAAGAGGAGGGCATGGGATCCAAGCAGGACCAATCAGAGCCTTCCATGCTGTGATTATATAAACCCCGAGAGAGGAGTAAGATCATTTTCTGGAGTGGAGCATAATTAGGGTCCTGTCAGATTGTTGCTGCCACAGGCCATATTTCAAGTATGCCCTAGGCCTACGTAGGCCTTATAGCCGAATATGTGTAGCTCAACTTTTGTTCCAAGTTATATGAACTAGAAAAAAAAATCTATCACTTGAAAACCAGACAGTCCAAACAAATCAAGATATGAAAGCACATCTGCCCCCAAAACTGAAAAGGTCTTTTTTGCAACTCTGTGGTGAGGGAATGTGGGCCCAATCCAGGATTGCCTTAACATTTGGTGAAAAGTAAATAATAAACACAAAGTCACTTGGCTTCCTCACCCTGTCATTCTTGCTAGTTACTTAGTATTAGAGTAACTGCGAAAGTCAGGTTGTAGCCCACACAGGGTGCAAACTAGGTCCCTTGGCATCATATAACAGAGATGATTTTGAAGGCATAGGCTCGCTTCAATTCTTAAAATAAAAAGCCCCCCCACACATGCTGGTGTCAATCATGCAGCCAATTAAGAGGCCTCAGAATGACAAACCACCGGGTTGTCAAGGTGCATTAAAGGCACAGAGGAAGTTTCTGATGGTTGGGATAATTAGACTGTCATCTGCTGCATGGCCTGATCTGCTTGCCAGAGAGGGGGATGTGGAGGAGACCCGGATTATTTTAACAGGTGGTTTAAGGAGGAAATTCCCCTTGGCTCTCACCTGCTCAGCCCAGAACAAGAGTTGGTATGCCAGAGTAAGAGACTGAGGGATGGGCAGTGTGTGTGTGTGTGTGTGTGTGTGTGTGTGTGTTTGCAGCCCCATCTGATCGGGAACCACAGTCCCCTGCCACAACACCTCTGCCCCTAACGGGCTTTATTTGAGATGGAGTTTATTTGCCCAGCTATTTATTCCTTCCTTTTCCTCAGGAAGTCCCCACACCAGATTTTGAAACTTTGAAATCATGGATCACATTCTAGATTTGATTCCTCCCAACCCATACCTCTTCCCAGCCAGCCCACAGAAGTCCCCATGAACGTTGATTACGTCCCTCATGCCGGAGATGAAGAGCCCAGACTGAAACAGACCACTCAGCTCCTAGAGACAGAGTAGAAAAAAACAGTCCTTAATTTATAGAGAATTGGGCTCCATCCACTTACACCTTCCTGGGGGAGGTGGGTCCTTATTGCTTTGCTGCAAGAGTTACAAAATCAATGCTGTAAAAATTCCATGTTTATATACACATGAGGTTCCCAAAGGCAGCCTAAAAAAAGAGTAATAAACACGCTGGAAACAGTGAGATGAGGAAAATGCCATTTGTTAATATCTTCTTGGAAAGATCCGAGGGTAGTTGGAGAAAGTATTTTAACATGCTACCTATGACCTATGTTAGCATACGCCACCTTCCTAAGAATGTGGGGCCAATAACCTGTTTGAGGGGTGCAAGCTGGGCTGGAGGGAGATTGCTTTGTGTGGTTGAGAGGGTGTGTGTGTGGAGGTGTTAATCAGCTTTTTGTCATTGTGACCAATAGACCCAACAAAAACAACTTAGAGAAAGGAAAGTTTATTTTGGATCACAGTTTCAGAGATTCAGTCTATGGTCTGCTGGCTCCATAGCTCTTAGCCTGAGATGAAGCAGAACATCATGGTGGAAGGGCATGGTGGAGGAAAGCTGCTCAGCTCCTGGCAGCCAGGAAGCAGAGAGAACTTGAGTGCAAGGAGCCAGGGGTAATATAATCCCCAAGGGCTCACCCCCAGTGGCCTACTTCTCCCAGTCCACCCCACCTGCCTGCAGTCACCATCCATTCATCCTTTCGAATTATTAATCCATCAAATGGATTAATCCACTGATTGGGCTACAGCTCTTGTCATCTAATCTTCTCCACTCTGAACATTCCTGTATTGTCCCACACATGAGCTTTCAGGAGACACCTCATATCCACACCTAACTGGGGAGAGGCAGCAGCTCCCCAAATCCATTAGCACCAAGCCTTCCCTCCTGTGTTGGTTACCTACTACTGCCATAACAAATCACCATCAACTTAGTGGCTCACAACAGAAATGTATTTTCCTATTGTTTTCAAGGCCAGAATCCAAAATGGCCTAAAATTAGCATGTGAGTGTCAGCAGTGCTGTGCTCCCTCTGGAGGCTCTAGGAGAGTCTCTGTTCCTCTACCTTTTCCGATTTCTTGAGCTTCTTTCCTTGGCTGGTAACCCCATCTTCCAGCTTCAAGGTCAATAGCACAGGGTCACTTCCTCACTGGTCCCTTCTGCTCTCATCACAGGGCTTCTCTCCTATTCATGAAATTTCCCTCTAATAAGTGTAGTGCTGCTTGCATTGGGCCCACCTGGATAATTTCCCTATCTCAAAATCCCCATTTTAATCACCTCTGCAAAGATCTTTATTCTATATCATGCAACATTGACAGGTTGCAGAAACGAGGACCTGATATCTTTGGGGGTCATTTTTCAGCCTATGACATTTCCTAATATAGGTTAGAAAATTATGGCATACTTACTGATTAGGGGAAGCAGGCACTCTCAGCCTGGTGGTTGGAGTTCAAATTGATGCAGAACAACTTGACAATCTCAATCAAGAGTAAACTACCTTTTCTGTTGGACTCAGTAGTTTCTTCTAGGAATTCATCAATTCAGTTTCTAAGAATGCACCGTAGAGATAGACTTAAAAATGGATATGCAAGGACGTTTTCCCCAGAATTGTTTGTAACAGCTAAATTTGTAAACAACCTGAAAGACCCCAGCTATGGGAGCTGGGTGAATTCATTAAGGAGTATGCAGAACATGAAATACTGTGTAAAGGAGGGTGAGATAAATCTATGAGAACTCATGTGGAAAAGTCTTCAAAAGAAGGAATTACAGTAAGGTCCAAAACAGTGTGCAGGGCATGTTCCCATCTGTGGAGACCAAGGTGGGGGGAGGGAGAGGGAGAGAGAGAGAGAAATCAGAATATTCCTGAAGGAGACAGACGACAGGTTGTGCCTCTGTGGGCTGTGACTAAGAGTTTGGAGAATGGATTAGAAGTGGTTTTAAAATTTTTATCATAGGCATTTATTACTTTTTCAATTAAAAATTTAATGAAAAAGATAAGAACATTGGTTTGAAAGAGCTGACAAATTACCAGTGGGCCCAAGCCACCATGCATTTTGGTGCTGTCTTCCCAACTCACCCACCTTCATTACCAAAGCTAACCTACTTCCTCTCTCCATCAAACACCTGCACAGGTTCACATTGCCCTCCAGGGCACCATGGTGTCCATGGAAGGCAGATTGAGTTCACCAGCTTACAGATGGGAATGTGAGGTGAGGATTGAGGACAGGGGAGGGAGGACTTTGATAATTTTCTCTGTCACAAACCAAGGCTGGGAGCAGAGTGGCAGGAAAAAAATCTCAGCTTAGAGTAGAGCACTTCAGCGTTCAAGTCCTGGTTGTGTAACTTTGGGCAGGTGATTGAACCATTCTGAACCTCAGTTTCTTCATCTAAAGGGAAGACTAACATTATAAACTCTGGGCTGTGCTGAGAGGCAAAATAAAAAGTGAGAATATAGGAGGTGGTACTTTGGAAGCTCCAGGCACCCCAAAGTGGACACCCTCCTGGGGATGATCCCAATCCTGCACTTGGACTGTGCTGGTAGGTAGACGACTTAGGTCTGAGGAGTGTAGACCTACAGAGCTGGAGCCCAGATAACAGCACGTGATCTTCTAGAGCTTGTGGCTACTGTTACCCAGAATAAGAAACAACATCTGTGCACCTGAGTTTTCATCTATAAAATAGAATTCATAAGACATAAAGTTAATAGACAAGACTTCGCAGGGTTTTAATTAACCCTGTGGTACATCAAGAACTCTTCAAATTAAAAAAAATAATAATTTAAAGACTGCAGGAGACCCATGATTTCTTGAGGACTGATGCTGAACTAGCAACACAGCTCCAATTCACAACCAACCCTTCTTGGCTCACACAACAAAACCACTGCAAACCTGTAAGTCCAGAGAAAGAGGGGAAATAAATACAAATGGCAATCATGAGATGTGGAAATCAGCCAGACCGATGGGCCAAAGGCTAGGGAAGTGAATTGGAGATGAGCTCCATATGCTTTTGCTACACAAGGTAAAAGAGCTCTGTGCAGGCCATGGACAGGTCAGGGCTTCCCAACCTGTGGTGGCTGGGCCTGGGCCATCTAGTCCCAGATGCCACAGCCTCATCACCACAGTACATCGTCCCCCTCCTGGACAGTATGCCAAAGTAGGCAGAGGTGTCTGCCAGGCTCCAAAAGAGAATAGCATCTCTTAGAAGCCCCCCAAGCTCCATCTGCCATGTTAAGACCATTCTCCATGTAGCCTTACAAAGGCAATTGATGTTCAGTTCCTCAGACTGAATTTGAGGTGAAGAATTTGTTTTCCCTGAAGTTGGTGCCACAGTGACGTGTCAGTCCTAGACCCGAGTCCTGGCCTTGACATTCACTAACAAGGGGACTTGAGCACATTATTAAACTAAGACCTCATCTCCTCATCTACAAATGGGCATGATAACACATTCCCAAAATTTCAAGATGTCACTTTGAAACATTTCTGAAATCCTGCTGGGCCTAATGATTAAAGTATATATTTAATTTTTTATTTCTTTTTATTCCCAAAGACTCTTGTAGGATCACTGATATTTTAAATGGCTTTATTAACACTTGCAGCTTTACTTATATGTCATGCAATTCACCAAGTCAAACAATACAGTTGGATGATTTTTAGTGTATTCACAATTGTGTGTCCATCACCATAATCATTTTCAGAATATCACCCTCCAAAAGGAAGCCCATACACTTAGCTGCTGCTACCACTGTCTGTCTTTCTGTTTCTAACTTGCCTATTCTGGACATATTATACATGTTTGTGTTTGTATGATGTGTGTGGGACTGACTTCTCTCATTGTTTCATTGTTTCCAAGGTTCATCTATGTTATAGCATGTATCAGTCCTTCATTTCTTTTGTGGATGTATTAATTAATATTTTATTATATTAATATGCAACATTTTATTTATTCATTCATCAGTTGATAGTTGTTCCTATGTTTGTATATTATATGAATAAAGCTGCTATGACCATTTGTATACAGGATTTTGTGGGGACATTGGTTTTCATTTCTCTTGGGTATGTAGCTAGGAGTGAAATTTATGTATCACATGTTACTTTGGAAATTATATTTAACTTTTTACAGAACTGCTGGGCTGTTTTCCAAAGTGGCTGTACCATCTTATATTCCCATCAACAGTGTATGAGAATTTCTTCACATCCTTGCCAACACTTGTTATTACCTGACTTTTTGATTAGAGCCATTCTAGTGAGAGTGAAGTATTATCTCCTTGGATGGAACTTTGAAGTTTTGATTTTTCTTTTCCTTGGTGACTAATGAGGTCGAACATCTTTGCCAACTAACCATTTAATATCTTCTTTGGAGGACTGTCTATTCAGATCCTTTGACCACTTTTAAATCGAGTTTTCTTCTTCTTATTTATTTGTGTTATTTATATATTCTAGATGCAAGTTCCTTACCAAATAAATGATTTTCAAATATTTTCCCCATTCTGTATGTTGTCTTTGCATTTCCTGAATACTGTCCTTTGAATCATATCCACTAATTTCAATGAAATTCAATTTATCTCTTTTTCTATTTGTTGCTGGTAACTTTTGTGTCAGGACTAAGAAAACATTTATTAACCTAACATCATGACAATTTACTTCTTTCTAAGAGTTTTTGTCCTTATATTTAGGTTTATGATTTCTTATGTGTGAGTTTTGTATAGTATAGAGACCCAACTTCATTCTTTCGCAGTGGCCATCTGGTTGTCCCAGCACTATTTGTTGAAAAAACTATTCTTTTTTCCCTTGGCACTCCTCTTGACAATCAGTTGACTAGAAATATGAGAGTTTATTTCTGGACCCTCAGTTCTATCCCATTGTTTTTTATGTCTATCCCTAGTGCAGACAGTACCACATTTTGATTATTATGTCACCTCATATGAGGAAATATCTTTCAACTTTATTTCTCTTTTCCAAGATTATTTGACTCATCTGGGTCCCTTCCATTTCCATATGAAATTAAGGATCAGTATCATATTTGCAAAAAAGACATTGAGGATTTAATAGGGAATATGTTCAATCTGTAGACCATTCTAGGAAGCATTGCCATTTTAGTAATATAAAGTTTTCCTGTCCATGAACATGGGCTATCTTTCCATTTATTTAGATTTTCTTTCATTTCATTTCTTTCAACAATGATTCACAATTTTCAGTGTTTAAGGTTTGTTATTTTTGTTTAATATATTTCTAAGTATTTTATTCTCTTTATGTTGTAAATGAAATTCTTTTCTCAATTTTCAATGTTCATTGCTAGTATGTAGAAACACAATTGATTTTTGCATATTGATCTTGTACCCTGCAACATTGCTGAATTCATTTATTGGTTCTAATAGTTTGTAGTGGATTCCTCAGGATTTCCTGTGTACAAGATCATGTCATATGCATCATCTGCCTTAATCAAAACTATTCATCATTCATTCTGACCTACCAGCCTTGGGAAAGGATGTTGAATTTTGTCAAATGCTTTGTCAGTAACACAATTGCACAGTTTCTTCGAGCTTTCTACATTGTGTATTGAGAGTGAAACATCTCTGACCACTTAACTAATTTGAGCATCAACCCCAAGCAAGAAACACCTAAGTTCTGCCTAGTTGCTGACTTTGGAAGATCTAGGAAGAGAGGAGCAACACTTGTCCATTGTGACTTTAACTTCGGTTGACCTTCCACATACAACCTAATCCAACTGATTTCTAATGATGTAAAAAGAGCTCAAGAGCTGATGATTGCTTTCGGTGATCAGGACCTGGGAGAACAGTCATGACAATCAGATCAGATTCTTTCTTTGCTTTTTGGGGGTAGGGGCTGGAATGGGAAGTTTTTGCTATTGTCATTTTGTTTTTCTCATCTTTCTCATTTTTCTCTGATATCTACTCATGAACATTTAAACCTGGACATAAGTGTCCATTTTTAAATAAATATCAAATGTTTTATAAAATTTTAATAGGTTTTTTGGTTTTGCCTCTGGTCAAAGACAGAATTCTTTGAGGACAGACACCAAATTTTAAGTTTCCCTTGAACTTTCACAGAGCCAGATAAAATGTTCGTTCTATAACATAATCTTGATAAACATACCTTATTGAGACAAGTGAGACTTTGTCTGTCCACACCACATTCTCAAGTGTTTGGTGCTGTCCTTCCTGAGCAGCAGGAAGACAGAATGAAGCCAAGACTCAGAGAAGACAAGAAACTGAGACCCGGAGCTCTGAAGTCACTGGATGCCTGGCTTCAGCTGTCCACGTGGCTACATATCTTTCTACATACATGACAGAAAGTGTAAATGAGTGAGCTGAGTGTGGTGCAGAAGAGGAAACACTGCCACAGCAGCATCCCTTCAAAACTCCCTGAGAGAAGCAAGGTTGATCCAAGAGACTTTGTCAGCATCTCATGTCACAGTACAGATCACTCCACACAGTGCTGCACATCACAGTGTGAAAAGAGCTCTTTACAAAATGTGGCATGATGGCATCATTAGATGGCACTGCCACACAGGCCCCCCACCCCCCAGCTATGACAAATGCCACTCTTGGCTCAGAGAAGCTGCACTGCCAGCAGTCTTCTTCCCCCAGTGGGGACACATGACAAAGCATTCAAGTTAAGACACCCTATCCTTCAAACCTCCCCAACCACAGATCCTGATCCTAGGGGTCACTAACATTGAAGCTAGAACACTGTGTTCAATGAAAAACTAAAGAGAGAGAGAGGGAGAGATGAAGGAAGGAAGGAAGGAAGGAAGGAAGGAAGGACAGAAGGAAGGAAGGGAGGAAGGGAGGGAGGGAGGGAGGGAGGAAGGAAAGAAAGGAGGGAGGGAGGAAGGAAGGAAAGGAGGGAGGGAGGGAGGGAGGAAGGAAGGAAGGAAAGGAGGGAGGGAGGGAGGGAGGGAAGAAAGGAAGGAAGGGAGGGAGAGAGAGAGGGAGGGAGGGGTTGGTCCTTTTATTTCCAAAACTAATTCTATGTGAATCAATTAGCACACTCACAAACACAGGCTGGGTGTGCAATCCATATTCCCTCTTGTTCTCTTCTTATTCTTCTTAATGGATTCTCCAGGTCCACCACCTATGAATCTAAGCTCTCAAGTTGGACGGACCTTTGGGCTGGGTTTCCTCCCTACAGCTGAGTGGAGATTTCCCGTTTCTATTTTGTGGCAATAGCTAGGCCGGCCGTGAGCTGCTCTGCACTAACCATCCCACTGTGCGCTCGGATGGAATGAGGTGCGCGCGTTAGAGTGGACAATGGGCATGTTCGTGGCTCTCAAGCAAGGCAGGTGCCGCTCAGGGTTCATTTCTGGAAAGCCCGGGTGCCCATGACACTCGGGTGCCGTTCTAGGTGCTGCAGACCCCTGGCCGAGGCCAGTCTCTGCCTCCCAACGGCGGAGAGGGTCGGAGAGGCGCGCCCTTTGTGCGGTGGGACGCGGGCCACCTTCGCGGGAATCGGCAGGAGAGCTTCCCAAACGGAGTGACAATCCAGCGGATCTAGAAAGATGAATAATTCATCAGGCAGGAGAGAAACACTTTCGGAATGTCTCTGGGTCCGTAATTTGAGAATAAAAAGACCAGCCTCTCCACGGGAGGCCCCGTGGTGTCATGGCCAAGGTGCGGATTCCATCCAGCCTGGGGCTTGTTCTTGCTCTGCCATCAAGATGTTGGGACAATAGTAACAACCACAGCGGCGAAACTGCATGTGGGTTTGATTTTTTTTTGTCGGAAAAAAAAAAAAAAAAAGGACAATGACAGAATCTACTTGAAAAAGGGAGCACGTGTAAGGCGTTGACACATGCCCGGCTCTTGGTTGCGCTCGACCCAGGGTCGACGGTCAGTCCTACCGCAGGGGGTTGGTGAGAATGGAAAGAGACACCAGGTGTGAGAACTGGTCAAGTTTATCGTCTGGGACTATTACTCCAGCAGAGGCACTCTGTTAGGTAAAGTTAGGGACATTAAAGGGGTGCCAGTTATTCCCCTTTCTTTTCCTTTCTTTTTTGGTGCTGGGGTTAACCCAGGCCTTCCTCATGCTCTCCTGCCGAGCTGCGACACTCCAGGTCCTGGTGGGTTTCCTTAAAGGGACAGTCCTTGAGAGCTATAGGAAGGAGGGGTGCATGATGGGAAGGGAGAGCTATCTGAATTAAATGATCAGCCCACCAGAGACCAAAGGTCTTTTTTTTAACTAATCAGTTGTATGATCAAACATATGGATCACAGAAAATCACAAGATAAAAAATGACTATGATTTTGAGTTGAAAATTTTACATTTAGCAATGAAACATTCATGTGATTATAATAACAGAATATGATAGCATATAACTTATATAAGAAATATAAATGAAATTTTTAAAATAAGAATGCTCATATGTTCCCACGTCACGTTAGATCTAACAGAGGTCAACATTGTGGGTTTTGCTTTAGATGTTCAGTTTTGTTTATTTCCTTTCCTTAAGTAGTAAAATGTTACAGATGCTGCTGAAGTTTCACATTTTCCCCTAAGTGTGTATCACTTATCACTTCCCTGGATGTTTGCAATTTTTACTACATGCATGGTCCCATACGTGAAATACAACACTGTCCTGTTTTTAGAATTTGATAAAAGTGCGATCATACTGTATCATTTTATACCTTGGCTTAACATGTTTTCAAGGTGAATTCATGGTAGATGTAAAAATAGTTCATTTGTTTTTACTGCTCAATTGATTCCCCTTTGAGGTTTAGACTTGGCCTAGCAATTTTGTCTTTAGATATTTCCCTAGAGGAAACTTCCAATATGTTCAGAGGGTGATATGCCTATAGAAGTTCAATGCAGAGCAGTTCATAAAAGTGGGGGTGAAAAGTGTCCAGAATCCATTCCAGTCGTCTATTGCTACATTAAAACCTCCCAAAGTTATGGCTTAAGTCTATGATCATCACTTATTCTGCTCATGAATTTCAATTCAGTGTACCTTAGCAGGGACCATGCCTCTCTGTCCCCTGAGTCATCCTTGCTCCACATCTGGGGATTGATCCTGGGACCTTAGATGGACTGTCACCCAGAGCACCTACATCTGACCTCCTCATGTGACTGTTTGGCTTCCTTGCAGCATGGCGGCTGAGTTCTAGGAGCAAGGGTCCCAAGACAGCAAGGTAGACAGGCGTGGTATTTTTTTAAGCAGCCTCTAAAGTTATGTGCCATCACTTCTGTCATAATCAATTGACTGAAGCAGCCACAAAGGTCCACCCAGGTTCAAGAGTGCCACAGTTATGTTTTAAGAAAAGCAGGATGCATTTCAGTGCCACTTTTGGAAAAAATAATATAATTTAATCTGCTGTACCACCTAATAGGCTACACACAAATACACAAAAGTTTGGTTTGCCTGCTATTGTCATTTAAAAAGCTGTAGGAGGGCAGATGTCTTTTCTCAAGCCATAAGCATAATTCCATGCAGAGTGAAAAGGATGACGTGTTTGGGAAGGCATCATAGGCACTTGGCATTGGTCCTTGGGTACCATGAGCTTTTTCTTCCAGGAAATAAGACCATCTTCATCCCATGGAAAATTCTCAAGAAAAAGAGATTATCTTTCTGAGGGTTTTTTTTTTTTTTTTAATTTTTCTTCCTCTGGAGCAGTGTGAATAAAATCTGGTTCTACAATCCTAGGACTTGGATAGAACAGTTGCAAAACTGTCTTTCCTTGAGGATAACATTTTCATTCTCTCTGGGCCCCGGCAAACCACTGAGAGGCTTGGGTGTCCTGTCTTCAGCAGCAGCACACTGGTTGAGGCATACCTGGAGCCAAGAAGGCTGGGTCTGATGCTGGCTCTGCACCCCACCCCAGTGTGTCCTCAGGTGAGAAGCTTAACTTTGCTGTGCTTTCAGTTTCCTTATATGGACAATAAGCCTACTAATACCACTTATAATATTTTTGTGAACAATAAATGCTTACACTTGGCAAGTGCTTTAAAATCATTAGCTGTTACTATGGCAAAATAGTATAGATTCAGAAAGTTGGAAGTAACTTGCAGCAAGTGCAGATTTAATCATGAACAGTATCCCATGAGCACCCTCAGAACCCAACCAGTAGGGCAGATAATTAACACTGGGCTCTCAAGGGAAACCCCCCTGCCTCTATTCCTTCACGTGGGAGAGTTGAAACTGACAAGCTGGGAAGCTGTGGGACAGGATGCATGTCATAGACGGGTGGAAGGAACCCTCCTGCCTTCCAATTTTGCCACAGGGAAGGCAGCTGGGAGTTTCTTGGGGGGCTTGTTGGCCACAAGGGGGATGGGGCGGGAAGATCCGTCCCCTGATTAGATGAAGTCTTCCCAAATCCCCAGCTCTCCCTGGCCCTGCTCTATTAAAGGCTCTTCGCCCTGGGAGGAAGGCTGCAGGTGGAGAAGTAAGAGGAACCCGAAGGTTGCATCACTTTCCAATGGCGATGGGCTTGGGAGATAGATTTGGATTCCCTTCTGTCACTTCTTTATCAGGTGACCTTGGGCGAGTTACTTCTGTTTGTCCTCGTTTTCCTCAGTTATAAATGGTCAAACGCCCTTGCAGTTCTTTTCTAAGAGGAGTTTAGCACGTGTGACACAGCGTCAAGCCAATAAATAAGAACAGATGGGGAGGGGCCCTTAGGGAGCGTTCCCACAATAACAGATGTCCCCTCAAGAGCTGGGCACGCAAGGTGCCCTCTGCACCCTCCGCACTAAGTCCACTTTGTGCTCGACGATGTGAACAGCTCCTCTAAAGGGAGCGCAAGAAAAATGAGAGGTTGTCAGGGCGAGATGCCCTCCCCACGGTCCTCGCTCGCAGCACTTAGCATCGCGGGCCCACCCGGCCCGACCGGCTGTGCCTGGCAGAGCCGCAGCGCTTTGATGTTGCGCGGCCACACGGTGGCGCTGCTGCATCGCCCTCTGGCGGAGGCTGCGGGGCCAAGGGGCGGCCAGGGTGGGGGCGCCAGGGAAACTTGTGCCTTCCCTTCCGCGCCTCGCGCAACCGGGCTTGAAGGGTTGAGAGGCAAGGTGTGGCTCATTCCACCACCTTCCCTCCTTCGGACTCTTGGAGCGCATGCGCCAATACAGACCCCCGAGGCTGAGCCCCCTGCAGACCTTCCCCGCAAAAGTGACTCACTTTCCGAGTGAGGAACTGAGGTTGGAAGAATTAGGAATCCTGAGTTTCATTTCAGCTGAAAAGGTTCAGACAAGCCGCTTTCCTGAACGTAAAAAGAAAAGGGGTACAACTAAGAGGAAAGGCAGGAGTTCTGGGGATTTATTCCGCAATGGCCACAACCCGGGAGGTGGAAGTTAGCCTGTTTTGCAAAGGAGGATGTGAGGCTCAAAACTGGCCAAAGCCACGTTGCCAGAGGTGGGGGTCAACCCCAGGACTGTTGGCCTCTCAGACCCTGAAATTCCCACCGTGGTTCCCTACCTCCGGGGCTTTCAAACACCTTTTTGGTTCTTGACAGAGTCCTAAGTAGAGTTGTAATTTGCATCCCGACCTTCCACACACAGGCATATATAACTGCATCAGTGGTGAGATGCACTCTTTTCTTTTTTTTTAATCCCACACTATGTCTTTTCTACTTTTCTTTCTTTCAGTGCTGGGTGTAAAATGATGTCACTACTTACTAATGGGTCCTCAGTCAACAGTTTGAAAAACACCAGTATAGGTGCTATCTAGGCTCTTCCAGTTGAGAAAGTCAATGGAAGGCTGTGGATGTAACAGGCCAAAGTCAAGACCAAGTAAAGGTGCTGGGAGACTGCATTTCTCCTCCAGTCACCTGGAGATGTGGCCAAAGACCTGGATCCAGTAATTTGGAGTTGAGCCTGAATCCTGCATTTCTAAGAAGCTCCTGGGGTGGCAAAGCCTCTTTCTTCCACAACCACTGCACAGAGCAGAGCTGCCCTGCCAGCCAGGATTTCTTGCACAGAGATGATTTTCCAGTGAGAGAGATGATTTCTTGAACAGAGATGATTTTCCTTTTCCAATGCTTTTTGAGTCACTGTGTCTGGATGTTAAGGGGATTGTTAGCTTTCCATTAATGTAACAAATACCTGAGATAAATCAACTTATAAAGAGAAAAGGTTTATTTTTGCCTCAGTTTTGGAAGTTTCAGTCCATGGTTGGTTGGCCTGTTGCTTTTGGGTCTGTGGTGAGCCAGTACATCATGGTGGGAGCACATGGCAAAGAGGCCTGCTTACCTCAGGGCAGCAAAGAAGCCACAAGGACATGGACACCCCCCAATGATCTAACTTCCTCCCAGTAGGTCCCCCTTTACAAAGATTCTGTCACCTCTTAATAGTTCCACAGACTGGGAACAAAGTCTTTGACCCATGGACCTTTGGGGAACAGTTCAGATCCATACTGTAGAACAGGAGTTCAGCTGCATACCCTGATTTAGGTTCATCTGACTCAAACACAGCAGTATTCTGATGGTAGAATCAACTAACTTTTGCATCAAATCAAGTAACAGTGTAGGTGAGTATAGGTGAAGACTGGGGACAGGGAAGGAGCACACAGCAACCAGACAGGACCCCGAGTCCAAGGCATTCGATTCGGATGCTGGTTTTCTCTTTTGCCAGCATGGAGACATGCCTGTATATATCTTTTAGCCATCCATGTATCATTAGTCCCCGCTGTTTCACCAACAGAAAAATCTTCTAGCAGTTCTTAATTAACAAACTCTCTGGGTAAGTCTCAGAAAGCAATTTTCTTTTTTTCTTTTTCTTTTTTCTTTTTTTTT
>JAJEJO010002344.1:125414-180192 GCA_020662805.1 Glaucomys volans
GACAATAGCCATTCTCATTGGAGTAAGATGAAATATTAGAGTTGTTTTAATTTGCATTTCTCTAATTACTAGAGATGTTGAACACAGGCGATATTTATTAATCGCCTGCTCATCTTCTTCTGTAAAGTATCTGTCTGGTTCATCATGTTGGCTTAGGATCAGACTTCCTTAACAAGACTTCCAAAGCAGAAGAAATCAAAGCAAGAATCAATAAATGGGATGGATTCAAACTAAAAAGCTTTTTCTCAGCAAAGGATACAATCAGTAATGTGAAAAGAGAGCCTATGGAGTGGGAGAAAATCTTTTCCACACACAGTTCAGATAGATCACTAATCTCCAAAATTTGTAAAGAACTTACAAAGCTTTACACCAAAAATACAAAGAACCCAATCAATAAATGGGCCAAGGAACTGGTCATTTCCTATTAATAAATATTTTAGAATCATAGTGTTTCAGATACATTGCATTATGTAAAACTTATTATTAAAAATAATTACTATCCCTTTTTACTTAAGTGTGGCTACCAGGAAATTTAAGATTACCTGTGGACTGTAGCAGGGGTGCATTGAGAAGCACAGTATTAAAAAGCCCAGGGCAGGATTTGAAAGGATTAGTTCCTTTCACATTTTCATTGACAAAGTCACAAATGATAACATTTAAACAAACTCTACTTGAGCAGAAATTTCACAAAGTTGGCATTTGATGCTTGGAGTGTTTAATTTTTGTTTCTCTTTATTCATCTTCTTTTCTTCCAAACCTATGACTGCAAACCAAACTAAAAGCAGTTTTTTGTTGTTGTTTTTTGGTGCCAAGGATCAAATCCAAGGCTTCACGCATGCTAAGCGCAGGTTCTACCATTGAGCTACACCCCCAGCCTCAAAAACATCTTATTTGCTCCACAGATCTTTAAAATTTAACGTTTAGGCAAGATTTAAAGCAAGAGCTTAATGTTTAGTTAAGACTTGAAGCAAGAGCTGCTCTGTGTTTTACACACACACACACACACACACACACACACACACCCCTAGAGGGACCAACATTTTCCCATGTGTAAAGTGACATGCCTGATTGCTAGATTAAGCAACGGAAATTAATTATTACAGTAATTACTCGGCTACTAAATATTTGAATGCTAGACCCGACAGAGTTGTCCTGGGAGCCTCCTTCTGCTTCCTTCATGCCTTGGTATTGACAGGGACGCCCGTGCTGAGGTATTTTTAAACCCCCTTTTTGGGTGGCACTGTGCCAGCGTGAACCAGGTGATTTGCTTGGATCCAAGGTGGCTGTGCACCTTATGTCATATGAAAATAGACTGCCAGCTTCTGGCACCCATTTCTCTAGGCTTGAAATTAAATGTCCCCAAACTGGAAACTTCGATCTTGAGGGTGGAATGTCACTAGGTGCCAGCTGGGTGGTGGGCTTAGTCCCTGAAGGAAGGGAGTTTCACCTGGGAATTCCAAAGCTGGGGGAGCCCTGCAAGGGGACTGTGGGCACTGCCCGATTCCTTGTGAGCTGCCACTTTTTGTTTTCTTTGTCCTTTGGACCCTGGACACATGGACCCCTCAGGGGGCAGCACCTGCCTTCTTCCTTAAGGTCTGTTGGGGTGGAGAGGAAATTTCCTTTAGTGAACAAATCCAGGTCAAGGGCAGCTTTACTACATGGGTCTTATCTAGCAAGAAAAGAAGGCACCCGTCCTGCATGCCCCTCGCCTCTTGGTGTCCTTCTGCTGAGGGGCTCTGTCCCCATGTGGGGGTGCACAGAGGTTATCATAGCAGAAGCGGGCTCAGTGGTTGCAGGAGCAGATCTGTGGGATGGACAACATTCCCGCTACTTTTTCTTTATACACCTTGGTGCAGGGCTTGAGCTGAAACCACGGGGGTGTCAGCACGAGTCTGCGCTAGTTTTTCAGGAGTCCCCCAGTTAAACCACCATTTTGGGACATCTGAGGCCACCACGTAATTCTCCCTGACACAATCCCATTGTTTCTGCTTTAAAACTGTCAGTTCAGCTCAGAAAATGATCAGGTCACATGTCAGAGAGTATTAAAGGCAGTGGCTTTAATAAAAGCCAAAAGAGAAATTCTGATGTGCCCAGATGTCTAAAAGTCTGGCTGCCTCGTCTAGAGCCTTTTTTCATTCTCGAGGTGGAGGCCAGAACTCTTCTGGCCTCCTCCAGAACAATGAGTTCTCCAAGCAAATATACAAGCCTACGGGTTTCAAATTCACCCCAAATGAGGCCCCATTCTCTTGAAATGTATCTTTGTCTATTAATAAAGAGAGAGAATAATAGCAACATCTGGCACTTTATTTTCAGGTACAGTATTAAGCGTTTTAAAATATTATTTTATTTAATCCTTAGCTATCAAAAATCTATTTATTGAGTGACCATGGACTTGATAAGCCCCCCCCCAACACACACACACTTATGCAGCTCCCAATCCATTCTAAAACCATGGAATTATTGGCAATGGACACTTAGTGCCTGAGCCCCGTCCCCTCTGCCCACCTCTGACTCCAGCTGCTGTGGAGCTGGAGCTCCAGCTGCTCCTCACTTCCAGGGTCCTCTGCTTTGAGGAGGTGAGGAGGGGCCTCATCCCATAAGCAGGTGCCTGCAGCCTGGAAGAGCAGGGGAGCCTGCCCTGGAGGTGGGTGAGGGATGCCAGGCCTTTCAACCCTTCATAGGGACAATTCCCAGGCATGGTCCCTGCCATTCCTCCAAGACTCTCTGTCTCACTCATGCTTCCCTCCTGCCTCCTGACCACCTTCCAAATATGCTACTCAGGTCCTTGTCTCATGCTCTTCTGCAGGGGGACTCAAACTAGATTATCACCCCATTTTGCAGATGTGGACATGGAGTCCACATCTTGCCTTGAAGTGTCATAGCCAGAAGCAGCAGATCCCGATCTCAGATCCAATTGTGTGACCCCAGAGCCCATGGGCTCACATCTAGCTAATTCTATCTCCCACCACCAAGTGCTTTGCTGCTGGTCCAAGGGAACAAGAATTTATATTGAGTTGCTGAACCTGACTGGATCCTTTCAAGCCAGCCCATTCCACCATTAGGCATTTCTAATGATTAGAAAGCCCTGATTGACATTCAGCCCATCTACATCTGTAAGGTTTTACTTGCTTATTTTTTTCTCCATTAGCAAACATTGATTCATCAGGATTCAGGGTCGGGCACTGTGCTAGGACCTGGGGCATGGACGCCTCCCATGAGACTGATGTGGTGCCTTTGTTCAGAGAGCTCCCTGCCTAGGACTCAGGAGCACCGTGTGGGCTAGAGGCTTGCTGGGTGCCGTGGGTACTGGAAGAGGGCACCTTTCCCAGCAAGCTGTCCTCCATGGTAACCTCAAATAGGCTGCAGCAGCCCCGCTGCAGAGAGCATGTCCCTGAGTCTCCTGTTCATCCCAGCCTCCAGCCGCCTTTAGCTGGGCACTGCTGGCAGCGGGGAGCCCGCACTCCTGGTATAGTGTGTCAGCTTTTTGTGGCTAAAGTCAAAATACCTGACAAGAACACCCTAGAAGAGTAAAGGATTATTTTAGCTCACAGTTTCAGAGATTCAGTCTGCAGTTGGCCAGTTCCATTGCTCTGGGTCTGAGGTGAGGCAGGACATCATGGAGGAAGAGTGTGATCAAAGAAAACTACTCTGCTCATGACGGGGTCAGAAAGCAGGGAGAGAGGAGGGGTAGGAGAGGGGGTAGATGAAGCTTTCCAGGACAAACCCCCAGGAGCTTTTGGGGGACACCTTGCAGCCAAACCATAAGATATGGTCAAATAAGGTCAATGCAGACTGCCCTCCACTGAGGGAGAAGAAACTCAGACTTTTGCAAGGTGTTTGGGAAACCATGACTGAATTCTTCATCCAGGTTAGTCTTTGGAAGACCCTGCTACGGAGTCATTCAAGCCCTATTCCTTAACCCTCCCTCCACCAGTGCATCCAGCAGCACTGTCCTATGGTGCCTGAAGAGATTCCAGGGAGCCAAGAACAATATTATATTTCCTTTTCTCTTGTGTTGCAACTGATATGCGAGGTAGTAATTTACAAGGCCAATTAGTGGATGGAAGTCTTTGGAGTTTTCCTTATTTAAAAAAAAAAAATAGGATTGAGAAACTGCCGGACTTGTCTGCTTTCTTAGATTTCAGATGATCCCATGGCAGAGCAACATACTGTATGGCAATCGGGTTGCTGTGGCAGGCTAGAACGGCTCAAAGCAGCCACGAAAGCACAGAAATGTGACCTATTTTTATATGACTGTCCCAGCAATGTAAATGGATGCTCAAAGTTTGATCTACTCCCCTTTGATTCTATTCAGTTCTCATTTGGATTTTTCTTTTTTTAAAATTGTATTTTGGCAAATGGAATTCTCGACTCTTATTCCTGGCAGTCTTGGAAAGGCAAACCTCAGATTCCTGGGAAATAAAGCCATGATCTGGAATTGTTCTCTCTGCCCAGTTGCTGTGGTTAATCCAGGCTTCCTCTCATCCTCTTCTTTTCCTGTTGATATCAAATCCAGAAGCTTGTCTGATCTACAAGGGGTAGAAATCAATTTTAATCTCTTCAAGTTCCTTCTGCTCATCCATTCTTCTACCCATACAGCCCTCTCTCCTTCCACTTATGAATTTGTTCAATAAATGTAAAGCATCTACTGGCCACGGTGACACCTGCCTGTAATCCCAGAGGCTCAGGATGCTGAGACAGGAGGATTGTGAGTTCAAAGCCAACCTCAGCAACTGAGTGAGGCCCTAGGCAACCCAGTGAGATCCTGTCGCTAAATAAAATACAAAAAAGGATTGAGGATGTGACTCAGTGGTTAAGTGCCCCTGAATTCAATCCCTAGTACTAAAAAACATAAAACTTGAGCATCTACTTCACTAAGACAATGTGTCAGGGACTTGCTAAGCCCTTCTGGACACTGAGCAAATAAGAAAGTTCCAGATCAACTCTCTCCAGGCTTCCAGTCTAGCAGGAAACAGGTGTCATGCAAATAACTTTACAACTGATTAGACCATGATGATGGGGCCCCCTAAGGAGAGTCGAGGTGCCATGAGAGTTCCTTGAGGAGATACTATTCAAGCTGGGTAGGGTGTCAGCAAAGCAGGGAAGGAAAGGAGAAGGAGGGCAAGAGATTCCAGAGAAAGAGGTCAGCCTGAAGACCTGGGCAGAGGATCATTCACTTTGATGCTTTATCTCCTTTATCCTGCTATGATTCTCTATCAACCTTCGGGTCAGCTGCAATGCTCTATGAATCAAGGAAGGGGAAGATGGGAATAGCAAGTCCCTGGGGCCTTAGGAAACTTGGGATGTTGGGGAAAAAAATCACACAATCAGTTCAGCTTCTGACATAAGAATGACTAATAATACCATCAAAAGGCACAATGCTTTAGCTTTCTTACATATAATACATTCTCTTATCCCCTTTCCTAGTCAGTATGTATACTAGTTCCTCTGTTCTGTGCTCATGGCAGACATCACTAATCAATCATGCTGCTCTTTCTCCATCTGAACCTTCAGGAACAGTCTCCATATAGTACAGTAGGTTCCTCAATTGATTGAAGTTGATCCAAAATATGAAAACCTATTTTCTGTCCCTGTTCTTGACTCTCTAATTAGACTAGCCAGCCTGGGAAGATTGTTTAAGTGAATACTTGGTTGAGGAACCGAGTTTTTAGGTAGACAAATATCCTTGGCAGGATGTCAATTCTTTCTCACAGGTTTCCATGGCTCTGATACCTCAGCACCCCTCCTGCCTTGGTTTCTCCTGACAAATTTCTTGTTCACTTTCTGCCTCTCTCCTGCCTGTTTTTCAGACAAAAGGCTGATGAAAAGAGAAGGAACTACAGAATTACCAGGACACAAGAAACTGTGCTGCTAGGCTTCGCATATCTGTCTGTTGTTTGGGAATCAATGCCCTCGGTGTCTCTGTACCCAAGAGAAATGAGTGCACATTTTAACAACTGTAACAACAAATGACCTTGACTTCCAGAGTGTCTCCTTTTCAGCGATTACACTTCTGCACAGGCCCCTTCTGTAACTTCTCCATGAGATTAGGGTATTTGACTAACTGTTCTTCACTTCCCTTGGCTAAGTGCACAAAGAACTTCTTACTCCACAGCAGACAGGAGAGGAGGGATGAGCGTCAGGAGAAGGTGTGGGGAGAACCCAAGAAGACGGATTTCCTAAGTCATGAACGGAATCAGGAGTGGTGCGGGTTTCCCTTACCTGACCCAGACTCGCCGGGTAAGGCTCTCCATCACTCTCACCTGGCCTGGCCTGGCCTCCCCCAGACACAACTCAGATGGCTTTTGCTCCTGCGTGCACTAGGGGGCGCGAGCAGGCTTGCAATCGGGGTGGCCCGGAGCAACCCTGCGCAGCCAGTGGGGATAGGAGGAGCCCCGCCAGCCACCGCTCTCCCGAAAGTGCCGAGTGGAAGGGCGTTTTCGGAATGGGGTCTAAAACCGAGAATAACATCCTCATTAATTGCTTTAAGCTGTTTTCCGGGTTTATTTATTTTCAGAGCCGACTTCGCCACCGGGGCTAAGGCTAAGATTACCCAAGGCCCGCCTGCTGCCCAGGGGCGCTGCACCCTCTGGCTCGGGAGTCACACCTGGGACGCGGGCGCGGCTCTGTCAAGCTGGCTGAGATTCAGGGCCATTACACGGAGGCCACTGTTGGCCCCATTCCCGAGCTGATCGCGTCCCTGGGTACTGCCCATCTCTGGCCCTGAGTCCACGGAAAGCGACTCAGAGACTTTTTCCAAACTTCCCTGCGGGCCTGGGGAAAGTTGGGTGGTGCCCAGGGAAAAACAAGAGCCCGGTTCACACACAGACTTCTGTGCCACTGGTCTACTTTTCGGTGGGGCCGAAGGAAGCCAGCTCCAAGACAGCAAAGCTTTCCTCTCCACCTCTCTCTCTCTTCCAGAACCTTCCATAGAGGCCTTGTTCTCCTGGTCTAGGGAACTGCAGTTAGTGACTAGTTTCCCAGCCTCTCAAAGGGAAACCAGTTGAGGAAATCAGCGCGGGGTTTACATTGAAAATATTTCTTTCCCTAGGAGGACAACGCTTTTAAGCCGCTGAGTGGAGCCTGGAGTCAGTCCAGCCATAAACCATCTTAATGAACACTAATAGAGAACTGCAATTATTGTTGACTTCAAAATGCAAACAAGAACTTTAGACAGTGATCCTATCAGTCGGTGGGGCCTGGCACAGATGCTGTGCACTGTTTTTGCTGTTGCTTAGCAATGGGAAATGAACTGTTCCTGCCTCTCATCACTGGAGGTAGAGGTAGGACAATGAGCTTTATTGGACTGAATAGATATAAAATTAGTTTATTCTTTTTCACTTGGAGAAGGCGGTTGGCAGCAGAGAGAATCACTTGGACCAGGGGTGTCTCAGAAGTTGGGGATGGCTCTCCTTTCTTGTCATCTCTGTACATCCTGACTGCTTTGTGTTTTCCTCCACCGATAAAGTTTGAACTTTTGCTGGGAGTGACCATCCCAAACTATCATTCGAGAAAATATCCACAAATATAGATGCACAGACAAGGGCAGAAACAGGAGAGGAGAGGAAAGTGTTGGGAGCAGAATTTAAGGAGTGCCAAAGCACTGAATGGCCATAATAAATAACAGTTTAAAGCAATATTAAATGTGGACATCATTAGGGTTCATTTTTAACCTACTGTGGCATACGTTGGATTAAATCGCATGTGTCAGTTTGTAGGTCAAAAATGGTTGCAAAAATTAAAATGGATGCAAAAACATTCAGGAAAATAGAATATTAAATTTTTGGATAAAGACAGAATCAGGATCACAGATTAACTTTTCCCCTTTGGCCTCAGTGTCCAAAATGGTATTGCGTATCACTGAACTGAACGATAGTTTTCTCCTACCTCTGGAAGGCTTTTAGAGTTGCTCTTGTCTCAAGGGAGCCTTGGCACTGTGGAGTAGGGAGCTTGTGGCTGGGCAGAGGGATATCCTTATTCTGTGGGAAAGATCTCTTTCCATAGTCCTTTAGCTGTCTCCTTCCAAGACATTAGAGAGTTAAGTGGCCTTAGGGAGGGGAACCTACCTATGCTTCCAGGACATACTGAGGTACAGGAAGTACCAAACACCTGGGGCTCTACTAACATGTATGATCAATGGGAAATCGCCAACACAGTGTTCCTAAAACAGTAAGATAGGCCTGGAGTTGACAGTTTATGGCAAAACCATCTTCTTTTTTCTTCTCAGTATTCATAATAATTCCTACATATCAAAAAACTTTAGGTGGAATCACAAGGCATTACCAGTACTGGACCATTTTTGGCCTACAAAACCAGTACTGGACCATTTTGGCCTAAACTACATGGTTTAGTTCAATGCATGTCAAGTATAGTCAACTAAAAAATGGACTCTAAAGATGTTCACATCCTAATCCTTGGAATTACCCTGATATGGCAAAAGGACTTTGCAGATGAGATTAAATTAGGAATTTTGAGATGAAGTGATGATCCTAGACTATCCAGGTGGGCCTAATCATCGATAAAGCCTGTAATGTAGAGGAGGGGCATTCTTATAAAGGAAGCTGAGAAGGATTCAAAGATAACTATGCTACTGACTTTGAAGAAGGAGGCAGGGGCCACAAGCCGAGGATCATTGGCAGCCCCTAAAAGCTGGAAGAAGTAAGAAGCAGGTTTTCCCACAGAGCTCCAGCAGGCAAGAATGCAGCCCCACTGACTCACTCCTTGACTCCAGCCACGAGAAACTGACTTCAGACTCCTGACCTCCAGCACTGCAGGAGAACATACTCATGCTGTTCCAAGGCACTAAGTTTGTAGTAATTTGTCACAGCAACCATAGGAAACTAATAGGCCTGGCATTATGCTAAGTACTTTATATTGTCAGAGAAATATACAAAAACTACCCTCAGTCAAGGACTTTTGTGTTTGGGTTGTTTCTTCTCTTCTGCATCCTCCATTTCTCCTTAGTGGGTCTTTTCCACCAGCATCTATGTGTATTCCCATATTTATTACCTTAAGGAATAAAATAAAACAAATAATAATATCCATTTTTTTTAATTGGTAAACTAGAAATGGAGGTAAATTTCTTTAACCTAATGTAGACTGTCTCCCAAAGGCCATACTAAACACAAACATTAGAAGTTTTTAAAATCCCCACTTTCATTCAATACTGTATGGAAGGTACTAGGCTTGCAATAAGCACACACACAGAAAAGGCATAAGGATTTGAATCAAAGAAGCAAAACAGACATTAATTAAAGATGATATGACTTTCATAGAAAGAACCCAACAATTCTATAAATAATTCTATAATAAGTGGGTTTGGTAAAGTCAAGGGATAAAAGATTAAAATTCAGAGGCATCTGATTTCCTACGCTGGCAACACAATTAGAAATATAATTTTGAAGACACAATTTCCAGTTGCAAAACCATCAAGTAGGTGTTTGGGGTGGGCAGGGAGGTGTGGTGAGAGGGCAAACCTAGAAGTAGATTTGACAAAAGATGAACAAGTCTTTCCTGCAAAAAACATGGAATTTATCAAAAGTCATAAATACACAACTTGTAGATTCAATGAAGTTCCAATCAACATTCTGGTAAGTTTTTCATGGAATTTGATGAACTATTTCTTAAATTAATATTTAAAAAGCCAAAGACGAAGAAGACCAAATACACAAAATAGAGAGGAGTCTCTCTACTATTAGATGTCACACTTAGTTCACAGTCATAGTAATTAAGATGACATGCACTGACATTGCGGATCAAAGGGGGAAGGAATAAATTTGGCAGAATATCTAATAATGGCTATAAACTTCCAAATACTGAGGTGCATAAATAAAATTACACAATGACTACAATGTGATGTGAATGTATCTGTATTTTTATTAGTGACAAAGTCACAGGCACTGAGACAGCTATGCTGTGATGTCCATGTTCATCACTGAATCTCTAATTTAGAGGTGAGCAAAATAATCATTCATTTTTTTTCCTGTCCATGTTCATGAACCTCCTGAATCCTACCTACCAACCCACTGGAGGTCTGTAACACACAGGTTAAAAACCTCTATATGGCATTTTCTAACATGGTACCAGGTATTGAACTCAGGGACATGTGACCACTGAGCCACATCCCCAGCCCTGTTTTGTATTTTATTTAGAGACAGGGTCTCACTGGGTTGCTTAACACCTCTTTCACTGAGGCTGGCTTTGAACTCACGATCCTCCTCTCTCAGCCTCCTGAGCCCCTGAGAGTTACAGGCGTGTGCCACTGCACCCAGCAAATGTTTTAACTTTTTTTTTTTTCCCCCTGCAGTGCTGGGGATTGAACCCAGAGCCTTGTGCATGCAAGGCAAGCACTTTACCAACTGAGCTATATCCCCAACCCTATTTTTACTTTTTATCTCCTACTTTTCTGTCTTTTGTCAATCAGAATTTATGTCTCTCTCTACAATATTTTCTGTCCTCTTTTTATTGACTAAATTCATCCCTTCCTCCTTTTGATCTGCAATGTCAGTGCTGGACTAAACCAGACTTTTTGTGAAATGGCTCCTTCTGTTTTGGGGCTCTTTATTCTCTTCCACTGATCTGATTATTGATCTGTATAAATACTGTGTTGTCTTAATCACTATGTTCAACCCAAACTGCTACCAACGAGTGGGAGAATAAAGCAAACTGTGGCATAGTCACACAGTGGAATATTATGCTACTGTGGAAATGAGGGAGCTACAGCCACATCCATCCACAGGTATGAATCTTGTCAACCTGATTTTGAATAAAGAAAGCGAATGTCAGAAGAAAGCAAATGGTGCGATTCTATTTATATGAAATTCAAACAAGAAGCAAAAAGAATTTCTGTTTTTCAGTTTCACATGTAAGGAGGCTGAAACTTGACACTCTATCCTAACAGGGGGGAAAAAAACTGAAGCAACTGAAAAATCTTTGTCTTAGATCTATAGAAGTGAGAGCACAAGGCAAATTGCTGCCCCCCAAAGGAAGATCCAGACAGGCAGATACAAAGAATCAAAACACACGGAGCAGAAACTTTGATGGGAAAATGTGCTCGGGGCATTATAAATGACTCATGAAAAACTACAAGGCAGATGAAAAGGAAAAAGCACAGTTTGAAGACAGAGCTGATGTCAGAACCAGATGTGGCAGGGATATTGGAATCGTCAGACAGGGAATTTAAAACAGCTATGATTACTCAGCTAAGGGCTCCAATGGAGAAAGTAGACAATGTGCAAAAAACTGATGGGTGATGTAAGCAGAGAGATGAAATCCTAGAATAAAAAGAACCGCGATAAAAACCAAACCCACAGTGACATGAATGAAGAATGCCCTTGAGGGGCCCATTAGTAGACTAGACGTGGCTGAAGAAAGAATTTCTGAGCTTGAGAATACAATCCACCTGCCATATCATTGGGTTCTGTATCCATGGCTTCAACTGTGGATTAAAATTACTGGGAAAAATTGCATCCTTACTGAATGTGTATACTTTTTTATTGTCAGCATTCCGAGAAATCTAATATATCAACTCTCAGCACAGCATTTGTACTCTATTAGATACCATATACCATCTAGAGAGGGTGCACAGTACGCAGGAGGTGCGCCTAGGTTACATGCACACACTGTGCATCCGCAGACTTTGGTATCCATGGGGCCCTGGAGCCAAGGCCCATTGGTACAGAAGGATAACTGAACATCAATAGAAATCCCCAAAACTGGAAAGAGAAGAGAGTAAGATTTTTTAAAAATGAGAACATAATATTCAAGAACTGTGGGATAAAAATAAAAGGAGTAACACGGGCATGATGAAAACCACAGATCCAGGAAGCTCAGAGAACATCAAGTAGGACAAAAACCTGAACGAAACAAACAGCCAACAAGAATAACCATCCTCTGGACCTACGCATCTCATTTTCCAACTACAGAAAATCAAAGCTAAAGCACCGAAGGAAGACAAAGGAAAACCAATGTACCAGCAGAGGAGCAAAGATCAGAATTAAATCTGACCTCCTCAGAAACTATGCAAGCAAGAAGTGGAGTGAGATAACTGCTGACAGAAAAAACAAGCAAACAAACAAACAAATAAACACGCAACCCCCACCAACCTAGAATTCCATATCCTGTGAAATCAACCTTCAAAAGTGAAAAAGAAATACTGCCACAGACAGACAAAAATTTAAAGAATTGTTACCAATAGGCTTACCTTGCAAGAAATGTTAGACGGGATCTTGAGTGAGAAGGAGAATAATTCAGAAACTCAAATCTATATAAAGAAAGGAAGAGCATCAAAAAAAAAAAAAAAAAAAAGCAAAGGTAAAATTAAAACTTTTGATTTACTTATTCTTAATCAAACAATTTGTTGAACATAATAGCAACAATGTATTCAATTATGTATGCTTATGTATATATCTTCTGTAATACAGTGTATTAATCCAACTGTATCAATAATTGCTTTGAATTTGTTAATGGTCTAATGAGTCAATTAAAATACAGAGATTGTCAGAATGAATTAGAAAAACATGAGTCAACTATATGATGTTGACAGGAAGCCCACTTGAAGTATAATGAAATATAGATTTAAACGAAATGAAATGAGAAATGTGTACCACAGTAACACTAATCAAAAGAAAAGGAGAGTAGCTATATTTATATCAGAGAGAACAGGCTTCAAAGCAAGGGAAGTTGTCAGGGAGAGAGGAGGACATTGTGTAAAAATAAAGGGGTCAATTCTCCAAGAAGATATAATAACCTTTAATGTGTATGCATCTAACAACAGAATGTCAAAACACAGGAGGCAAAAACTGATTGGATTACAAGAAGAAACAGACGAATCCAGTATTATAGTTGGAGACTTTATCAATCTTCTATCAGAAATGGACAGATTCAGCAGGCAGAAAATCAGTAAGGACATAATTGAACTCAAAAACACCATCAATCAACTGGATAGGATGGACATCCATAGACTACTTCATCCAATAACAGCAGAATATACATTCTTCTCAGGATCATATGGAACATTCACCAAGACAGATCACATTCTGGGCCATAAAACACACATTAGCAAAAAATAAAAATTAAAAAAGAAGTACAAT
Source organism: Glaucomys volans (assembly GCA_020662805.1). Taxonomy (NCBI): domain Eukaryota; kingdom Metazoa; phylum Chordata; class Mammalia; order Rodentia; family Sciuridae; genus Glaucomys; species Glaucomys volans. The sequence continues at coordinate 138,506 of JAJEJO010002344.1, forward strand.
GTCCACTCTGAGACCACATGGAATTAAAGTAGAAATCAGTAAGAAAAATAACTGGAAATTTCAAAAATAACATGGAGATTAAGCAATGCACTTCCAAATAACACAGGGGTCAAGAATAAATGTCAAAATAAATTAGAAATATTATTAGCTGAAGATGAGAACACAATTTATCAAAATTCATGGGAAGTAGGAAAAGCTTTTTTGCTTTTCTATTCGCAGTGCTACTCTAGTATTAAATGGATGTATTAGAAGAGAAGAGAAATCTAAAACCAATCCCCACATGCTTCCACCTCAGAAAACCAGAAAAAGAAAAGCAAAGTAAATCTGAAGTAAGCAGAAAAAAAAGAAATAATAATAATTACAACATACATCAGAAAATCAGTAGAGAAAATTCAATAACTCCCAAAGCTAGTTCTTTGAAAAGATCAACAAAATGTACCAGTCTCTAGCCAGCTTACGCTAAGAGAAAAAGAAAGAGGACACAATTTATGAATATCAGAAATTAAAGAGAGGGCACCACTACAGATCCCATGGACACTGAAGGGGTAATAAGAATAACTTCATACCAATAAATTTGATAATCTAGATGGAATAGACTAATTCCATGAAAAACAGAGTTTGTCAAAGAAGAAAGAGACAATTTAAATAGGTCCATATGTTTAAACGTATTGAAGAGAGCTCCAATAATTAGTAAATTATTGAATTTCCTAATTGGTAAATTCCCCAAAACATTTAAGGAAGAACTTAGTCTGATTCTTAGAATCTCTTTCAGAAAATAAGAGGGAATACTTCATAACACATTCTGTGAAGCCAGCATTGTCTTAATAGCTAACAAGACAAAGGCATTACAAAGAAGGAAAACTATAAACCACTGTCTCACCTGAACACAGAGCAAAAATCCTCACCAAAATATTAGCAAATCAAATCCATATTGTATAATAATAAAAATAAGCCACTGCCAAGTGGGATTTACCCTAGATCTGTAAATCTAGTTCAGCATTTGAAAATTAATATAATGCAATGCACCAACAGGCTAATGAAGGAAAAATCACATGAGCATGTTAATAAATGGAGAACCTGCTTTTAACAAGAATACAAGATCAATTTATGATAAAAACTCCCAGCAAATATGGAATATAGAAGAACTTCCTTTACTTGATATGAATATCTACAAAAGCTCTATAGCTAACATCACACTTAATGGCAAGAGAGCAGAAGCTTCCCCACTAAGGTCAGGAGCAAGGCAGAAGTGTCCCCTCTCACCACTACTTTTCAGTATTATACCAGAAGACATAGCTAATGCAGTCAGACTAGGAAATCAAAGGAGAGACATATTGATGGGGAAGGAAGAAATAAATCTCTCTTTACTCCCAAATGATTATCTATGTAGGAAACTCAAAAGAATTCACAAAAATGACTAGGAAAGGAAGGGAGGGGGAAAGGCAAGGAGGAAGGGAGGGAGAAGAGGAGGGGGGAGGAATGGAGGGAGGGAAAAACACCCTCCTGGAATCAATGATAGCAATTATAGGAAGGTTGCAGGATACAAGATTAATATACAAAAGCCAACTGTTTCCTTATGTATCAGCTACAAACAGGCAGGCGTTTGAAATTAAGATCATGTTGATACCAGGTTCACCAGCATCACCAAGAACAAAATACCTCGGCACAAACCTAACAAAATGTGCACAAGATTTTAATGAGAAAAACTACAAAATTCTGATAAAGGAAATCAAGGGATAACTAAATAAGTAAAAAAAAGTATCCCATATTCTTATTTAGGAAGACTCAATACTGCCAAGACACTACTTCTTCACAGCTTGGACCACATAGTCAATGCAATCCCGACAAAGTTCCCAGTAAGTTATTTTGTAGATATCCACAACTGTTTCTAAAGGTTTATGTGGAGAGACAAAGGACCCAGAATAGCAGACACAATATTGAAGGGAAAGAATAAAGCTGGAGGACTGAGATTACCCAACATCAAGACTTCCCATAAAACTGTCGTCATCAAGACAGGGACACTGGCAAATGAACAAACACATCAGTGCAACAGAATAGACAGCCTGGAAGCAGACCCACTTAAATAGAGGTGCATGACCTTGACAAAGGCGTAAAGGCAATGCAATGAAGAAAGGTTGGTCTTTTCGCCCAATGGTGCTGGAATAACTGGACATCTGTATGCAAAAATGAATCTCAATGCAGGCCTTATCATACCCATCACAAAAATTAACTCAAAAGGGGTTGCATATTTAAATACAAAATGCAACGCTATAAACTTCTAGAAGATAGTATAGGATAAAATCTAGATGACCTGAGATTTGGCAATGATTTTTTTAGGATATGAACTAAAGGCAAACACTTTTAATTTTAACCAAGTTCAGCCTCTCAATTCTTCATGTATGATAATATAATGATGGACTCTGTCCAAGTCCACAGTATGTACAATACAAAGAGTGAGTCTTAATGCAAACTAAGGCCTGGGTGTGACCGCTTGTCAGGGCAGGCCCATCAGCTGGAACCAACGCACCACTCTGGTGGGGCATGTTGATCACAGGGGCCATGCAGATGTGAGGGCTCCCTGGATGATATCGGATATCTGTGAACCCTCCTCTCAATTTCACTGTGAACCTAAACCTTCTCTTAGTCTCCAGAAAGAAGTCAAAGTAAATATACTGTCAGGTAAATAGAGAAATTCTTCAGGTAAATGTGCAAAAGTGTGAGTGAAGACAGGGAATCACATGCCGCCTTTAGGGTGTGGCTCCTCCCTGGGGACAGAGACAGCAGGGGGGTCTACAAAGGGTGTCCAGGGGGGTCATCTTTGTTGTTCGGCTGCAGTATTTCATCCTTACTTTCAGGTCCAAGAGAATGGCAGTGTTTCATTCACATAAAAGAAAAGAAAGGAGGATTTTAAAATGACAAACAAAAGCCAGAAAACAGAATTCCCTCTTGGGATGAAATAAGCCTTTATGAATGGAAAAGCTTATTCTGCTTTGGGGTTTGAAAAACCAGTGTTATGTTGTCCCTCCACTCATTTGCACATTTTAATGATTCCTGTTACAAAGAGCAGAAGTGGGCACGTGTCACCTTTCAGTTCTCAGATGGGCCTTTCCAGACTACCCAAAGCAGAGCCGGCTACGTCTCGCCATTTTTCCTTCTGCTGGGCTCGGCCTGGCTTGGACTTCACTCATTGCAGTCTGCTCTCCCCACTGCACTGTATGGTACTTGTGGGCAAGGGGATCTGTATTTTGTTCAACCCATGTATCCACCTAGGATAATGAACACCTGGCACATTATAGCTGCTTAATAAATATTTGTTAAGGAAATGATTTGTTTCATCAACCCCCCAAACAAACAAACAAACAAACAAAGAGGCCGGCTATCATCATGTCTTTTTGCACACGAGTAACGGAGGCTCAGGAAAGCATGGTGACTTTCCAAGGATCAGCCGTCTGGTGATCTTCTCTAGGACGATGGGCATGCTGCACAGAAGGGGGTTGCCAGGCAGTGCTGGCAGCAGTGGGTCCCCATCCCCAGATTCCTCCTGAGGAGCTGCTTCCCTAAACAGCCCTTCAGAGCTTTGCAGCAGTTGCTGCTGGCCTGAGGTCAGAAGGCGGACAGACCCAGCAGGCTGGAGTGACAAATGCAAAGGAGCATTCCTGGGTACCCATCATGTGCCTGGGGCGGTGTGGGGAGAACTCTGTCCCTGACACCCTACTTAAAAATGGCCTGCAGTTCCTGCCCTCCAGCCCTCTCTGTCTTCTCGTCCTGTCCTGTATTTTCTTAGGGCACGAATCACCGTCCGATTGAACATGTTAGGGTGAATGACTTGGTTATTGTCGGAGGCTCCCACCAGGATAGAAGCCTGCCCACCACGCAGCAGGACCCCAGCGGGGACAGCTAAGTGTGCCAGGCTGCAGTTGTGGCTTCTGGACTGACCTCCACCCTGCCTCTTGTAGCGGCGTCTGCCAATCGCACCACCATGGCTCCAGAACTAGGAGCACTGTGGTGTGGAGCAGGGCCTCCCTTGCAGATGACTTTGGGCTGTATGGTCAACTCCTCTTCTTCAACTTGTAGGTGAAGATATCACATTCGCTTCTCAGGGCTGCCACAAGAAATTAGCATATAATCGGTGGCCTAGCACATGTACTCTCCCAGAGACCAAAATCTGGCCAGCAGTCCCAAATCAAGGTATCAGCAGGGCCACGCTCGCTCGGAGGGTAGGGGAGAATCCTTACTTGCTTCTTTACAGGTTGTGGTGGTGGCCGTCAATCCTCAGTGTCTTGATACCGTAGTGGGTCCTGAAAGTGCCCCAAAGGCTCATGTGGTGAGGCCTTAGCCCTCTAGCTTGTACTGCTATTGGAATGTGGTAGAAGCTTTCGGAGGCGAAGCCTAGTGGAAGGAATTTAGGTATTAGAGAGCCCCTGAGGGGGACATTGGATTCGCATTCCTTTTCTCTATTTTCGCTTTCCAGTCACTATGAAGTGAGCAGCTTCTGCCACCATGTACTTATAACATGATGCCTGTGTTGCCACAGGCCTAAGCAACAGAGCCAAGAGACCATGGATTGAAACTGTGACTCCAAATGAACCTTATCCTTTATGAAGTTGATTTCCTCAGGTATTTTGTTATAGTAACAGAAAGATGGCTTGGCTTGTAGCTTCACCACTCCAATTCTGCCTCTGTCATCATGTGGCTGTCTCCCTGTGTGGGTCTGTGTCTCTGATATGAATTTCCCTCTTTTATAAAGACACTAGCCATTGGATTTAGGGGCCACCCTAAACATAAATGGCCTCATCTTAACTAACCATATCTGCAAATTCCCTATTTCTAATAAGGGCACATTCTGAGGTTCTGGGTGGACATGAATTTTAGGGGGACACTCTTCACCTCAGAACAGATCCTAAGGGAGAAGGAGTAACCCTCCCAAGATCATAGATTAAAAGGAAGGACTGGAATTCAAGTCCAGGCCTGTTCTGCTCCAAGCACAGGCTCTAGGTTGCCATCCTTCACCGCCTGCCTCTCAGTTGTCTCCATTTGTGAAATCAAATCAGAATTTTATTACCTTCAATTCACTGTGCACAAGCAGTCTAACAGCATTTCAGGAACGGGGTCCCTGGAAATCTCATTTCTGCTGGTACTGGCCCTCCAGGATCAATGTTTTTCCCACTCTAAATCCTTGGGCTTGGTCTTCTAAAGCCAAATCACTGACTTAGTGTCTCCTTTCCATGAGGTTCTCCAGTTGCTTTTCTGGGGAAGTGATTTGATGTCTTTCAACTTCAAGGGTTTGCTATCTTATCTTATACTCTTTAATATGGGTGGTGACTTATTATCAAATTCCAACAGGGAAGTTTGACAGATGCTCAAAAGACTCAAAAAAACACTTAAAAAAAATCCAGTCAAACATCCAACCAACACTATCCCATCTCTGCAGTGGGCCGACTCATTGTTCCTTTACACTGGCCTGAAACCCCAAGTTCCATTTGTTCTTTCTTTAGATTGCTCTAGTCCACTTTGCCTGTGTGTGAGTGTGTGTGTGTGTGTGTGTGTGTGTGTGTGTGTATTCCTTCTCCAAGAAAAATTCTATACCACTCAACAGAACGTAGTTTTTTTCTTTTCTTTTTTTTTCTTTTGGTACTGGGGATTGAACCCAGGGGCACTCAACCACTGAGCCACATCCCCAGCCCTATTTTGTATTTTATTTAGAGACAGGGTCTCACTGAGTTGCTTAGGGCCTCGCTAAGTTGCTGAGGCTGGTCTTGAACTCGCAATCCTCCTGCCTCAGCCTCCCAAGTGCTGGGATTACAGGCGTGCGCCACCGCGCCCGGCTTATAGAACATAATCTTCTAACATCATGAGGAAAATTTTCTCCTAATTTTAATAGTTTCCCTCTGTTTACTGCTAACCTCTTTGCCAGCTAACGTGAATCAGCAGCTGCTTTAGTCAGTATACCTACTTGCTGGGCCCAGGCAGCCAGGCCCACTTCCCTAAGGCCTTTGCTTTACCTTTTCCTTCTGCCTCGAACGCTCTTCCCTGTGGACTTTTATGGCTTATTCCTTCACCTCCTTCAGGTCTCTGCTCAGATGTCACCTTTGCAGGGAATCTCTTCTGACCACTGTGTAAAGAAAGCATGTCCCCAAGGTCCACATCCCTGCAGTCTCCCACTCCACACCACCCCAGCTCCTCTGTAATGACTGGGATTTTGCCTTCTTCGCTGGAAAGCCAGCCTCGTGACAGCTGTATTCTTTGGTCTGTTTGGTTCCCGCCCTGTGTCCCCACTGGCTAGGACTAGTAGCTGGCACATGCTAAGTTTTCAGTAAATATTCATATAGATAAATGATCTCTAAAATTTAAGCATTAAGATTCAATATTTAAATGACTCTGTCTTTTCTTCCAAGAGGAGTGAAGGATGAGCTTTGGCTTCATGCCATTAACTCTCTCCTTGTCAACATTGTCTTCAAGGTCTCACTGGAGAGTCACTCAGCCAAGGAAGAAACTGTGACCCACAGTCACAGCAAGCCTTCTGGACTTGGGGGGCATGGACCCCCTCAGAGTCTGATGCAAACTATAAAATTTCTTTGCAGAAAAGTATGCACATTTGGAACATTCCCCATTGGCTGGGGGTTAGGGATCTACCCTCCTTTGGCCTGCCTTCCTGATTTTAATGTGCCTGCTCTATAGTAAATAGTTATCAAATGAATGAAGAACATATATTATCAATTCTCAGCAACATGCCAAGCCTATTCATTTCCTAAGCCTGCCTTAACAAATTACCACAAATTTGGTGGCTTAAAATTTAGAGATTTATTCTTTGACAGTTCTGTAGGCTAGACATCTAAAGCCAATCCCTCTGGCTGAAATCAAGGTGTTAACAAGGAAGGTCTCCTTCTAGCAGCTCTTGGAGAGAAACTGTGCCTTGCCTCTTCCTGCCACCAGGGGCTCCCGGCATTCCTTGACTTGTGGCCACATCACTCCCCGAGGGTTGGAAAGATGTGATACCTTTCCTCCCCACTGTCTGGGTGGCGGCCAACATTCCTATGACAAAAGACAGGTTAACAAGAGAAAAGTGCAACAAATTTATTTCATAATGGTTTATAGGACATGGGAGCTTTCAGGATGAAGACCCAGGAATAGTGTTTGATGCTCAGGTTCAAAGACAACCGTGAAATGTTGACCTGACAGTCATGAGCTGAGAGGAGAAGCCCGGCAACGCCGTCCACCCAGGTTCTCTGTTGTAGGGCTTCTTTCTCCCAGCGTGGAGCCCAGTCCCTGCGGAATGAGGGTCTTAGGGCCTTCCATCAGACCAAGTTGTTAAGAGGATGTCTTTATAGTCAGCTCCCAGACAGAAGAGCATGGGGAGGGCAAAGTTTAGAGCAATAACTCTTTCTAGTTTGACTGGCTGCAGGGAGAAGGCGTTCTAGTTTCTATGGCCCATCTTGGATCCAAAAAATCCTTTTGGGTTTTTTGCGCTATATAAGATAACACAGGTTCCAGGGATTAGGACCTGTTATCTTTGGGAGCCATTCATTCAGCCTACTGTACCATACAAAGAGGAACATTGGCATAAGTGAACACAGTCATGGAGGTACCTGGAGATTTTCACTCTGTTTTGAGTCTGGGTGTATCCAGGATGTGAAAGGCTGCCCCATGCCCATCAGCCCTGCCGTCTACCCATCCCCTCACCCCCTCTCCCTGAGGCTTTGCTTAGACATTACAGGATGAATTCAGGTTGCCTGAGAGCCAAGCATAAATAACAGGTAGCAGTGAGGGTGACTATAACCCAGGTCGGTACTGTCAACAGGAGGGTGACAGTGAGCTTGGCTCATTGCACTGATGCCCAATTCCAAGGAGAGTTAACAGACTGTAGAGGGTTCCCGACCTTCCCTGTGCCCCTAAGGCAAAACTGAAAATAATCTACCTGCAGTAAACTCTGCGGCTGGTGAAGAGGAGAAAGAGGATTAAGCTCGTAGCTCTAAGGCAGCCTGGGAGCCCTAGACTGCGTCCCTAGCGGACCTCTTCCCCAAGGGGAGACTGGAATTCCATCACATGCTTTCCCACACTTGGCCTGTTAATTGAAATAACAAAGATAACACCATCAATCCCAGAAGGTCAGGAGTCCCTTTTGCCATCTTGGCAAGTTAATGTGGCCTAATATTTGTCTAAAGTCCACCTATTCTTTTAAATAACTGTATTAAGACACTTTATCTAGCAGAGTTTTGACAAGTGTCCCACATCCCTAATTCCTTTCAGCAATAAATCAGAAAACTTTTTTTCCCCCTCTTCAGTCCTACAATCAACCAGCTTTTCCAGAAGGCTCGCTAGATGAATGAGAAACAAATTCTGTCCCCAAGGATCTCAGAGCCTGGAGCAGGAGAGAAACATACAGTCAGTGTGTGGGATGTGACTTTTCTGGGTGCCTGGAATTCTGGTTTAAAAGCTGTCAAAAGACAAAATTCCAACAAACTTAAAGATCTTAATTGGCTTTATTTGTGATTCGAGAATCAGGCAACACGTTAAATAGAAGTGTTCTGTTGGGCTGAGCAGAAGAGGTTAGTTTTATATTCAGAGAGAGGTAAAGAAAGCAGAAACAAAGAACAAAAAGCAGATTGATCATTTCAAAGTTGCTCTCTTACAAGGAGGGGACGGGGAGAATGGATAGGAGAAAAATAACCGATGTGTTAACAACAGGCCACTGCAGGCTAATTTCATTTTTAATTTTTTGGTAAGGATTAAAGCAGAGGAAACTTCATTATCATACTGACTGAAACTGGCCCATTTGGGAAAATTGACTATTAACTCTTCTGATTTCTCAGATCAGATAGCAACTTATTTTCGGTTTGGCAGTGTGGAGCTTCAGGTGAGTGCTCCACTTTAATATTTCTTCTGCAGGGGCCTGATATAAGAACCTCACCCCAATCAAGGGCCTCCTATAATATTTATTTAACAAAACTTAAGGCTGAAAGTAACAGGGAGTAGGTACCAAATATATAAAAGAGAGCTAAAGACTAGTCTGGCAGGGATTTCCAGAAATCTGACAGAGCCTGTTCCATGACCATCAACCCCCTCTCCTCCTGCAGCACATGTAGGACAAGTCTGGAGATCTGAAGGGGCTCATGGATGCAATGAGATGTGGTCGGCCTGGTAGAGAAAACCTCTTCTCCCCAAGTTGCCAGGTGTGAATCTCTGGAACCTGCAATATGGAACCATACAAGGAATCAGGGACTTCGTAAATGTGATTAAGGTTAAGAAGTTAAAGACAGGGAGAGGATCCTGGATACTCAGGCAAACCCAATCTAACTGCATCAATCCTTAAATCTGGACACCCTTTCCCATGTTGTCTGAGAGGGAGTTGATATTAGCCCAGTGAGTCGGTGTCGCCTTCGGATCTATAGCAGAGTCATAAATTGGTGTTGCTTTAAATGAAGCTACTAACTATGTGTGGTTTGTTGCAATAGCAATGGAAAATGGATTCATGGGATCTAAAGGAGAAAACAGCACTTTGGATTTGAGGGATGTCTTCTCCCCCAGCCAAAGAGGAGCCCCGGGAAACTCCTCCTGGAGAGGTTGTGAGAAGGGCTGGGCCCTCATTCCTTCACCGGAGGCTTGCTGAGCTTCAGAGGCTGGAGGGCCCAGCTCCCAGGAGCCAAAGGCTGAGGTACAGGAAAGATGCTCTCTGGAGAATCTGGTATGTTTCCAGAGTCTGGGTGACATGATCATGGAGTCTGATGTCTCCCTGTTGCTGGTGGGTGTGATGGTGGGAGGTTGGCTGGGCCTTGAGAAGGGACAGGGATAGGAGGAAGCAGAGCCCAGAGGGCTTCCTGGAAAGAGGAGTCTTGAAAGCACTCTTCCCAAGGGTTGCAGCCAGGTGGAGGGATGCAGGAGGGGAGGTGAACATAAATTCAGGGGGTGCTGCAGACCTCAGGGAGGTATCTCAACCTGGTGCACTGTACAAGGTTGGAAAAGTCTAACGTCCATGAATGAGCCCCTTGGGGAGGCCCGCCATGAAGATCACTGCAGAGCCAGCCTTGCAAGAGACACTACTGTTCCCCTAGTCTCCTTTCCCCTTCCAAAGTCTGGAGGGACCAGTGAGAGGGAGGCGAAGAGCCCAAGAGAATCCAGGGAAAAGAATGAGCTGGGCCATGCTCTTACTCCACTGCATCCCTGAAGCACTGGCAGCCTGAGCTGGGAGGAGAGGTTCGTGGAAGTAGGTGGAGCTCTCAGACTCCATGGAGATCAGCCATCGGGGAACCTGGCTTGCCTGCACCTAACTTGGCATCACCATGGATCTATCTGGACATCTGCAGGAGACAAGGCAGGGAGGTACATAGACTTCTTTTGTCATATTTTTTTTTAAAAATTAAAGAAGGAAAATATGCCTAGAAAATGTTACAAAATTTGTGGGATGTTTCAAATCTACACATTTAGTAACTAGTGATTTCAATTTTAAAAAGATGCAATATAATTGTGTCAGTCATTTTGTCATCAGTTTGTTATTTTAAAATAACCATGAATTTATACCGAACTATGGCCATTGTGGTTGGGTGATGATGTAACCAAATGCAAAAGATTTGTTTTTGATGAGTGAGAAGCCTATGAGCATGATCAGAGAATAAAAGAACAGAAAGATTTACTACCCACAATGACTATGGAAAACTCTGGAATTATCTTTGAAGCCATGTGCTTCCCTAAGAAAGGAAGTATGGAGAATTTATTCCAGGAGACTACATGCACTCATTTTAGGGATGGGCACATTCCTGAGCATGCTCAGTTTAGGATGTACATTTCTGAGCACACTCAGATCAGGGTCATCATTCAAGAGGAAAAGATGGAGGATCCATTCCCGGCAAGCTCAGAGCATGGTCATGGAACACATGGTAGAAGGTTAAAGGGGCTAGCAAGGACACTTAAACATGGTTAATACCAACACTTCCAGGCAAGCTCAGCTCAAGGTCACAAAGATGGCAGATGCAAATGTTTCTGGCTGAGTTCAGCTCAATGTCATAATGAGCCAGGTTTTCTATAAGAACCTAAAATAAAAGAGTGGCTCAGTGACCTTGTAGATATGACTGGTTCATTGTAAATTCCTCCAAAAAGTTTTAGCTTAAATAAAAGAAAGGACACTTTAAAGGTCCTTTAGAAATTTGCCCCAAAAGGTTCTTGTGCCGCTTAGTGGTTAACCATGAGACATCCTTAAAGGAAAATAATGAACCTTCGTGCTTTTCAGTGGAGTGCACTATCCTTTGCGTGTGTGCACACATGTATCATTTTGATAACATCAGAAGTCTAAATTTGAGAACTTTTCTGAATGTGTGGCTTAGGTCCAATGGCCCTCCTGCCCCTAACTCCTTACTCCTAAGCAAATGGCTCTGATTATAGGGGAATTAAAAAAAAGTTCCCAAACAGAAAACATCTGGAGTAGTTCTTGAGAGATGAGAATGACCTCTCCAGGTAAGAAGGGCATTCTGAGCCAGAGGATCAACCCTGCAAAGAAAGACACCTCAAAAAGCCTGGCATGCTTACAGGGTAGTTGACATGTTGACCATACTAGGGACAGCAGGAGAAGGCCACATGAAACTATAGGGAAGTAATTGACTCCAGGCTGCAAAGGGCCTTGACAACCGAGCTTGATCCTGGGGCCCATAGGGAGGCTCCAAAGCGGGATCAGAACAGTTTTAGAAGGTAATTCTGAGGGCAGTACAGAAGAGGATTCAGGTTTGGATGGTGGGAGTGGGGAGGGAGAGGCCTGACCCGACAGAAGGTTGGTGCCTGGAGAGAAGCATCCAGGTAGGAAGAGATTTCTGAGGTGCAACCAATCAGAGCAAGAAGGCCAGATCCTTCTAAAGACAAAGAAGGTCAAGAATGACCACAAGCTCCCATTTTGTAGCCTGAGAAACACTACCAACCACTAAGAATCAGAAGGGAAATTTTGATTTTACATGTTTAAATGTTTATACTCAATGTGAGCTGCGGCAGAGAACATTCACCAAGGGGATCCCCAGTCCCTTCCTGTGTCTTGAAATTCCATAGCCTCCAGAGACTATAGGAGATCAATCATTTTCTTCTGTTTGGTCCTGGTGAGGAGTGAGAGTGGAATGGAGAAACAAAGGAGGGAAGAGGTTGCTTTTCTCCTAAAACACTTAAAGTAAAATCCAATTTAGTTCATTCTCATGTCTGAGAAAAAGTTGTGTGTATGTGTATGAGTACACACAAAAAATTTTTATTTTTACATATTGTATATCTGTGTATAATGACATAGGAAAAAACACATTTATTTCTCCTACTACACTCTCACAAGACAAGACACTTTTGTGATCCCAGATATGTGTGGGGGTTTTCCTCCATACAGCAAGCAACTTGAGCTAATTCTCCAGCAGACACCAATTGTATGTCCTCCAATTCAACTCAATTCTGATATTATTCACCTGGAAGAAGCATCAGATCCCACAGGTTGAGCACTAAGTGTCACAAGACCTCCCTCCACTTCAGATGCCAATCATAAGTCCCTGCTTGTGAGCTAGGCTTCTGATCCACCAGTTCTAAATCAGTTTCCATAGCTTCTTCCTTGGGCTCAATTTAAATTGCTGGAGCAGTACATAGAATTCAGGAAACACTTGACTTAAATTTACTCATTTATTGTAAAGTTTATTGCAAAAGATAAGCTAAACAGCCAGATGGAAGAGATGCATAAAGCAAGGTATGGGAGAAGAGGCATTGAGCTTCTGTACTCTCTCCTAGGCCACCAGGTTCCAGGACCTTCCATGTGTTCAGTTATCCACAAGCCCCCAGAACTCAGTCCTTTGGGTTGTTACGGAAGCTTGATTACATGGGCATGATGGATCACATCATTGGCCTTTGGTATATCAACTCAACTTCAGCTCCTCTCCCTCCCTGGAGGCTGGGGATGGGACTGAAAGTTCTAACCTTTAATCATGTGGTTGGTTCCCCTGGAAACCAGCTGGTATCCTGAAGCTATCCAAGAGTCCCCAGACATTAGTCAACCTATTAGCATATAAACCCACTTATATTACTCCAGAGAGTACAAGGATTTTAGGAGATGTATATCAGGAAACTGGTCTAAGGACAAATATACAGTTTGTTTCATAACATCACAGAATGAGTGTATGTGTGTATCACATGCACACATATATGCCTGGTTCTTAAAAAAAAAAAAAAAAAAAAAAAAACAATTATGGTGGTACCAGGTCCAAGCCATTCTCCTGACCACAGTGGCTCAGAAGGAGGACATGGGAGAGAGTTGGCAGTCCAACTCACCATCTACATCTGTATTATATAAATCCATTTACAGCCTAAAATGATGGGGTACTAACATGTTAAGGATGGTTGTCTGGGTGATAGAGTTTCAGGTGGTTTTCATTTTCTCTTTAAAAATTTTATGTAAGTAGGATTTTTTTTCCCCTAATGCATGTATTTTTCTTACAAAAAAAGAAAAGAAAACAGCAGGCTTACTCTTACGTTATCCATGGGAATCCCACTGGGAAACTCAGTAATACCAGAAGCTGTGAGATAAAACATTCATTTCAACCAACAATATTACTCCCAAGAATTTGTCCTAAGGAATTACTCTCTATCCTACTACAATACAATGATTGCATTCCTGAATTTACAAAAATTTTCTTATTAGAAGAGTTGTTTCCATGATTTGTGTGAAGGAGGTAGGGAGATACTAAAAAGTTTCACATTTACAGTAAAAAGTTATTTTTCCTGCAGGAATTTTGATAATGATACATATGTTAACTATATGTCCATTTTCATTATTATACAATAAAGTGGTTAATCTAAATTGGCCCCTCCCAAATCTGAAATCACTGAGAATATGAGGACAGAACACAGATGATCAAAACAGCTTCATTTCACGACCAGTGTTGCTCAAACCTGGTTGCACATCAGAAGCCCTAAGGAGCTATGCAAAAATGCTAGTGCTGGCCGGGCATGGTGGCGCACGCCTGAAACCCAAGCGACTTGGGAGGCTGAGTCAGGAGGATCTCAAGTTCAAAGCCAGCCTCAGCAACTTACCAAGGCCCTAAGCAACTCAGTGAGACCCTGTCTCTAAATAAAATACAAAATAGGGCTGGGGATGTGGCTCAGTGGCCGAGTGTCCCTGAGTTCAATCCCTGGTTCAAAAAAAAAAACAAAACAAAACAAAAAAAACGCTAGTGCTGAGCCCCAACCCCAGAGAGTCTGATCTAGCCAATCTGGAGCAGGGCCGGATACCAATATTTTTAAATCATATCCCCAGACAATTCTAATGGATAACTAGAGTTGAAAACCACCAGACCATTGAAATAAATTGCCACAGAGCACATAATTCATAACGGTCTTTTAAAAATGTAATTCCAACTGAGCAATAGTTCTTCAGAGTCAGTGGGTCCCCATGGTGCCACTTCAACAGATTCTCCAATTTTTACTGAGGTATAACACCCATCCAGAACCATGTGTGCACCATGTTCTCTGCAGTGCTGCTAATACCAAAAAAAAAAAAAAAAAATCAGAGACAATTTTGATGTCCATCATTAGTGGGATGGACAGATGCACTGAACATATTCCTACAGTGATTGATACATGGTAGTTAACATGAATGAACTAGATACACAACTGCCTAAGTAAACTTCATAAAATTTAATATTGAGTGCAGAAAGTTACCTTCAGAAAGATAAATCCAGTGTGATGCTATTTATCTTAATATGTTAGAAAACTGAAACTGGAAGATGGAGAAAGAAAGAAAAAGAAAGAAAAGTTAGATCCTATAAGAAAATTAGTGGACAAGCACAAATAATATTTATAATAGTATTATTGGAGGAGGTGAAGAAAATTAGTAGAGAACAAAAAGAACTGTGATTTTATCAGTAACTTCAGCTTTCTATGATATGACTTTTTAAAATGAAAAAGCATAGAACTAAGGAGTGCATTAATAGACTGGGATATTGAGGCAAGCCATCTATCCAGGACACAGTGCAAAATTCCAAGGGATGAAATAGGGATAGGAAACAGTGTAGGAGTTCAACCTCTGTCTTGGAGTATAAGCAGATTGTGAATGGACAGAGAAAATACAATCAGATAAATTATGTTTTAAATTTCAAGGCTAGGGGCCGAAGTTGCAGCTCAGTGGTAGAGGCATGTGTGAAGCACTGGGTTCTATCCTCAGCACAACATAAAAATAATAAAGGTATTGTGTCCATCTACAACTAAAAAACAATTTTACAAACTACAAAGTTAAAATATGTCTCAACTATTCAGATAAAAAGGGCCCACAAAGTACTGAATGGGAATACAAGAGGCAGTGAGGAAGATTCAGCAGGAGGTATACTGATAAAAAAATAAAAGTATAAAGAATAGAAACCAGGAATAAATGGAAGAGAAAATTTTGAAATTTCAGAGAAGAAAAGTATCTCAAAAGTTTAACTCCAGAGGAAGAAAAATGGACATCGAACTTCTCAAGTACAAGAAATATGAAATTCTGTAAGACATAATGTCATAAAATTCTACAGGAAAAGATTTTTGACATAGAATTCTGTACTGAAGCAAAAGGTGATTTAAATGCAAAATAGAAATTATTTTTAGATGGAAAAGAATCCAGGAAGTTATGAACCCTTTTTGAAAGATTCTCTAGAGGATATACTCAAGCAGTTGGAAAAATGAATTGAGAAAAGAGGAAAACAGGATGACGATGTGATGCAGAGAAACTAGTAAATTCTTACTCCAACTGATCATTGATAATATGACTGTGAAGGTCAAGAACTGTTGGGAAAAATTCCGTCTGTTAAATTCCAGATTTCAATAAAAACTGGGAATGTGTAGAGGGAGTTGGTGCATGGAAAGGGAGGAAAGACAATAAAGTGTTAATGTGTAGCCTCCCTGATGAGTGCAGCTAATAGGTCCTGATTAATCCTCAACATTGATAGAATAACATTCAAACATGTTGAGAAAAAATGTTTTTAAATGCTTGACTAAAGAGTAAAAGCAGTATAGTCACACACACATATGTATGTACATATTCTGTGTATTTGTAATATGTATATATTCTGTGTGTATATATTTATCAATGTGGTTTCAAACCACTGATGAGTAAAAATGAAAAAAAAAAAGCATAGCCAATCCAGCTAAAGAAGAGATAGTTTTAAAAAACAACAACAGGGGAGCCAGGCATAGTGGCGCACGCCTGTAATCCCAGCGGCTCGGGAGGCTGAGGCAGGAGGATCGTGGGTTCAAAGCCAGCCTCAGCACAGGCAAGGCACTAAGCAACTCAGTGAGACCCTGTCTCTAAATAAAATACAAAATAGGGCTGGGGATGTGGCTCAGTGGTGGAGTGCCCCTGGGTTCAATCCCCAGTACCAAAAAAACAACAGGAAGCATAATAAAAGGCAAAACAAGATGTCAGGAATATGACCAAATATTTCACTAAATATAGACATAAACATTCAAAGAGAGATGCTTTAAAAATCCAGTTGTGTACAATTTAAATAGTTCTACCTATAAGAAAAGAATAATATGAAAACAGAGGATGTGAAAAAAATATATAGATGTTCCTCAACTAACAGTGAGATTATGTTCCAATAAATCAACTGTAAGTTTAAAATATTATAAGTTGAAAATGCATATAACACAACTAACCTATTGAATATCATAGCTTAGCTTAGTCCACCTTAAAAGTGCTCAAACACTTCCTATGAGCCTACAATTGGACAAAGTGATCTAACACGAAGCCTGTTTTATAATTAAGTGTGAAACAGTTCATGTAATTCATTGAATACTGGACTGAAAGTGAAAACACAGTGCTTGCATGGGCTCCCTTGTAAGGTCAAAAAATGACAAATAGATGGTGGTAAGTTGGGGACCATGTGCATAGGAAAATGCTAACAAAAAGAAAATAGATGTAGTATCATCAGATACTAATTAATCAGGGGAAAGGGTTATATCTTAGTAAGATCTAGAAGAGAAAAACTCAAAGCCTCCCACGTTAGTCAGCTTTTCATAGTTGTGACCAATACGGAGGAAAGGCTTAATCTGGAGAAAGGGTTTATTTCAGCTCACAGTTTCAGAGGGTTGGTCTATGTGGACAGGCTCCAAGGCAGAAGCATCATGGCGGAAGGGCCTGGTGGAGGAAAGCTGCTCAGCTCATGGCAGCCAGGAATGAAAGAGGGAGAGAGAAGGAGACACAAGGAAAGAGAAGAAGACAGAGGGAGGGAAGAAATAGGGGGAGGGGGGGAGGGAGAGTTCCCAATGGATGAGAGGTATCACCACCCTAATCATTGTCCAAAGGCCCCACCTCTGAAACTTGTTGCCTTGCACTCCATGCTTTAAACACACGAACTTTTGGGGGGGCATTCCAAATCCAACTACAACAGCTCCAAACATAAAGAAGTGACAAGAAGAAAGAAATGCTAATTTCCCTGATTTGATCAGAGCATGCTGGATACATGTATTGAAATATTACATTGCGCCTCATTAATACATACAATTACTGCATGTTAATAAATAAAGAAGAGTTTGGATTTATTTATCCAAGCTCCAGAGTTCCTCAGACTTCACTTTTTGTCATAACTCTGTATTTCCTTAAATATGCTCTTCCTTAAATTAATAAATTATTTTAGATTATAGCAATAAAAAGTACAACCCACAAAGATATTATAGGTCTTAAGCCTTTTTGCGCTCAGTGTTAAAACATATGAGGCATCAAAACAAACAAGAATAAAATAATTGATAAAGATACGTACTTTTAATATGACTGGAAATAATAACAAAGGAAACCTAAGAAATCAAACCACTTAGAAAATTTAAAATATTCTGCAAACCTCTCAGGAGTGAAAAAAGAAGTCAATACTGAATGTACCATGATGGAAATGAATACAAAGGGAACACGACATAGTAAAACCTATGATATATAGTCAGAGCAACATCCAGAGGAAAATTCATAGCTTCAAACTCATTGGTCAAAAAAAAACACTGCAAACAAATTTATAAATTATTTGACTCCAGAAGCCAGAAATAAGAACAACAAAATAAATCTAAGGGAAGTCTAAAAAAGAAATTTAAAAAGATAAAATGAGAGATTAAAGAATAGATATAGTAGACTTGATTAATAAAGCCAGAATCTGGTTTTCTAAATATAAGCAAACAAATAATATGGGCATGATGTTCTATTTTAGAAAATCCAAGGCAATCGACTGGAAAACTTCTAGAAATAATAACAGAAGCCTAAAAGATACAAGGGAAACAGACAAAAATTAGTACCTTCCCTTTACTCTAGCAAAATCCAATGAGAAAATGTATCAGGAAATATTCTATTAATAATAATGAAAAACATTATTAAACAACTAGTAATAACTAACAAAAAATGTGCAAGGCCTATATAAGGAAGTCTCTAAAACATATTTATTGAGGAAGTCTGAATAAATGGAGAGACATTCTATTTTTACATTAAGTACTCAAAATTATATCAGTCCCCTTCATATGAATCTATCAGTTTAGTTTAATACCAATTTTTATGGAATTTAATATACTGATTCTAAATTTCATCTGGCAGAGTAAATACACAAGAAACCCAGATTTTAAGAAAAAGACATTAAAGCCTATTAAAACTATAGTAAACAAGTTAGTTTTGTTATTCATCTTTGCATCACTGTGACCAAAATGCCCAACAGGAACAACTTAGAGGAGGCAAAGTTTATTTTGGGTCACAGTTTCAGGCGTTTAGTCCACAGTTGGCCAAGTCCATGGCCCTGGGTTCAAGGTGAGGGCATGGTAGGGGAGTATGGCTCCATTCCTGGTGGGGCCGAAGGTTGGGGGAGAAGGAGCCACAGAGAAGATGAACCCTTCTTCATGACCCCAGTGACCCACCTCCTCCAGCGGTGCCCCACCTGCCCTCAGTCACCACACAGTCCATTTAGACTAGGATGTACTGATCAGGTTACAGTCTCACAGTCCAATCATTTCACCTCCAAACATTCCTGCATTACAGGGAGCTTGTGGGGGATACCTCACATCCAACTGCCACACTAGTGTAATATTGTTATAGAAATGACGAACCCACGGAACAAAATAGAGTTTAGAATGTGGTATATGATAAAGCAGATCTTAAAAATGAGTAGAGAAAAATGTGTTAAGTTTTGGGAAATGGGCTATTTAAGAAAAATGCATTTAGGCCCTTATTTTACATCATGTGCAAAAGTAAATTTCAACTAATTTAAGGTCTAGGATTTTAAAACTATACATTAAAAAAAAAAACAAATAATTTCAGGGGAATAGTTTTTTTGTTGTTGTTCTTTAATGAGCAGAGGAAAGCTTTCAGAAGCATAAAACCCAGTTATCAAAAGGTTAACAAATTTGTCTTTTTTAAAATTTAAAATTTGTATACTGCAAAAACTACTATAAACAATTGAAAAGGTGTACACCAAGAAAAATATTTTCAATTCTTATAGTAGTTAGGAAATATATAAATCAGTAATTTCTAAAAATATGTAAATCAGTAAGAAATTACAATAGATAAATGGAGAATTCACAGAAGAGGAGATGATAACATGGCCAATACACATTGGAAATGATTTTAAGTGATCAAGAAAGCCTATATTAAACAAAAAATGAAATACTATTCTCTTCTCAAGGGGGTGAAAGTTGGAAAGACTAATACTACTCAGTGCTGGTTAGGGTGAGGAGAAAGAGTGCTGTCACCAGCAAAGCAGTACCACCGCTCTGTAGCACTGCATTCAGCCAGGAGGAGGCTTGCTGGGGAAAAGGAGAGAGAAAGGGTAGGACGGCTTTCCCATCTTTTCCATTCTGCAGTGGAGTTCATCAGACCTTTGGACGACAGAAGAGGAACCAAGGACTCTGAAAAGAGAAGAAAAACAGGGTTTGTTCACTGGCTGCCTTCCAGGTAAAACTCCTGCCTTTTTGAAGGTTCTAGAAATCAAAGATGACCAAGTGGTCTTGGCTCCTGCAGAACAGAAAGCAACCAGATTCTGCAACCAGCTTTGCCCTCAGTTTGAATCCTTCGACCTCCTCTCCTTTAAGGGAAAAATAAATGCCCACAGCCAGTGTCTGGAAAGGCAACCCAGATTGCCTGGAATCATTGCGCAGCGGTGCTTCCAGTAGCCATGGGAGAGGAAACACACCAGTGGGTTTTGCTAAACATCAGAATTCCCTGCAGTGTTTGGCAAAATAGAGGTTGCTAGGCCCCACCCTCGGAGTTTGTGACTTGGGGACTCTGGGATGGGGCCCAAGAATTAGCATTTCTAACAAGTTCCCAGGCAATGATGATGCGGTGGTCCGGGGACCACACACTGAGAAACCACTGCTCAGAATCTGTCAACTCAGCGATGTTCCTGAGTTTGCTGATGGTCCTCTTTAGGGGAAGGTATCAAGCAGCCCAAGCTGGGACCCAGTGAGGGAAGACTGGTCCTATCCGCTCCTGATGATCAGGCGAGTGTCTTCTAAGGAAGCCTGCTGCTGATGAAGAACTTGTAAGGCGGGTGGAGCGGGATGCAGGGGGTCGCTGTAGAAAGCAGGTCATTTAAGTGGAAATGTTGTTTCAAGGTTCCTGGTTACAGTCTTCTCTTAACCTCCTTAGACGTACAATAATCATTCTATGAACTTCAGATATATATTTTATAAACCATATTTTTAAAAAAATTCTGGAGTTGCCAACTGTATTACACAGAATTCTTTAACTTTCAATGGACAAAAATCCACAACTAAATATTTTAAAACTTCAAGGTGATTTTTAAAAAGCGAGTTATTATTGGCTTACAGAAATTCCAGAGGTTCATGGCTTAAGGCATAACAGGATCCAGATGTCCAGTTGAAAGTACCAGTTCTCTCTCTCTCTCTCTCTCTCTCACACACACCCCCTCTCCCTTCCTTCCTGTTTTTCCCTCCCTCCCTCTGGCTCAATCTCCTGTTTTCTTCCTCTACAACATGGCTTTTGGAGACCTTTTCCATTCACTGGCCTCTGGGAGCTGGACATTTGTAATTACCTTTATAGGCAGGAATCGCAGCAGGAAAGAAGCTCCTCCTCACTTTCCCAGCAGACAGTCCAGATTTGGTTTCCACTGGCCTGTCTTGAATCAGGCGCTCAGCATCACTGAACCAATCAGTGCCCAGGAGAAGGACTTGCACGGATTGGCCAGGCCAGCTCCAGGGGGGCGTGGTCAGCAGCACCCAAACCACTGGTCCTGGGACTGGGGAAGGGGCGGCTCAACAGAAGAAAGTCGCCTTAGAGGTGAGGGAGAAGCTGAGGGACAGAGACAGGTGGGCGAATCCAGAGCTGTTTTTATTTTGTCAGATTAACAACACACTAAAAAATAAAAATAAAAAATTACCAGGAATTCTCATGATCATTTCCTTAAAAAAAAAAAAAATTAACCATGAAACAAAAGCAGTGAAGTATCAGAATAAGTGGCTTTCTTATATTTAAAAACGCAATGTATTGTCTCATTTTTATAAAAATCTCACTTAAGCAGAAAATGCATGCTCCTTACCCACCCAGATGAATGGCGCCTCGGGGAACATGAAAATGTTTTAATATTAATGTATTTTAAAATCAGAGTAAAAATAATAAGAAATATGAATCTAGGCTGTCTTGCCTTCACCTTTATGCCGATGCAGTCATACAACGTAATTTTTAACTTTTTTTTTAATAGAGAAAGAGGTCATGGTGGCAAAGGTGTCTTGAGCCACCTTTTCCCGCTGTGAGGAGAGTTACGATGTGCTCCCATCCCCATCTCTTCACCTTGAATTCCCTCTCTTAGGTCTGAAGGGGAGAGAAAACTCTCTGCACCTGAGCCAGCTACATGGATGCTTTCTTAAAAGAACCACTAGGGACATGGAGGCAGGTACTGGGAGGAGAGGCAGGTGGGAAAGGGGCGTGGTGTGTCTTGGTGGGGAATTACTTCCCAGATGCCACAACTTTGTTCTCTGCACTCATTTTTCATTCTGAAGCCGCTGATGATGGACCTCTGTGCTGGGAGTGTTGGGAAGAGCTCATTTGCGCCTTCTGGGATTGGATCACCCAACACTCAATCACCACCTGAAGGCATCCTGGGTGGGGGCGAGAGGTAACTTCCTGGGTCAGAGGGCAGTAAAGGGGAACTTGCACCCTAGAGATGGGATAGGTGGGGGTTGAGACCAAGCTGCAGAGGCAGGCAGGGGAAAGAGCTTAGTGGGTCAGAGAGTCATTTGAAGGACTTGGGACTTCTCTTGAGGACAAACACTCCACCTAAATAGAAGAGTGACATGAACTGCTTGGCCTTTCAGAAGCCCCTCTGGCTGCAGTGTGGGTGGAGGGAATGGGGCAGCCCTGGAGGCCAGGGTTCAGGCAAGGTGCTGTGTGGGTAGGGGGGGTGCCCCTGAACACCCCACAGTCCTGTCTGCTGTGGACATCATCACACAGTTTAGGGGGCGATGAGTTTCCTGTTAACCAAGTCAAAGTGTCCTTCACAAGACCCATTTGCTTAGGGACTCCCACATTGATTCTTCCTTTACCCTCCTGTGCTATTTAGTCTAGAAACTTCCAAAATAAACTCCCACTTGACCTTGCTGTGTTTCTGGAGTCTTCTCTTCACATTCTAAGTTCTGACCTTCCATGACTGTTTGGGGGGATCTGGGGTCTTTGACCATGGTACTGGAGTCTCCTGGCTCAGCTCCTGGGAGGCCAGGAGTTGAGAAAGGGAAGACTCCTGGGGAGAGGCAGCTGTGGGCCGCATTTCCTCTGCCTTGCTTATTCTGCATTTTTGGGTGAGCTGTTTTTGTTTAATGTAAGCAGAGCAAATCCATCCACAGCAAAATCAGAGAAAATAACTTGTTGATGTGTAAACCAGGATGTCACAAATAACCCTGTTTGTTTAATTATAGCAGGCTGAGTGCTGTGAACAGGGAGAGGGGGTTGGTGGAGGCGCTACTGGGAGGGGAACTCAGGATACCATTGCCGGCATCCCAGAGGCTGCCGATGGGACCTTGAGGAAAATGTGAGAGCCTGGAGCCACGTGGATAAACTGGGGCACATATGGTGCATGAGTCAAGCTCAGCTGAGTGGGTAGACAGCTCTCGGTGCTAATGGGCGCTCGCTGCGGAGTCGCTAGACAGAAAAATTAAATCATAGGTGAAAGGATAAAAATGATATGGGGAAATAATAAGGCTGTGAATGCAGGAAATTTCGACTTTATGAGCAATTGTTTTATGAAGAACAATATAAAGGTGGGGTGAGCAGAGAACCCTGGGTATGGTAAGGTCTCCCACCTCACCCTACCTACCACTGCCTCCCTTTCTGTCTTAATCTGTCTTGTGTTGCTATTACAAAATGCCTTATGCTGGCTCATTTATAAAGTCAAGAGGTTTATTTGGCTCATGATTCTGGTGGATGGAGGATCCAGATATGGCATTGGCATCCTGATGAGGGAGAAACAGAAAAAATGACCTCATGCAGAAAAGGACAAGCTTGTGGGATGACCTTTATAACAACCTGCTCTCACAAGAACCTGCATTTCCACATGACCTGATTCAATCCCAAAAGTCAGCATTAACCCATTCATGAGAGTGGAACTCCCCAATCCCCTTCCCACTAGGCCTCACCTAGTGTAAAAGTTGTACCACTGTGTATGGATTCAGTTTGATATAACGGTCCACCTTGAGTCATAATGCCATGATTACCCCAGAGTGACCTTAGTTTTCCTGCATAGTTGTCTAGCCTGCTTCAAAGAGATGAATTGGAGTGCTGTGTGGAGCTTTCCAGCTAGAGATGAGCCTGACTCTTTGATATTAGCTTAAGATAAACCAGGTATATTCCAGCTAGGATGAAGTTGTCTTCATTCAAACCCATATATATGTCCCTCTTTCTGACCCAAATTACAGGAATCCAGTCCTTCTAGCTGCTTCCCAGGACTACAGATCTATCAGGAAGTCCCCTCAACAAATTACCCTCAGTACCATCCTAGACCTGTCTGCTCCTCTTCCTTTGGTCTCAGAGCACCTTGGAGCTGGTTCTCATGCACCGAGACTTGGTTGTCAGGAAACACAGGTCAACACTGCCCATACTGGGGACCAAGTTTCCAGTGCATGAACCTTTGGGGACAAAACTACTTTAAAAAGCTAGAAATGATGCAGCACAGTACTTAAGATCATGAAATTTGGATTTAAGTAGACTTGGGTTCAAATCTGAGTCAGACTAAATAGCACAGGAGGGTAATGGAAGAATAAATGTGGGATTCCCTAAGCAAATGGGTCCTGTGAAGGACACTTTGACTTGGTTAACAGGAAACTCCTCGCCTCCTAGACTGTGTGATGATGTCCACACCAGCAGGCAGGACTGTGGGGTGTTCAGGGGCACCCCCTATACCCACACAGCACCTTGCCTGAACCCCGGCCTCCAGGGCTGCCCCATTCCCTCCACCCACACTGCAGCCAGAGGGGCTTCTGAAAGGCCAAGCAGTTCATGTCACTCTTCTATTTAGGTGGAGTGTTTGTCCTCAAGAGAAGTCCCAAGTCTTTAATATGGCTTTCCTGCCTCTGCAGCTGGGTCTCAACCACTGCCCATGACCTTCTGTGGGACCCAGGAATAGGAAGTTTCAGGTTTTACAAATTTTACACAAGGTGTTCCTTCTGCCCTGAACATACTCTCTGCAGCCCCTTTGCTTGAAGCTTGAGCCCTGACCTTTGCTGGATTCTTCTCCTCCCTGAAGAGCTCCAACCTGGCTGTGTCCTAATGGTCTCCATACCATTTCCCTGATGGACAGTCCACTCCACAGGGGCTGGTACACATCAGCTTTGCACACCATCTCTGCTGGTGCTGTCCTCACACCTGGCATATGGCAGGTATTCCTCCAATGTTTGCTGAATGAATGAATGAGTGAATGAATAACATTTGTATTCAGCATCTCCTTCGGGGTGATTGACCCTTTCCCAACATCTGGGTCAGAAGCAGGGATGACATTGAAGCCCCAAACTGGAAGCAACTCAAATGTCCATCAACAATGGAATAGAGAAATAAATTGTGGCATATTTGCATAGTAAAAGCTACAAAGGGGATTGAAGGTGCCCCCCTCAAAATATGGCAGCCTGGTATACAAACTATCTTAAATTAAAGGTCCTTGAAGGTCATCAGATGCTGCTTTACCCTGGTAGTCTTTTATCTGCCTTGAGACCGAACTTGCCAAAGAGCACAAAATGTCTTCCATCCCCACCCCAAAATGGCATTATTTGTCAAAGAAAAGAAAACTGAGGGACATAACCACGCTTGAATGGACTTTGTCACAGGTTAATGTCTGTTCCTCAAGCTCATTCAAATTCTGAAGAGAATCATTTTACAAGCTCATTTCTGTCTCTGGGTGCATCCATTCCCCTAATAAAAATCTACTACCCCTCAGCATGGGCACATTCTCCACCTCCCTCTCCCATATGGAAAAGTGTCTATAAATGTCTGAGCCTTGTTGGGTTACAGAGTGATCACACTCCTATGATCCTCCCCTTGTACATTAAGAAACTGGTGTATCTTTTATTAATCTGACTCTTGTCAGTTTATTCTAATGAAACTTGCCCTGGCCCTACGGGATGAACTATCTATAACTACACTCCCAAATGAGGATGCATTTCACAAATAAAATGTTGAGCAAAAGATGTCAGACATCAAGGATTATAGGCTTTGGAACTCTATTTATGTAAAGTACAAAACCAGGTGTATGGTTTAGATATGAGATGTCCCCCAAAAGTTCATGTGTGAGACAATGCAAGAATGTTCAGAGGTGAAATGATTAGATTATGAGAGTTGTAACCTAATGGCTTAACTGGGTGGTAACTAGGAAGGTAGGCTGGAGGAGGTAGGTCACTGGGGGCATGTATTTAGTTTATTTTGTCTCTGATAAGCAGAACTCACTCCCTCCCCTCCCCCACCTCTCTCTCTCTCTCTCTCTCTCTCTCTCTCTCCCTCTCTCTCTCTCTCTGCTTCCTCATTGCCATGTCCTGAGCTGCTTTCCTCCACCATGCCCTTCTGTCTTGATGTTCTGCCTCATCTTGGGCCCAGACCTATGGAGTCAGCAGACCATGGACTAAACCTCTGAAACTGAGATGAACTTGTCCTCCTCCTGTTCTCATCAGGTCATTTGGTCATAGCAACACAAAGCTGACAAAAACACCAGGTAGACAAATCTTCAGAGTTAGCAGCCAGCATCATGCTTCCTTTACAGGGGGGAGCTAGTGACTGAAGCGTGGCTTCTGGAGGTGCTGGCCCGCCCTACCTCTTAGTCTGGGTGCTGGTTACACAGGCCTGTTCAGCTATGAGGATTCATTGAGCAGGTGCCTTTTTTCTGTATGTACATTATACTTCAATTAGAAGTAATGTAGATGAAAAGCTGGAGACCAGAATGGAGCTGAGACAGGAGACCTGGATTCCTGTTCTCCCGAGCACGGCAGGCGCCCAGGCTTCCATCCCTTCTCCCAGGATGGCGTCTTCTGGGATCTGCCTCTCCTGCCTTGGCGGCCCCAGCTTCATATAACTGATGTGGTTCAGGAGGCCCCACCTTCGGTGAGTTAGGAGCTGCAGAGTGGACTCTGTAGGGGAGTGTGGGAAGAGACAAAGGAGAGAAGAATCATGTTGTAAAAAAGAGGATGAAGAAGTTGGATCCCAGGAGATGATCCAGAGGCATGGGGCGAGGAAGAAGAGTGAGAAGCACAAAGGAAATCAAGATCAAGCTGGGTGGGATGTGGTGGGGACACCCGTGATGGCCTCCCCCCCCCCCAGTGTCAGCGTGGCCAAAAGACTTTGTGACACGAATATTCAATCTGAAGCTGTTACAGTTTTGCAAGGCAAGTCCTCTGTGTCTCCTTCCCCACAACCTCCAATAAAGGCTGCCACGTGTCTTGTCTGAGTGGAACTTGTGTTAGGAATCCAGGCTGAGCTCTGTGTCTGGGTCCCTGATGGACAGAGAGTCCTTAAACTAATCTAGAAGCAGGGGCAGTGGGGATCCCCTGGGGCACTGATCCATCGGGGAATTCTCACAACTCTTGGGGATGCTCTTGGACTTGCATAGAATATAGACTGAGAACTGGAAGCAAATCTTATTTCGATCTTAGGGGGATAAGAGATCATGGCTGACACCAGGGTCATATGTTAGCACAGTTAAGTGGCCATTAAATGTCTCAACTCCCCACTTAATTATAAATCCTTCTAAGGCAGAAACTGCATGTTTACCTTGGGGTTTTCCAAAGAATCCCAGAGCCAAGGCTCTAGAACATTCTGAGGGTACATTAGCACTTACACGTAGGAACTTTGGGGGATACTGTTTAGTCCATAACACTTGACCTGGCACAAGGTAATCAACCTCCCATCCCTCAGTTTCTCCACCTCTAAAATTAAGGATAATCATAAGAAATAAATGGGACAAGACGAGGGAAAGTTCCTGCACATATTATGTACCAACACACAGTAGGAGCTCAATAAATACTGATTCCTGCCTTTGTGACTAATGCCAGAGACACCCAAGGCCCCAGTCCTTGTTCTTCTATCCACGGCCTCTTCTCTCTCCCTCCCTCCTCTCACCCAGTAAAGACAAAGTGATAAGTCTAAACAGAAGCGTTGACTCCGTTCTCTAAAAGGAACCTGCAGTTGCAGTCTGTTTGGGGGCCTTGCCTTCATACTCCTGAAACTCTGACACATTTGTGACCTGCAAAGCTGGACCTCGCCATGAACATAAAGGATGTGACAGCTGCATGGAGAGCGACCGCATTTCAAGCCCCGCTCAGGACTTTGGGCACAGCTCAGTGTGAATAACTGCAACCTCCCCTCTTCTTCCCTCTCCCCTCTTGTCAGCTTCGATTCACAGGCTGTGTAATTCAAGTCATTAATTTTTTCCATTCAGTGCGCTGCCAATTTCTTCTCATTTTGTTCCTGGAAATCTCTTGTGTGCGTCTTCTAAATTTAAAATAAATACACTGTACATAATTGGATGCTAACCAGACAACACTGAGCAATCATACTTTTTTCATTGATTCCGCAGATGTATTTGCGTCTAACATGAGTAGGAAAGGTCTCCGTGTGTTCCAGATAAAATGTTAAATGGGACAAGTTGCCCTGGTGTTCTTCAATATCAGTATTGGCCTTTAGAATATTTCCCCAGTTATGATCTCACTGGAAATGAACAATGAAAGGTTCTTAGACCAAAAATAGACATCCCCAAATTGTTCTGGTTGTTACCATTCTGTGCTCACAGGATTGAGTGGAAAGAGCCCAAGATCTGGCTGCAGGTGCACCAGGCAAAGGGTATGAGATGGCAGAAAAGCACTTACAATGTGCATTTCAGGATTCTCAGCTATGCAATTAAGAGACTGGCCTGATCACTTTTTCTCCAAAGCATGGAATGCATCTTTCACATATACTCAGGATGATTTTAGAAGTACAGGACGATGACATTAAGTAGCATCAGATCTTCTGGAAGAGACAAAAACTTGCCCCTATAAATCCATTTGCTCACTTGCAGTTCCTTCTTAGGCCATGCAACTAGTTCCGACCCATGAAATGTGAGCAGAAATGATCCGTGTCACTTCCAGTCTGGGATGATGGGAAGCCCCTGCACAACTCACCAAAGTCTCTTCCTTGTGTCCGGTGACAAGGGGGTGCCTTGCATTCCAGATGGTACAGGTCCAAGATGGTGCAGCCTTTATCAGCCTGGCCCCCTCAGTGACTGGGTGGAGCAAAGTCCCTGCTAGGGGACAGAACATGTATCACAAATGAGAAATAAACTTTTAATGTGTTAAGACATGGAGATTTTTTAAAATAACTTATATTTGAGCCTGGCTGAGATCAGACTCAAAGTGAAAAACTTACTTCCTTTTTTTAAATTTATTTTAATTTTTTTTAGTTGTAGATGGACACAATATCTTTATTTTTTATTTTATTTTTATGTGGTGCCAAGGATCAAACCCAGTGCCTCACACGTGCTAGGCAAGTGCTCTACCACTGAGCTATAACTCCAGCCCCTTCCTTTAAAATTCTACCTTGTTCTGATTTTGTCGAGCAGAAAAAGTTGGTGATAACAGGTCTTTATACCTCTTTTACTCTCATAGTTCGATTTTTCAACTATGACTTGGGACTCAGCATTTTCCAGAAGGCGAAGACGACAGATGTATTAATTAGGCTGCGTTAACAGAACACCACCAACTGGGTTGTTCAAACCACAGAAACGAATTTCCTCATTGTTCTGGAGGCCAGAAGTCCAAGATCAAGGTGCTGGCAGGTGTCTTCTAAGAGGTCTCTCCTTGGCTTTGGGATGACCATGTTCTCCCTGTGGCTTCACCCCGCAGGTCTGTGTTCCAATCTCCTCTTCTGAAGAAGAGAATGATCATCGTGGATTAGGGGTCGCCTAATGACAACATTTGAAAATTCAGTCACCTCCTTAACAGCCTTGTATCCAAATACAGTCACATTCAGAGGTGCTGGGGATTCAGGCTCCACATATGAATACAATTCAGCCCACAACACAAGCTAGATTTTTAGGACATTATTTATCTTCCACTTTTTTTGGAAGGATGGGCATTATGGTTTGGATAGGAGGTGTCCCCCAAAAGCTCACATGTGAGACAACGTGAGAGGGTTCAGAGGGGAAATGACCCGATTGTGAATGCCTTAACCCAATCAGTGAATTAATCGCCTCATGGGATTAACTGAGAGGTGCTGAGGGCAGATGGGGTGTGGCTGGAGGAGTGGGAATTGGGGGCGTGGCTTTGGGGTATATATTTGTGTTTGGTACGTGGAGTTTCTCTCTCTGTTTCCTGATCATCAGGTGAGCTGCTTCCTCCGCCACACTCTTCTGCCATGGTGTTCGGCCTAACCTTGAGCCCTGAGGAAGGGAACCAGCTGTCTATGGACTGAGACCTCTGACACCATGAGCCCTCAAATAAGCTTTTCTTCCTCCAAAATTGTTCTGGTCAGATCTTTTAGCCATGGTGGCAAAAAAGCTGACTAACTCCAACTTTACACCAAAAATACAAAGAACCCAATCAATAAATGGTCCAAGGAACTGGGTAGACACTTCACAGAAGAAAAAGATACACAAGTGATCAACAAATATATGAAAAAGTGTTCAATATCTCTAGTAATTACAGAACTGCAAATTAAAACTCTAAGATTTCATCTTATTCCAATGAGAATGGCTATTATCAAGAATACAAGCAATAATAGGTGTTTATATGGATGTGGGGGAAAAGGTACACTCATACACAGCTGGTGAGTTGCAAATTAGTGCAGTCACTCTGGAAAGCAGTATGGAGATTCCTCAGAAAACATGGAATGGACCCACCATTTGACCCAGTTATCCCCCTCCTCGGTTTATACCTAAAGGACTTAAAATCAGCATATTACAGTGACGCAGCCACATCAACATTTATAGCAGCTCAATTCACAATAGCTAGATTATGGAACCAAGGTAGATAGATGCTCTTCAACAGATGAATGGATAAAGAAACTGTGGTATATATACACAATGGAATATTATTGAGCCATAAAG
This sequence comes from Glaucomys volans, assembly GCA_020662805.1. Classification (NCBI taxonomy): domain Eukaryota; kingdom Metazoa; phylum Chordata; class Mammalia; order Rodentia; family Sciuridae; genus Glaucomys; species Glaucomys volans. The sequence goes on from JAJEJO010002344.1 coordinate 169,003, forward strand.
AAGAATAAAATTATTGCATTTGCAGGTAAATGGAGTTGGAGACTATCATGCTAAGTGAAATAAGCCAATCCCAACAATCCAAAGACCGAATGTTATCTCTGATAAGTGGATGATGATATATAATGGGGGTGGTGGGTAAGGGAAGAATGAAGGAAGAATGTATTGTGTAGAGGGAAATGAGGTGGGGAGGGGATGGGGGAAGGAAAGATAGTGGAATGAAACAGACATCATTGCCCTATGTACATGTATACACAAATGGTGTGAATCTGCATCATGTACAACCATAGAAATGAAAAGTTGTACCCCATCTGTGTACAGTGAATCAAAATGCAGTCTGTAAAATTAATAAAAATAAATAAAATTTTAAAAAGAAGTATTAAAGAATAAAAAAATTAAAAAATTAAAACTGATTAACACAGTGGGTGTTACTGTCTCCTTTTGGCAAACTGTGCTAGTTTTCCAGTTAAGATTGTGATGCAGATTTTTCGTAGAATAGAGATGTATTTAAGTAGTAGAATGATTGACTTAAAGGAAAACATAAGAATGAATGGTGTACCACACATTGTGATGGAGAGGCCAATGACTGAATTTTGGGGAATATTGCCTAGGTAATCTCTAAAACCTGTACCAATTCTTACAGGTTTTTTTTTTTAATGAAAGTTTAATTTTATTCACTTATTCATCCATTTAACTGAGTGACTATTAAGTGTCCCATTGGCATGGGAGATTATAGAGTCAAATGCTATCAGAGCAGAGAAAGAAATCGTTGGATTCTGCCTGTAATTCAGGAGACAATTTCCAGAGGTGGTTACATTGTATTTTGGACTTCTCAGTCACATACAATACCATAGTCATGCTCTCTTCATCTTTGATTCAGTATTTCTCGAATTTTGAAATAGTATAAAATGCTGCGATAGAAGCTGCCAAGAAGATGCAAACTTCAAGAAGCGGGAGACACTAACTAATAGCAAAGAAGACCAGGCCAAAATCCAGAGTTAGGTTTCCCCCAGACACGATTTTAAACACATTTGTTTCTTCCCCTTGATTAGGAGCTTTCCATTTTACTAGAGTCTAGTTGTCTGATGTAAAATACAGATTGGAAAAATTTAGTCATAATTGTGAAAAGAAATTTTCTGAATGAAATGTAACCACGGGGGGAAACCTTTCATGGGAGACACTCCTCTGAGGAGAGAGAGTTCTGGGGTTAAGTCCTTAGTGTTTTCCATCATCAGGCCCTGGCTTGGCCATTCCATGAGGTAAAACTAATTATTGAGCTCCTAATAAATCTATGGATTGTTCTAGATGCTGCAGGTATTATAGGGAACAAGACAGACAAGTTATTGTCTCATGGGGCCTACATTCGAGCAAGGAGATGGAAAATACCCAAACATGTAAATGAGAGAGGATCAGATAGAAAGAAATGCTGTACTAGTCCATTTTGTGCTGCTGTAATGAAATCCCCAAGGCTGGGGACTTTTATAGGGAAAAGAAGTTTATTTAGCTCACATTTTGGAGGCGTAAGAGCAGGGCATTTGCTTGTCTCTAGTGAGGGCTTCTGGCAGCATCGCGACACTGTGAGAGGGTGTGTGAGAGAGAAAGATCACGTGGTGACACAGGAAGGAAGAGAGAGAGCTGAAACAGCTGAACTTGCTTTATAACAACCCATTCTCTCAGGAACTAACCCACTCCGCGAGACTAGTGTAGATCCCCTCTGAGGGCAGTGCCCAGTGACCCCGTTACCTCCCATCAGGCCCCATGTTTGAAGTTAAAGGCTCACCTCAGCACCACCACAGTGGGGGCCAAGCTTCCAGCACATGGAACCTTGAGGAGGCACTCACCCCATATCCAAATGTTCTGGTGGAAGGAAAACAGAGCAATGGCTAGGGCAGCGGCCACATTAGTCCTTAGGAATGTCTCTGTGAGGGGTGATATTTAAGGTCAGATGCCCGCAGGGTGAGATAGTCCTTGTAGATGTAGTTAGTTAGGACAAGGCCATACTGGAGTCGGGAGAGATGGGTGTGGCCCTCAAGGTAGGCATGTGTGCACAAGTTTGAGGAAGAGAAAGCAGGCCTGCTGCTGCAACCCAGTGGGTAGAGGAGAGGTCAGAGGAAAAACAGGGCCAGATCACACATGGCGCCTTGCAGGCCAGGAGCTGGGATTTACTCCAAATGTGAAGGAAGCCACTGGAAGTTTGTGAGCAGGGAATGGTGTCATCTTGTGAGCATGAAGGCCAATGGGTCCCTCTGCCTGGCTCCAAAGCTCAGTGACTCCCCTGACCAGCAGGAGGACGTTAGAAAACCTCCCCAAGTTCAGTTTCTGCACCTTGGCATTAACTCCAGCTCATAAGATAAGTGACAAATCTGTACAATTTCTCCATAGTACGAGTTGGCAAGCTTTTCTCCTGCAAAGGGCAGGTTATTTGGTTTAATTATAACTTTCCAAGATTCATTCGTTGAAGTCCTAACCCCCAGCATCTTAGAATATGATCTTTGGAAATAGGGAGCATTTAGATGTAATTAGTTAGGGCAAGGCCACAGCAGAGGAGGGCAGGTCCCCAATCCAATACGACTGGTGTTCTGATACAGCAGAAATCTGGCTGCACATGCACACAAGGTGGATGCCACGTGAGGCTGAGGCAGGTATCGGGTGATGTTTTACAAGTCAACAAACAATTAAGAATGGCCAGCAGCCACCAGAAGCCAGGGGAGAGGCCTGGGACAAATTCTCCTTCACAACCAACCCTGATTCCAGACTTCCAGCCTCCAGAGCTGTGAGATCATAATACTGTTGTATAAGCCACACAGTCTCTGGAACATTAGTCCAGTGATTCTATTATGGCGTGCCTCTGGAATGTTCCCCAAAGGCTCATGAGTTAAAGGTGTGGTTCCAAATACAATGATGTTCAGAGGTGGGGATTTGGGGAACTGACTGGACCATGAGGGCTCTGATCTCATCAGTGGATCAATTCATTGAGGGATTCATAATTTGATGGCATTATTGGCAGTTGGTAGAAATGGTAGGAGGTAGGAGCTGGTTGAAGGGAGTGAGTCCTTGTGGACATGGCTCAGCCCCTTCCTCCCTTTCTCTTTCTCTCTTTAACTGCTGCCATGAGCTGAGCAGCTTTGCCACACCCTTCTGCCATAACATTCTAGCTCACCTCAGGCCCAGAAGCAATGCATGCAGCTGACCATGAACTGAAATCTTTAAACTGTTAGCCAAAATAAATCTTTCCTCCTTTCAGTTGTTTTCCTCAGGTATTTTGTCATAGCATGAAAAAACTAACATTGATTCTTAGCAAATATTTTATGCTTGGCAGGCTTGATGACGTCTGTCATGTTACTCAACTCCATCATTGTTGCACCAAAATGGTCTTAGACAAAACACAATCAAATGAGTCTAACCATGTTCCAGTGAAATGGTTTATGAATACAGATGGTGGGCAGGCTGGACTTGGCCTGCTTGCACAGTTAACCCCTGTTCTACAGAGATGCCTGCCTCATTTTACCCACCAAAGTCTGGGTTGATTGATTTTAAATGTCATTCTCCATGCAGATCTTTGCCTTTGTTTGGAATTTGGCGATAATGATAAGACCTAACATTTACAGAGCACTTGATCTGTCCCAGGCACTGTGTTGAGTACCTTATGTGAATTCCTTACTTATGTTACCCAAGAACCCAATGGTGTAAAAACTACTGTTTTCAACTCCATTTTACAGGTGAGAAACCTGAACACAAGCAAGTTAACTGAACTGCCCAAAATCACACAACCTGCACCTTGCAGAATTTGACAGTGGCTGTCTATTATTTCAGCAAAACACAGAAGAACAGTAGCATAGAAGCTACTTTCCAATGCTTCCAAAAAATAACATCAGACATTCTCTTTCCTCCCATGCTAGTCTTCTAGCCCTTTGACTTTTTTTTCTTTTTCCAGCATAAAAAGATGTTTAATTTTCACCTCCAACTAAGATATGCAATCCTTTCCTCCCGAGATGATAGTCAGTTCTTGAAAATGATTTTTGGAAAATTATTCATTTGTCTCATTTTTAATCATTGGTGCAATTACTCTCCTTCTTTCTTATGAGCCTTCTTTAAAAATGCAGCACTGTAACTTTAAAATCCTCTGGGCATTGTTCTTCCTGCGGTGTTGATGGAGCCCGATGAGTAAACTTCAGAGGCTTGGTAAGAGCAGGAGATGATCTGTGATCAGGTGTGGCTCTTTCACTTCTTCAGCTTCGCTTATTCCCCTGTTCCTCTCCATTCCCACTGGCACTGTCCCAGACCAGGCCTTTTCATTTCATGGCTGGATTGTTGCAACAGTTGGTCCCTATGCCTCTGAGCTATTTTATTTCCGATTTCTTCTGTGGGCTACTCTCAGATTCATCTTCCTAAAACACTTCCTCTGTCATATCATTCCCCTACCAGAGAACCTTCAATGGCTCCCCATGGCCTTCCAAATCAGATTTCTTGGTCTGGCCTCCACCCTCACAAAAATGGCTTTTTAGATTTATGTGAGTAAATAGGATATTTCATTCAAGGCAAATGTGTTTCAAGTTCCAGCAGAGCACCTCTGATTTGTGTAAAACATTCCTTATGCTCAAAATGTCAGCATTGCCCATAAGAATTCATGAAAGTGGAGAATCAAACAGAATTAATAGTATATAAAAACAAGCAGTTCCACCACACCTATCCATCAGTTGTGAAATGGAGGATCCACATGACAAAGGTCTTTCCTACCAGGTGAGGAAAAAAGAAAATTGAACCCAAATTTCAATCCACACAAAGGACTTATCCTACCTAGTTGAAATGCTGCGTGTGTGTGTGTGTGTGTGTGTGCTAGAAACACTGAATCCATTTTTTAAACGTATGTTCTATTAATCAGGCTAATGCAGCTGCTATAACAAATAGGCCTCCAGATTTCCATCATTCAACCTGATAGTTTATTTCTTGTTCATATAACAATGAATGGGTGTTCTAAGGTGAGTGTTCTTGGTTGGTGGATAGCATTCTTTAACACGGTCACTCAGGTACCAGCCTCCTTCTCTATGGCTTCATCATAAGAAGAATTTTTTTTTTTGTGGACAGTGACATTTCCTAGTAGGAGAAAAATTGGAAATACAGATATAGAAAAATAGAATGTATTTAAAAAATCTTTTGTAAGCTCTTATAACAGTCAGCAATTACTGAGTCGATGCTGTGTAGCAAACACCCTGTTTTAGTTAGCCTTTCATCACTGTGACTAAAACACCTGACAGGCATAACTTAGAGGGAGAAAAGTTTATTTGGGACTCATGGTTGCAGAGGTCTCAGTCCACAGATGGCTGACTCCATTGCTCTAGGCCTGAGGGTGAGGAAAGCTACTCAGCTCATGGCAGGGTCAGGAAACAGAGAGCAAGAGAGCAGAGCCAGAGGGAAGTACACCTTTCCACAGCATACCTCCAACGGCTCACCTCCTCCAGTCAAACCCCACCTGCTATGGTTACCACCCAATCCATTTAAACTAGTATGGACCAACCAGGTTATAGCTCTCATAATCTAATTATTTTGCCTCTGATTAGTCCTGCATCACCAGGAGCTTTTGGGGACACCTCATATCCAAACCATAACAGTCCAACCCTTCCCCCAAGAGCTCATGTCCATCTCATGATTCAAAATGCATTTAGTTCATCTCCAAGAGTCCCATACTCTTAATTGTTCCAACATTGTGCAAAAGTCCAAGTTCAAAGCCTCCTCGGAGGCTCAAATGTCTTAACGCTGAGCCTCTGTAAAAATCAAAAGCAAGTTACAGATATCTAGTATATGGTGGCAAAGTGTAAAGTTCTCATTCCAAAAGGGAGAGATAGGGGCATAGAAAGAGAATGGAACCAAAGCAAGACTGAGACCCTGCTGGGCAAACAGGTCCTGCAACTCTGCCTGTAACTCTACAAAGAATATTTAGGACACATGGCAGGGTGATGTGCTCTCCAAAGAGTTTGGGCATCCCCACCCGTTTGGCCTTGCCAGTTGCAGTGCACATGGCCTCTCTTTCAGCCTGACTGTCTCCACAGCCTAGAGCTTTTCTCATCAGAGAGTGCATATTACTGGCATCTCTTAATTCCTGGGGTCTCCATTCCCATGCTGGCTCTCCCTTCACAGATTCCCAAATCACCCTCTCATGGGCAGTCTGCAAGGGTTATGACCCTGCTATGCTATGCCTGGCCTCATAGGCCTTTCTCTGAAATTTTTATGAAAGTCTCTATGACCCATAAGTCCAACAACCTGCATTCTTGCAGAATCATCACCCCAAGGATGATGCCAAGATCTGCTGCCAGCTCACACAATATCTGGGCTCCCTGGAATTACAGTTGCAGCAACCTCTGAGTGCCTGCATAGCCCAGCATGGTGAAACAACTTCCTATGCCCCCTGTGGGAGCAGGGTACTCCCATAATCTCTTCTCAAAGGAGTTTTCTCTTCTGTACCTTGGAGCCTATAATGAGTTTGGTCTTATTCCTGAGATACCATTGAGGCATTTTTCTTATTGTCTCTGTACAAAGTTCTTATCATCTCTTTAAATGCTATAACCTCTTCAACAAGCACAACTTCCTTGGCCCCAACTTTGCATGCACTTTTCTGATCAAACTGCAAGTTGTTAAAATACTTTAACTCTACTTTTTGCTCACAATTCTCACAGTAAACCTGACTAAAAGCTGTCAACAATACCCATGCCACTGATGAATGTTGTGCTGCCCTGTAACTTCCTCCACCAGATTAATTAGTCCATCAGTTTTAAATTTAGCCTCACAGAAAGTCTCAGGACATGGGCAAAATGCAGACAACTTCTTTGCCAGAATGTTGTACAAGTGGCCTCTAGCTCAATTCCCAATAGAGTCCTCCTCTAAAACTCATGAGCCTAATCTTCACTGTCTGCAGTTCTATTGGCATTCTGGTCTTCTGAGCTCCCACCAGAATAGCCCATTAATTTCCACTTACAACATTCTAAAGTTTTTCCAGTTTGCATTTCTAACCCTTTCAATATTCCTCCTGCCAACCAGCTCCAAGGTCATGTTAGTCACAGCAATAACAGCTCTCCTAGGCATCAATTTCTGTTTTAGTTAGCTTTTCATCTCTGTGATCAAAACACCCAACAAGAACAACTTGAAAGAGGAAAAGTTTATTTGGTGCTCATGATTTCTGAGGTCTTAGCCCATAGATGGCTAACTCCATTGCTCTCGGCCCAAGGTAGCACATCATGGGAAAAGGGTCAAGCTCAGCTATGACAGGGTCAGGAAACACAGAGAATGGGGCAGAGAGCCACAAGAAGAACAACTGCTTCAGGACACGCCCCCGGTGACCCACTTCCTCTAGCATCATCCCATCTGCCTGTAGTTGCCACCCAGTCAATCTATTCAAACTAGGCTGGACCAATTAGGCTACAGCTCTCATAATCTAATCATTTCACCTCTGAATATTCCTGTATTAATAGAAGCTTTTGGGGACACCTTTTATCCAAATCATACCATACCAGACCCCTATCTTAGTGACTTGTAACAACAAAACAACAAATGTTTATCTCACATTCAAAGATGCATGAGTTGGCTCTGGTGGCTTGGCTTTAGACTTCTGGAGATCTTGGCCATAATCCCACCATATATATCTTTTTCAAGAATCAGGTTAAAACATTAGCCTAACTTGGACAGATTCTTCTCATGGTGCTATGCAGGAGAGTGAATAGTCAAACCAATTCCTGTATGTACAGATAAAACCTCTGGCATGCACATTCTTATTGAACAGAGCAATGTGTCCATGTGACACTGAGGCTCCATCTTAGTGAACCTTCACAAGAATGTAGAGGGATAGAAAAAAAAGATTTTAATGGGACAATCTACCACATCCTTGTCCCAGTTTTGTGCTCCATATGTTTAAATGTCCTGTGTCTATGTGTGTGTCAGACCAATCACAGGCAGAATACTTCAAGTTGGAGAGATCCTGAGGGAGGGCCATTGTCGATTTAGTTTAAGACGTATTTTATGAGATTTTATCAATTGCTGCATCAACTTATAAGAAATGCAAAAGACTCTTTCAATCTTAACAGTGTTGGAACCAAGCTCAAGCTTTATTTGTAGCTCCATTTCAAATAGCTGTACTCCATTTGTGTTCAATGGATCAAAATTAAATGAATAAAAAAATAAAATAAAATAAGTGAATTGTGACTCATTAATAAGTGTTACAGGAATAACAAATACTACCATGCCCGAGTCCTTCCAGAAAACACACACACATACATATGAGCATTTCATCGTCACTCAGGCTGGTCTGGTGCTTAACAAGTCTCAGGGATGAGAAGTCCTTTCATCTCTCAGCAGTTTAAGTCGTTTTCAGTAGACACAGAAAACAACGGGTCGTCCCCACCAGGAACGGTACCTTCAAACCACCTTTGTGTTCCTCCTGAGTGACAGGAGCTGATTTCCTCTATAGACCAACAATAACCAACTACTTAAAAGTCTCTCCCTCTCGCTCTCTGCTTTTGGTGGATTCAAATACATCAGATGTCGTGAATCCTGACTTATTAAATAAGAAGGGAACGGTTTACTGTGATCTTATGTTGAGGCCACCCAGATGTCAGGGTGAAATGTGAATCAAAAAATCAAGGAGAAAGGACATTTTAAATGCCTCTTGGCACATTCATATTTGAAGGGGGAAATGTACTTGTTCAAATATTTATGTGGCTACATTTCTACTTCTATCAAGGGTAATAAATACTGTAAGTGGATTTTCCCACTCTAAGTTTTCCTTGTATTGTTTTTGACACATTTCTTTCTATCTTGAATTAAAATTTGGTTAGAATTAAGATAAACATAGCCTGAGACTCAAGGTTCAAATTGATCACTGCAAATAGAAATTAACGATTTCAAGCAAACAAGGGTGGACTAAGTGGCCCAGTATCTCTCTGTAGACACACAGTAGGTGATGTGTGGAAGAGTGCCTGGTCCCATGCTTGGCACATAGTCCCTGTCTTGTAAATGTTCCATAGGTTCTTTTCCCTCTGAGGAAGAACTGAGATTAGAGTCACACAATTCTGTCTTGAGACACTGGACAGAAAAATGATGTTGTCAAGTCAGCAAAACAATAGTCTGTTGTGTTAGTCAGTTTTGTGTTACTATAACAAAACACCCGAGACAACCAACTTACAAAGACTAAAGGTAAGCTTTAACTCACCTTTAGCTCAGTTTGGGAGGTTGGCTCCTTCTGGGGAGGGCAGGAAAGAGTGGCACATCATGGTGAGAGCACCTGTAGGAGTGAAATGCTCCCATCTCCAGCTCAGAAACACAGAGAGACAGGAAGGACTAGGGTCCATAAATCCCCTTCAAGGCATGGCCCAGTGACCTAAGGACCTCCCACTAGGCCTCCCCTACTAAAGGCTCCACCATCTCCCAGTGGTACTGCCTTGAGGACCAATCCTTTGACACCTGGACACATTCAGGATCCAAACTGTAGCAACTGTCTCCCTAGCCTCTCGCTGTTTGCCTAGAATCTGGCACCTTTTCCATGCTGGAAACTTTTGGTCCCCCCTGGGATGTGCCACCCTGTTAATCCAAAGTGACAGAAGCCTTGAGGAAGAGCCTCTCCTCCAGGGCCTCCCCTCTCAGGGCTGTTAACTCCATTAACCAAGCAGGCAACACCCAGAAGACCAAGAAAAGGCACAGCCAATATCAGAGCATGGCGGCTGGAAACCATCTCCTAGTGAGAGTGCCCTGTTCCTACATGAGCAGTGTTTTGGATGTCTCTTTCTCTCTACATAAGAAACCACCCCAAAATTTAGCAGCTCAACACAATGACAATCATTTTTCTCTTTCTCCTTCTGTGGGGTGACCAGGCGGCTCTTGTGTTGCTCTTGTCTGCAGTCCCTTGAGTGATTGCAGCCTGATGGCAGCTGATTCTAGAGTTGTCTGGGTGCTCCCTCTCTCCCCATAGAGTTCTGGGTCCTTTCCTTCCCCCTTTCCTTCCCCTACCCACTGGGTTTCCCCAGCAAGGTAGCTGGACTTCTTAACCCGGCAGTTCTAGGCTCCCCGAAAGCAGAAAGTGGAGCTGTGTGCTTCGGTCTGAGTGGTTGTGACCCTCTGAGTTCATGTGTTGAAACCTCATCCTCACTGGGACAGGTTTAAGAGATGAGACTTTTGGGAGTTGATTAGTTCCTTTATAAAATAGACTCCAGAGAGCTGCCTCGTCCCTTCCACTTGGTGAGGACAGAGAGAGGCAGCACCTAGGAACCAGAAGGTCTTTGTGAGACATCCCTTCTGCTAGTTCCTGGATCTTGAACTTCCCAGTCTTCAGAACCATGAGAAATAAAGTTCTCAATTAAAAACCACCCAGGGCAATGGACAATCTGGGCTCATTACATTGCCTCCTTCCCTTGGCTCATTCCCGCCTTCACAGGGCCAGTCAGGAGAGGGGATGTGAACTCCATGGCTTGAAAGAGGCCCAGCACAGGAAGACAAGGAACTTGCAGCCATCTTGGCTCCACCACAGGAGGCTTGCAAGGGCTTTCCACGGTCTCCTGCAGCAGATGTCACCCAGCCCTGTGCCTCTGTGCTGGGGCACGCTTCTCATGCTTGGCCTGATCGTCTACTCCAGCCCATGATTTCAGTTCATCAGCTGCCACTTCTTTACCTCTGAAGGTGGCAAGACGTGTGCAGAGTATGTGCTCACGTGCGTGTGCACATGTCCGTGTGTGCATGTGTGCAGTCACCAGGAAACAAAAGAATGATAAAAAGAAATCACCTGAGAGCGGGGTGACATGTAGGCCCATCTGACGATGCCAGTTCTGGGACTTCAAGCTGTTTGCAGAGGTAACGTTTGTTAGATCCGCAAGGGGGAAAGTGAGTGAGAGTGAGGCGTTTCAGTCAATAATTAACATGGCTTACTGGTTTCAGGGACTGTTTCGAGTGGAGAACATATTCAAGAGGAAATTCCCATCTCACCACCCTTTTTATCAAGCCTATTAAGCTAATGATTTTATTTTAACAATGGCTTCCCCACAGCCAGTCTGCCTTGGGTATAGGCTGCCAGACATGGTTACTAAACACCCAGAGACTCAGGCAATTATAGAAAATGCTATTTTTAAGTTCTCTTGTATAGTCTCCTGGGCAGTGAGCCGGCTAACATCAGTGCCACAGATTCCAGAAGCTTCTGTTCCCATCAGTGTGAGCCTTCGT
>JAJEJO010002344.1:180592-285421 GCA_020662805.1 Glaucomys volans
GACTCAGCCCCCAGTTCAGGAGCAGGGTTAAATGTCAGTGCCCCTCTTTCCTGCTCCTCTGGGTGCCCACCTGTGGAGAATGTTCACACAGCTATGGCCTGAATGTTCTGTGGTTTAAATACAACTTTACAGTTTTGAATGTATTATACCTTGTTCCAGAGAGGACTTGAGGCAATTTATAAGAATACACAAAATCAAATTAAAAGGTTACGCATATGTGAAAATCATTTTTTTAACAAGGTAAAGTCAGATATACAAGCGGGAGTGGTGGTTCTTAGTCACAGTAGCATATTGGAATCACTTGGAGATCTAAAATCAGGATGTGTAAGTCCCACGCCCCTGGAAATTTTGACTTAGCCTGGGCTGTGACTTGGGCACTGGGGTTTTTAAAAGCTGCCTAAGTGAGAAACACTGGCCTAAGCATAAGTCTATCATTATTTAAATGAGAATACAAGCTTTATTCTGGGCTTCCCAGTAGGTAAAGCAAAAAGGGAAATCGATGAATTTCATAATACACATTATCTCCAAGACGGGAAACCTTCGTCTGACTCTCAAATCTGAATGACATCACTAAAATGTGTATTCTTCTAATGTTTTCTCTGCAGCTCTGTGTGAGAGGGTAGTCCTTGTGTGATTGATGTGCCTTTGTGTATATCCTCCCTTGTATACACATGGAATGGTATGATCTTTGATGTTCTGCAACTTGCTTTCTTTTTACTAGCATGTCATTGTATTCAGATTTTGCGACAAAGCTTGGCAGACTTGATCTAAGAGTACCTGGAAGAGCAGAGAGAGTAATTTTTCAGAAAAACAACACTGCTCTTTCTACCTTTGGAAATGATAAACTGAGCTCCCTGCTCCTTCCATCTCTCTTTGCACTCCTGCCCCCTTGGAAGCGTTAGTAAACCTCAGAACAGAGGGTACCAGGAAGCCGGGGTGGATCAGTAGGTGACAGCTCTACACTGTGCCTGCAGAACCTGTGATGGACCAGGGATGCTAACAGTGGCCACGTCAGGGTCACCCTTTCTCAGGACAAAACTGGACTCATAACCTATCACTGATATTCCACAGTAAGAAGCCATGAGTCTCTGGATGCACCTGTGAGAATGGCCTCCTATCCAGAAAGAGATCCACTGCCAAGTCCCTTGTTGAGGTGAGTGGTGGCAGGAAGCAGTGGCCAGACGGCACCGCGGGGACCATCGAGGCCCCAAGAGAGGCGGGAGAGAGAACAGAACACACCCCCTCTTGAGTCAGTTTCCCCATGTCCCTGTGCAGGTGGACAATCCCCTCTCCACTCTCCCTCTGGAGCTGGGGAGAGCTGCCTTGCCAACCGCCCAGCTGAACCTCCAGCCAGAACAGTGCTGGCCTCTCGAATGTCACTCAGCCTTGCTTTACATGAAGACCAGAGGGTTCCCCTGAACAGCCCCCCATGCCAGAGGTCTGGCACAGAAAGTGGAGCCATCCCTATGTTATGGTGTGGATGTGAGGTGTCCCCCAAAAGTTCACGTGTGAGAAAATCTAAGAAGATTCAGAGGAGAAGTGATTGGGTTGTGGGAGTCTTAACTTAATCAGTGAATTGATCCCTGATGGGATTATTTGAGTGGTAACTGGAGGTGGGTGGGATATGGCTGGAGGGAGTGGTTCATTGGGGGCATGGCTTTGGGGTATGTATTTTGTATCTGGAGAGTGGAGTCTCTCTTTCTCTCTGCTTCCTGACGATGTGAGCTGCTTCCCTCTGCCACACTCTTCCGCCATGATGGTCAGCCTCACCTCAAGCACCTGAGGAATGGAGCTGAGCTTCTATGGACTAAGATCTATGAAACTGTGAGCCCCCAAATAAACTCCTCCTCCTGTACAGTTGTGCTGGTCAGGTCATTTTGTCACAGCAGCCAAAAAGCTGACTAAAACACCCTATATTGTGGCAAGAGTTTAAAGCATCCCTACAATGAGGACAGAAAAGCTGACTGGCCTCCACGCCGGGGGAAGGTGAGCTCTGCCCGGGTGGGACTCCTGCTTTGTCCATCCGCGTGGCATTTGGTAAGAGGCTGAAATCCTTCCAGAACTATTAGCAGTCACTGTCCTGAGCAAGGTTGATGACCAACCGCTCCCAGAACGGGGTCGTGCTGGCCCACCAAGCCAGCTGCTGACCTGTGTCTGTTCTGGGTGTCATTCCCAGCGTCCCACAGCTGTTAATAGCTTGCCAACCTGCCCTGCTGCCACCCAGCATCTGAAGCTGTGTCTGCAACATGGAAGGCCCTCCATATATATATCTGTGGAGTAAATGGACCTGGGCACAAGCATATTCTGGCTTCCTTTTGGTAAATGGACCATGGGGGTGAGCCAGGTCCTGGCTGCTCTGCAGAGGGAAGGAGCTGAGCCTTAGAAACTTCGTTTACTCTCCAGGACTGGAGAGAGTATCTTGCTTGGACCACAGAACTCCGGGGAGCAGCCCTGGCACCCCAAGGAGGGCTGGGCTCTGCCTTCACTTCATCTCAGGGTCTGGGGGCAGCTGGGCAGCCCTCATAAGACTCCAGGTTGCTCCCCAAACCCCTCCAAGGCCAGGCTGAGGCTGAGAGGTGGTGCTGACAATGCACTAATAACCGAGAACGGCTGAGGCTGACATCCCATCTGATTAGGTGAAGTTCACCCTGTGAACACTGATGTTTGCCAGGAAATGGGAAGGATGTCAGCCCCTTTACCCCCCACCTTTTCTCGTCTTTTTCTTTTTAAAAAACACATTCAGAAGTGTTTTAATGGCTGTTGAAGGAAATTATTGCCGCGGCAATCAGGGCTCTCTGTGTGAAACGCCTTCCACAGTCCGCGGCCTCCCTCGTGAAGCAGGAGGGACATTTGGATATTAAAATGCCACTGAGCTACATCTGCCGACAAGCAGCCACTAATCATCTCTTAAGGCAGCAGGGGACAGACCTCAGGTCCTCAACTCACCAATACCTTCCTTAGGCGGGTTGTGGCCAGATGGTGGTTTCTTAAGCAAGGACGACAGAGAGCGAGGAATAAAGGGGCGGAAAGGGTCTGGCAAGAGGCCAGCACAGAAAGAACCATGGGAGCGTCCTCTGCGCTCCAGGTGAGGACAGACCTGCATGCCTGGCGTTCAGAGGTCCGATTTTCAGTTAAGTGGTGCCTCATGTGGCCAGCTCACTTGCAATTACATCCGGAGACTAGAAACTCTTTTAAAAATGAAACAAAGTGCTTCTGAAAGTTGATCAGCACAATATGCTGGACTGGGGAGACAGTTTCCCGCCCTATGGATCCTCCCTCCTGCTTCCCCAGCCTCCTCTGAACCCCGAAGCCAACCTCCCTGCAGGGCTCACTTAACCCCAGCCTTCCTTCCTTGGGGGCCACGGCAGGAGTTAGGAGGCAGGGCAGAGGGGGAGGCTGGGGTCTTTATTCCCCAGCTCACTCCCTGGAGTGAGCTTCCAGGGGCAGCTTGCACCCTAGCATCAGCCTCTGTTCCTAGTGGGTGACCGACCCTCTCTGTCATGCATCCTGAATGTTGACAGGCTCTGGATCCTGACTTCTGCTGTCTTCTCTCCCTTCAGACTTATGAGACGTGATGGCCACTTCCCCCCTGCACACACACACACACCATTGCTGTGAAGGTATTGCACTGTCCCTACAAGGCGTCCCCTGCCACACCTTTGCAAACGGTCTCTTTATTCTGCTCTCTTCTGGTCACCCAGTCAGCATGTGCCATCTGTTTCCTGCCAGGCTGTAGCTGGCACACAGTGCATGCAGCTCTTTCTGTACCTTCTCAGAGACCTTCACACCCATCCTGCAATGTTATCTTGACAGTCTTCTCTATGGAGAGGATGCCCCCTGACTCACCCAAGGTCACTCAGCTGGAATTTGTGACTTTAGGCATCAGGGGTACTTCAGTCTCTCACTTTTAAACCCTGATGACTGCTTCATAGGTTCTTTTAGACCTCATAGGGATCCCAAATCCTGACCTCAGTCTTTTCTCAGCTCTGTCTTATGAACTAGAATTTGCTTCCTGTTCTTTTTATTGAAGTACTTTAACATCTGATTGCATTTGAACCTCAGAACATGGCTTCACTTAGATTCAAATCATTCCAAGACATACAAGAACCTACCTTGCTGATGAAAAGGTATCCAGCAGGGTCTGCCAGTTGGGAACTGGCAGCCTGGTCCATGCTTCAGTGTGTGGCACGCAGTGGATACTCAGGGATGTCCTGTGGAGGTGTGCCACTGTCCCAGCACGTGGAACCAACATTATAGCTTGAGCTATAGCATGAGGTCATTTCATTTGGTTGGAAATCTGCGCATCTTATTAACACAGTGAATAACCTTTCTCACTAGGATAAAGCTTTCCTTCCTACGAAAGCAGTCCTAATGTACAGCGGTTGAAGAAGATGGTTTTTATTTTCTCTCTTACATAAGCATCTGATTTGACCATTCCAGGCCAGCAGGTCACTCTGCTCCAGGCAACCTCAGGATCCGCGGTGCCTGCCATCTCATCTCTGCATCTCCTGAGGCAATGACACATATAGTGGACTGCAGACAAGTACCAGTCCACAAACTCCTTGGTATCAGTCCACCATGAGTTGAGTTTCTGACATTGAGAGTAAACTTTCCTACACTTTTACCACAATTCAACATTCTCATGACATCCAAGCACTTGACCAAGGAACTCATCTCATTGAATAGGATATAAATCAAAAGTTGGTCCAGGATAGAAAAGTTGAAGTGGAAATCTAGTTCTTCAACACAGATTAATATGCACTGCCCTTTGGCCTATTAATCTATTTATCAATTCTTAGAAAGAAAAGGGAAGGGAATGTGTAAGAGATACACCTCATGTCTTAAGATGCAACTGAGGGAGTGACTCACTTGTCTTCTATTCATAGTACCTGATGAGAACTTTTCAATATGGCCACCACCATGAACATAGGGGATGCTCGGAAATGTAGTCCCTAACTGAGCAGCACTCATCCAGCCTGACGATCATCACAGAAGATGAGCTAAATGGATTTTGGTGGATTATTAGCACTTTCATCACATCATTCTTCCTCATCCCCTATTCCTGAGTACTGTCTCCCACACTCAAAATTAAACCCATTGCTTCTACAAACAAGCCTTCCCAGCAGTGTTTCCTACACACACTGAACACCCAGTTGGGATACAGTAGGAACAATACTTGACCAGCATCTAAAGACCTGCTTTCTTTCTAGTCTTTTCTATACCACAAAGTAGCTGTGGGACCTGGAGGAGGTTGCTTCACCTCTGAGCTTCAGACACAGGGATTTCCTTCCTCAACAATTCTCCCATGACAATTAGGAATAGTGATATTAATATCTGGTGATATTAATAGTGATAATTAAATTGGTTAGCCAGGTAAAAGAGTTGTTGGCCAAGCACTCCATGCATCAATAGAAAGAGCTGTAGAAGAAGAAGAAGGAGGAGAAGGGGAAGAAGAAAAGGAGGAAGAGGAGGATGAGGACAGAGGAGAAGAAGAAGAGGAAGAAGAAGAAAGAGAAGAAGAAGAAGAGGAAAAAGAAGGAGAAGAAGAGGAAGAAGAAGAAGGAGAATAAGAAAAAGGAGAAGGAGGAGGAGGAGGAAGAGAAGAAAAGGGTCATAAGGTTTGGGCCATTTGGGAGAGATGGACTGGGAGAGAGCAATTTAGTCGCATTGTAGAGCAGGGGAAAGGGAGGGTGGGTGAAGGCCCTCAGGAAGGAGATGGCCTTCCTTCTCTGGACCTCTCCACTCCCAATGGGATAGCAGAGCCAGCTGGGGCTCCCGTAGGACAAGGAGAAAAAACAGATGCTTGGGTTGTGTGCACTTCCCAGAGGACTTTTATGGTGGCAAGATTGATTTTCTTAAGAAATCCAAAATAGTTTAGGTAAAAAGGAGGATTTATTGACTCCCATAAATTAAAAATACCAAGGATTAATGAAGTTTTCAGACTCAATAGGATTCACAGACTCCAACCACTTCTCTGGCCTCTGGGTTCCATTACCCTCCATCTGGCTTTGACCTTGGGCTCTGTGTGGTGCCAAGATGGCTACGAATCACTCAGCTCACATATTTCATGTTCACAATGTTCATACCACTAGCCCATCTCTGAACCAATCACTGTGGCCAAGGAACTAAACATACTGATAGACTTTGGCCTTTTCTTGTATTTATTTCCTCTCTGACATCACATCATCTTAGACTTCCCCTTGCTGACTCTATCCAGTCATATGGGTCTCCTTGTTCTTCAAACATTCCAAGTAAGCTCCACCTCAGGGCCTTTGCTCTTGCTCTTCCCTCAGAACTCTGTGTGGCTCCCTTCCACACCTCATTCAGGTCTTTGCTCAATGTCCCCTTCCCAGGGTGGCCTGCTGGACTTGGAATGGAACTCACACTGATGCACACGCTCATGCTCCCTGTTGCTGCCTCCCACCAGATTTTATCCAGAGCACTGCAACTAGAGATAGATAAATAGTATGTCAATCTTCCTCCCCCTCCCACCAATAAGAAGCAAATTCCAGGAGACCAAAGTCTTTCCACTCTCCTGCTCACTGCTCTATCCCCAGGCCTCAGGAGACTCAAAAGCCAGTGATTAAGGTCAAGGGCAAGCAGTGCCCTGGGTGCTGCAGGGAGGGGAAATCATTGACCAGAGAGTGACTGGCATCTTGGCCTCCAAAACAAACATCCAGCTTCCTCCCTCTCTGCAGCACACACAACCCCTTCCTCTCAGGCTTTTCCCTCTGAGTCACAACCAGAGCTTCCTGAAGCAATCCCCTGTTAAGGCAGCGCCTCAGCACGTACACCCGATCCTCCCAGTCCCAGCCCCAGACCAGCCCTGGGAGCTGGGCTAGAGCTGCGTCCTCCGATCACCCAGCAGGGCCCTTCTGCACTGGGATGTTTCAGTCTTGCCCAATCAGCCCCAACGCTGCTGTTCCCTCCTTCCCTCCGTCCCACTTCCCTTTGTGTCTTTTTACATGACAATCAATGGAGGCCAGGCTTTGGGGATATTATCAGAGTCCTGATTGCGACCTCTAGCATTATAATCCACAGGGCTGCGAGGAGCATTAGTACATCCCGGATAAATTAATTCAGTGTATAAGTAAGAGCTTTGAAGCGGGGCACATCGCTCGGCTTTTGAAGCTTAAGCCCTGTTTAGATTACTTGATTAAAGTGGGTCCAAAGCTTCGGTGATCAATATATTTTGCTTAAGAGCAGTGTTGCTACAGAAGCAAATTTAATTGTGTCGTCCGCGGCGCCTGTGTTTGAGGGGAGCTCTTTAGAATATAATGAGATATTACAGAGCCAAAAACCAAGGGTGGTAGCCAGGAGGAGGGACAGTCATTCAAGTCACCACCCTGGGAACGCAGGGGACCCATGTTTACAGGATGTGTGCATAAATAATCCCCGAAAATGAGAAATTCGAAAAAATAAAGATGGCAATCACTGCTTATAAAATCTTGGCGCATGCGACAGTCATCTGGCTGTTTTGAGGATGGATTCCTGGGTTGCGACGGAGGGAATCTATCAGGTCCTAGTAATGTGACATGTTAAAGGATTACAGGCTGGCACTTCATCAAAGTCATCATGGTTAACGAGGGGGTTGACCTGCCTGTCCTCATGTCGCAGGAGACATGTGATGGACATCTCTAGTATTAGGGACAGCCCGGCAGGGGGCTGGACAGGGGTCCAGTGTGGCCGGGAAGACAGGAAGAAACACAACCACTGGCCTCTGAGCTTCTGCTCCAGAGCTCAATGTTTTGTATTTTACTTTGTCTAATTGCCAAAGCAATGCTGTTCCACAGATGCCAATGTGCCCATTTTACAGAGGTGGGCTGGTGGGGAAGGAGGCAAAGCCAGAATTTGGGTTTCTCAGGGCTGGGGTTGTGGCTCAGTGGTGGAGCACTTGCCTAGCACGTGTTAGGCACTGGGTTTGGTCCTCAGCACCGCGTATAAATAAATAAGTAAATTAAACAACTTAAAAAAATTAAAAAAAGAATAATTTGGGTTTCTCTAACTCTCAAAGCCATTCTTTCTCAGCTTGGATCTCCACTGGGTCCCTAACGACCCTCATAAACATTTGCAAGTCACTTAGGCAATTAGAGGCATAGTTTTCCTGCCTGTATGAGGAGGGAGATCCTCATGTTCTCACTGATCAAAATCTTGGGTCTGGAATACTCTGTGAGTCAGGCAGTCAGCTTCGGTCTTTCAATGTCCACCAGCCACGTGGTGGGGCAGTCATTTCACACTCTGCTACGTCTGCCCATTCGGGACAGTGGGGAATGATGCCCACATGACTTTGGGGCAGCACCAAATAAAATTCAGACAAAGGAGACCTCTGACAAGGTGTAAGTGCTACACACAAAAATTTTATTTAAAATATTCCAATCAGAAGAAAACAAACCTCCTTTCCTTTAAAGGAGCAGGAAACTATGACATTGTGCCAACCAACCCAGGGGATGTGCCATGGCAGAATCTGAAGACCAGCTGGTCATGGGAAAGGAGCCCAGACCACCACTGTGGCAGCTTCCTCTATCTCAGGTGTTCCCTGTCCTCCAAGAGTTCCAGAAAGTTCATACCTCAGTTCTGAAAGCTCTCTGTGGGATCTGGAGACTCTTGTGCCTTTTTCTAAGACATGCCCAAATGCCTTGGGGACTGGGCTGGGATAGGAGGAGGACGTGAGGAGAAAGACCACCAATAAGCAGCTGAAGAGAGGCAGGCTTCCCAGCATCTTCCCACGGAGGCAGTCTGGATACCAGACACATCCTTCCCTTCACAGCTTGAGGCAGCTGATAGAACGTGGGGGCTCCCGAAGCCTCCATCCCTAAGTTTCCATGTGAAATATTTTTATTTATGTTACAACAACATGACACGGTGCCATATGCCCATGAATCAGACCCACTATAGAGTCTGCAGATTTGCCTCCCAGAGGAGCTGAGCTGAGAAGAGGCTTGAGAAAACCCAGTGGAGGACACACAATGAGAAGCAGGCAAGGGGCCCGTGGCATGTTTCTTGGCTTCTCAGGTGGGTATTTGAGAGCCAAGCATTGTTCCCTGAGACCTCATTTACTCTCCTCCAGTGTCTGAAGAACATTCATTTTGGCCATCAAACACTTGAGTCTCCCTTCCAGGATTGGGAACACCCACCACTGTTTTGAATATCAATATCTGTGGGTGGGCAGTACCATTGCTTCTTACTCTAAAAGCTGAGATTGACAGCCTTACCCAGCCTCCCTTGCAGCTAGGACAAGGGTACATGACATCAGATCTGCTCATCAGATGCACCCAACCACAGTTCACATCCAGGGCTAGCAACAGGAAGAAGCAAAGAGAGCAGAAGATGCAGCAAGATGGTGATAAGGGGGAGATAGTGCTTGGGGCTGGGTGTCAGTGGTGCCACTCTTGGGCAAGGTGCTCAGCAGTGGTAACAGTTTATCCTCCAAGCCAGTTCTGAAGCAGGACTGGAGTGCTCCTGTGTTGTGCCTCAGCCAGCTCCCTAGCCTCTCCACCAATTCTATGAGCTCCCCTTTAATGTGAGCTCACTGTGGTTTGATGTATTGCCCAAAGATTGTGTTTTGAAAACTTAGTGCCCAATGCAACCCCACTGGGAGGTTGGGTCACTAGGTTCTGCCATCAGGAATGCATTAGGGTGGTGACCACAGGAGCAAGTTGGTGATCTCCAGAGTGGGTTGTTATAAGGCTGAGTCCAGCCCCACCTTTGCTCTCTGTTACTCTGTTCTAGGATTCATTCTCCTTCCACCTTCCACCAGGGAATGACACAGAAGAAGGCCCTCCCCAAATGCAGCCCCTCCATCTTGGACTTTCCTGGCTTCCAGCACCATAAAAATGAGCAGCCTCTCTTCAATATAAATTTCCAGGCTCGGGTATTCTATTATAGCAGCACAAAATGGACCAAGCACATTCCTTTGCTTTATAATTCTGTGGCTCCCTCTTAGCAGTGCCAGCAGATGCAGAGCAGAAGTCAGAAAGCTGGGATTAAGTTCTGGTGTCACTTGATCTCAGTGAGAGGGAGCAGTTGGGCTCTGCAGTCTGAGTCTCCTCCAGTTCTGGTATGCCAGGACAGTTGAGGAAAGCTTCAGCTCAGGGGCAGCCTCAGGTTGCCACTCAAGGCTCAGTGAGAGCTCTGCTCCTTGGTGAAGCTACTCACCTCATAAAGTCTTGGTTTCCTCCTCTTTAAAATAGAACCAATCATGGTACCTATGACATCAAATTCAGTGAGGATCAAAGGAGATAATCATGGGGAAAAACTAATAAATACCAAGTCTATGTCAGCATAGGAACAGATTTACACAAGAGATATCCTGAGCATTCTTCCTACTGGGAGCTCCTGTGAAATGAGTTAGGATCTCAAACTTACTTAAACCAATAACACGCATGCTGCCCACCTGGCATTTAAGGTGCATTCTGAGGCTGGTAGCAGTTTTTCATGTTTTTATCTCTTTTGAGCTTTTTGTCCACCCTGTCTCAGGATGCTATAACAAAACACTTAGAAGTGGCAACTTATACACAACAGAAATTTATTTCTCATGCTTTTCCAGGCTGGGAGATCCAAGATCAAGGCACGAGTAGGTTTGGTGTCTGGTGGGGGCCCACTTCCTGTTCATAGATGTGCCTTCTATGTTCATACATGGTGAAAGGGACAAATGAGTTCCCCTGTCTTTTTTTTTTTTAACAACACCAATCTGATTCATAAGGGGTTCCTTTCATGATTCAATCACCTACCAAAGACCCCCACCCCCTTATACCACCCCTTTGGTGGGGTAATGATTTTGACATGTGAATTTTGAGGGGACACAGCATTCAGACCATAGCATGCCCTATGCAGAGTACCCCTGTTTTGGAGAGTGGAAAGCCAGGGCTTAGAAAAAAGTGACTCACTCCAAGGTCAACTAACTTAAAGGGTTAGTTGGGCAGGATTGGAAACCCAAGTATCTTTGTACTGAAATTTCCTACCCATCTCTCCCAAGGTGGGGGTTCCAAGCAAGTGAAATTATTGTCTTGCTGCCCAGTGTTCTCCTACAGCCCTGGGCAGCTAGTCACAGCTGAAAGCAACTCTATTCCTGGACTTCCAACCTGTGAGCAGGCAACTCCCTGGGGTTACTCAGTTCATTTGAGTCGGTGTTTGTCACTTGCCACCAAGGGTTCCAACTGGTATAGAATTATCACCGGTAATATTGTCTCATTTTATCTCTTCCATTCGACAGCCATGCACAGAGTTATTGTGATGTGCCAGGGACAGTGACACGACTCTGGAGACACAGTGATGAATGGGGCACAGTCCCTGCCTTCAGAAGGCAGCCACCCCATGAACCGGAGGTTGACGGTGCTCCTGCTCCTGTTTTCTAGACTTGGAAACCTAGACTCAGAGAGACTGAAGGACTTTGCTCAGGGTCACAGCGTTTTAGAGGCAGAGCCAAGGGAAGAACCCAACAGAGAGTTTTCTACAGAGAACATGAATTCCCCATTGGAGTCCACAGCTGACGGAAGGGCACAACTCCACCTCTGGTCTCCAGGGCCATCTCTCCCCTTAGGAATCTAATAAAGGCTGAAAGGATAAATAAGTTCCAGAAGGGCTGAGAGGAGCTCACATGAATGATGAAGCCAGAACGAGTTATTATGAAGCAAGTCAAAGAGACTCACATCCCTCACCTTTAGAAATTGACTTCACTGGAGGAACCTACTGCGCTCTTCCCATAAAGCATCTCTTGCTACTTCGGTCAGAGACAGAACAAAGGGACAGACCAAACTTGATTCTGTTCTCATTTAGTGGGCCTTATATTTCAAAGCTTGTGTTTCTGCCTCCCTCAAGAAATAGGAACCAAGTGCCTCAGAGACTGTAATCAGGAAATGGAATCCCTTGCAGGATAGAAGGAATGGCAGGGGAGAAAGAGATTTGCTCCTGAGGTGAGTCAAATGAGCGCGGAAATTCCCTACTTGGGCACTTTCTTATAACCCCAGAGGTAGTTCCTATAGTCGGGATGAGAACAAAAAGGAGGAGGCCACAGCACAAAGGCATCACACTGCCCAACCGTCGCCATGGTAACGGCACCTCCCTGTGAAGCTAAGAGGAGGAAGCTGGTACCCGCCATTTTCTGCCTGATGATCTGAGCAGCAGCTTCTGGGTCATAGGGGACAGAACTGCCCAAGTACCAGGTTGAATTCTGTCTTGAGGTTCCCTTGTTTCCCTAAGTGTCACCTGACCTCCTCTCTCCCTTCTCCAAACTTCCAAACACTATTCTCTTAATAGAAGTCTCCTTTCTTCTCTCTCCTGGAAGCCCATTAGTGACTTCTCAAACTTATCATTTCCCAGAAGAAGAGAACTGGATGGGGACTCAAGCGTCACCTGTTTCAAATCCCATCTCCATTTTTAGAGGGCAGGAAAACCTTATGTATCACCTGACTTGCCAGCTTCCTGGTCTCTGCCACTCTGCGATGTGGACAATCTGGAACTTACATGGTTCCCATTTTTCAAGGCCTCCATAAAGTCCCATCCCCTCTGTCTTCTCCCATCAGGTCTCCTTGCTGACAAAAGCCAAGTCAGGGCCCAACAACCCCCCCCCCCACACACACACACACTCATCCCCATGATCCTGCCAGAGGGGGTATCCATGGCAATGTTTTTGGAAAGCAAACCAGAAGAAGAAGGACATCTGGACAAGAATAGTGAATTACATTTTCAGAGTCATTGAAAGAACTCTAATGTTGGAGAGTTTTGAAAGATAACAATATGATTTATTAGACCATTTCAATCTTTTAAAACCCTCCCTCTATTCCAAGGCTTTTCACAGAACAACTCTTTCCATGTCCCCCATCTCCTTTACATTACCCATAAAAGGCCTGGAAGCAGAGTGACGGGTCAGCTGCATGCCCAGCAGGTCTTGGTCTTGGGACCTCTCCATCCAGAGATGCTAAGGATCCATGCAACATAGTCAGATGAACTCCCATGGGCCCCTTTCTAAAGAGGACCCCACCCTCCTTTCCTTCTGTGACATCATTTGCCTGAGCCTGTGAGCCTGAGATTTCAGAAGCTCTGACCAGTGGTGCTCAGCCTTGACCGTGTATTCCAGCCACCTGGACTCTTGTGTTTTGTTTCTGAACTCCTCAGGAGATTCCCACGGGCAGCTGAGGCTAAGCCCACTGCCCTAGGGGTCAGAAATGGTTCCATCAGGTCTCAGTTAGTAGGTGGTGGGGAGGATTAGGGGGTCAGCACTTGCTGGTCAGAAGTTACCTTTCACTACCCGTAAGCTTTGCAATGACTCTGCCTACTGTGAGATGATGCTTGTATCCATACACAGGTATGTGGGAAAATTACGAAGTGACAGAAAGAGCTTATTCATTTTTATTATATTTTACTTTTGTACATTTTTATAAATACATGTGTGTTATAATAAAAATAAATTGTGGAAAATAAACATATACATTGTCTTTTAAATTTAATCATATTTTTATCTTATTCATGACATGCTCCCCTGTAAATAAGCCCATATATGTAAACTGGTGAGGAAGAGAACATGCTCTAGAGTCAGGGCTGAGCCCAGGACAAGCACAGCCCTGTATGAGGAATGCCTCCTGGAGCAGGGGGTGAGAAGGCCTGGGGCAGCAGGTAGTGAATTCCACAGGGCGGACAGACTGCAGCATCCAGGCCTCAGGTGGGTTCAGCAGCTGTGAGGGGCACTGGGACCGCTCTCCTGCTGTTGCCCTGGCTTCTGGCATGGTCAATCCTTAGGTACTAGGTCCAGAGGATGGGCCTAAGCAGGAAGACCCTGGCTCCCCGCCCTCCCAGGAGAGGCAGAAAGGAAAGCAGATTCTGAAATCCAGTACCCCCACCCGTATGTCGCCCTTTTTCTGCCTACCCAATGATCTATGTTTTTAATTTTAATTCTTTATTGAGGTGAAATTCACATAACATAAAATGAGCCATTTAAAGTGAACAATTTGGTGACATTGAGTATGTTCAAGACACTGTGTAATCACCACCTCTACCTAAATCCAAGACGTTTTCATCACCCCACAAGAAAACTGTTCCATTAAATAGTTACCCTCCATGTCAGTCTGTTTCCAGATGCCCTGATAAATCAGGGATTCCTGCCTTCAGTTGAGTGAAGTACATCCCCCACCAGCGATTCACACTTGGGACCATAAATCTTGCCAAAGCACAAGAGCACCCGGAGGGCTGACCCAAAGCCAACCTCTCAATGAAAGCTGTGCACCTGCTGTTCCTCTC
This sequence comes from Glaucomys volans, assembly GCA_020662805.1. Taxonomy (NCBI): domain Eukaryota; kingdom Metazoa; phylum Chordata; class Mammalia; order Rodentia; family Sciuridae; genus Glaucomys; species Glaucomys volans. The sequence continues at coordinate 194,825 of JAJEJO010002344.1, forward strand.
TTCTAACACCTGTGGAGAGGGCAGGTGTCCCTGTGTCAAGGCCCCATAGGCCCAGGACGAGGGGGAGGTGCCTAACCCAACTAAACCAGTTACCGCACATGGAAAGGATCCTGCTGCCATCAATTCACCTAGTCCCCTCTCCTAACCATCTGCCTGCACCCTCATCTGCTACCAGCAAGAACCCAGCAAGGCACATCCCAACATACCCAGCAATCAACTCACCAGCCCTGGGGTCACGTTCAGGCAAGTGGAGACAGGTGGAAAACTGGACCCCATGCAACGATGGGCTGAGTCAGTCAGAAACTTGGTGGTGTCCCTTTCTCTCTGTATGGTGCACTGGGTCCTGGCAGCCCTGCTTTCTTGAGGGAAGCAGGCAGTAGACCTCTTAGCCATCATTAGACTGAATCCTTTTGACTAAAGAAAATCTTCTGATGGAAGTTAGTTCTGGACTCCCTGCTTTAGCACCAGCTAGACTGGGAGTTTCTCAGAGGAAATCCTATTTACCTTTACATTTCCCAGCACAGATATTTATTAAATTTAATTGGGATATCAAATTAAAATTTGATGATCTTTAAAAACAAAGGCATTTAGAAAGTAGAAATGCAATAGAGAAAAGCAAGATGAATGAGGAAGTATAAGAAAATATAATGTAAGATCAGGAAAGGGTATCAGAGATGAAGTCTGGTTCAGGCATGGCACACGCGACTGGACATGATCTGAGGATTTCTGTTCCTATTCCTGTGACAGACATTAGTAGTCAATCACTGCATCTCTTCTTGTGGTAGACATTACTAGTCAATCATAGACATCTTTCCAACCATTCAGATTCAGTTCTGGAGTAAGCTTCCAAAACGTTCTCAATACAAGGTCTTCTCTGGTGGAGTTGATATTTGAGTTGAACCCTAGCCCATTTTTAATGTCTTATTTAGTGATGAGGAAACTCATTCCAGACATTTACTTGTTGGTTGCAGGCTGGTTCCACTATTTATATCTTCTGGTGACTGAATCTATGACACACTGGTTTCCAAACCTAAAGCTATGGGGCAAGTAAGTGGGCAAAAGGGGTGGACAGTAGCAGGTGCCAAGCTATTGTTTGGAACACTAGAGTGACTTTTGTTTACTCAGGAAAAAAATCACAACCATCTATATGTGTTCCACAACACCATGTTGCAAATCTTGAATGTGTACAATAAAATTTATTTTAAAAGGAGAAAAAAATCACATTTTGGTCTGGTGTAGAATATGTTTTCAAAAGCAATGGGTGATCACTGTAGAAAATAGAAAAACACCTGAGTGTACAAGGAAGAAAATGAAAAGCTTCCCACCTCCCCAAATTCACCAATGTTAACGCTTTGGTTTACAATTTTTTTTTTTTAATCTTTGGGAGTGGGGGCAGGTGTATGTGAGTGTGTGTATGCAAATAGATACATATTTCAGCAAAATTGGGATAGGTGTGTGTACACCCACTCACTCCCTCACTCACACACATGTGTATCTTTGTTGAAGAGTTTGAGCTGTGCCTGACATTGCTGCTGTTCACAGTGATGCGGGAAGATGGATGGGGATGTGGCTTCAAGCACCAGGGAGCGACCCGGAAGCAGGCTACAGCCAGTGAATTAAAATTACACCTTAGCATATTAATGCTTTAGCCCATTAGCCAAGGACATTTTAAAATTAGTCATTACTTTGTATTCATCTGAGATTGGGTCCAGGACCCTGCTTGGATACCCAAATCCACAGATGCCCCAGTTCCTTATATAAAATGGTCTAGTATCTGCATACTATATACAACCTCCCATATGTATTAAATCATCTCTAGATCACGTGCAACACCTAATGTAAATGCTATGTAAATCGTTGTTATATTGGGTTCTTTAGGGGATGATGAAAAGAAAAAGTTTGTGCATACTTGGTACCGACACATTCTTTTTCAAATACCTTCAAACATGGTTGTTTGAATCTGAAGATGTGGGGACTATGGATGTGGACAGTCAACTGTATTGGCATACCTGATATTGTGGTATGTATGTAAAAACCAGAGCTCTTTCATCTGGTGGGAAGAAGTGCACATTAATACAACCTTCAAAGGGATATTTGTTGATATGTATCAAAAGCTTTGAAAAAATACACATCCTTTGCTTTTGCAATTCTAGTTAGGGAAATTTTTTTAAGGAAATTGAGCATACAAAACAAAAATGTACAGAGAAGCATCATTATGATAGCAAAGAATTAGAAATTGTTTCAATATCCAACATTGTAAGGGAACACAACACAGCTGTTAAAAACATATTAAATAGTACTTCTAAAGATATATGTTTGCAACATATTGCAAAATAACAACCTGCAGATTACAAAGTAGTGTGACCAGGACACTTTTATTATCATGTGAACAAGAATGCATCTGGGCAGGTGTGTTGACCTGTATGTGTGTCCGTGTGCGAGTGTGTTCGTGCCTGTTAGGCTGTAGGTACCTATATTAAATGAACAGCTTTCTCATGAACAGCAGGGTGAGATTTTGGATGAGTGTTTTTCTTTGGGCTCTTCTGTGTTTATCGCCTTTTCATCAATGAATATGTATTTCTTCAGTAATTTGAAATTTAAAAAATGTTTAAAAAAGCACCAGCCCATTTGCCACCTGACAGATGGGAAACTGTTCAAGCACAGAGAAAAACAATTGCTTTTGAGTTTTAAAATTAAAGTTAATATTGTTTAAAAAATCAGATTTGAGTCCAAAAAGTGAGCTATGGACAAGTTAATCAAGGCATCCCTGTGGTTTTAAAACTCTAGTGTAGTTTTCAATAAATATCACTAAATTCAACTCATTGTTTGCCAAAACGAATGCTTTTAAAAACAAAGTCTTTAGATTCCAATGCACATTGTTTTAAATAAATGCCTGAGCTTTTCAGTCATGCCCCGTGGTGGGGCCTTTCCCTGTGATTAGGCGGGTCCCATTTGCTATTTTGCATTAGGCCAGCTTGTGAGCAATTGCCTATGAAACCTCTAAAATATCTAACAAAGTGCAATTAAGTGAAAACTTTAATTAATTAGACATTTTGGCTTTGTTGTTTAGGAGGAAGATCAAGGGGAAGTAAAATAAAATACGAAGTGCCTAAAGAAACCACAAAAATCACAACTAGCTCACCTTGGTGTGTGTGCTTCATGTCTGCTTCCCTTTCAGATTATTCTTAAAATCCAAGCAAAAAGAAACCCTGAAACACAAATAGGGGAAAATGAGCATTGCCCACAATCTGAGCACCTCGGAATAACCTCCATTTATGTTTTTGTGCACGCAATACCCGTCATTACTGCATGCACAAGGCACTTGTACATGCATGTAGACGTGAACATGCCTGGTAGCCAGGGTGACTCCTAGGATGTTCCTTTCCACGTGGAAGTTTATAACTAGAGAAATAATATTTAAAATGTGTCAAAACAGGAAGTACCTGGAGGTGGAGATTTGATTTCTCCTTTGAAGCAAGTGTCTATTGTTTTTAGAAAAAGATTCACTGACGGAGATGGAAAGACCTACCTATAATACTGAGAGAAAATGGCAGGGTCACCATGAATATGACCTGGGTGGTATGTTCTGACATGGTGACATGGTTCCTAATGGAAGTGGGCTGTGCTTTGCCCTGACTGTGCCCTTTATGAATTGGAGAAACAAGTTTGTATCTAAACACAAATGTGGGTTGGGCTGTTGGCATTTCTTGTGATACTCTTAAGAATTATGGCTGACAACTGCTGTTTCTGCTTTCCCGAGGTCAGAGATGTCAGCTTCAACCCTTGATGTCCTTATGCACGTGGTGTTTGTGTGTCCAGGGGTGCTCTCTGGGTGTGGGGTGTTTTCCCTCAAGGAAATAGATCTTCCCTTTTCAATCATCTTAGGTGGGCGTGAGGGTCAGCTCTCGGGCCAGGGAAGGGCCATCTTGCCTCATTAGGGCTGGAGCAGGGCTGGGCTGGTCCCTGCTCGGAGGGCATCTTCCAGGCTGCAGAGCCTGAGTGAGCTTGACTTTGGGCCTGTGTGTCCCAAAGAGATGTAGAGTCCTTAGTTACAAAGTTATTCACTGCACTCGACTCTTGGGGTTTTTTTTTTTTTTTTTTGAGCAACTATTCCCCCAAACTTTCAGGAAAAATCTTCTATCTGAGCTGGGATTTAGGTGAATTTAAGGGAGCTAAGGAGCAAGTGAGCTGGCAAAGAGAGCTGCTCCCCCCAGATGGCAAGAGGTGACCCACAGGGCTTCAGAGCTGCACTACAGCAAAGCAAGGGATACTGGAGGAAGTGACTGCAAGCAGGTCAAATTTGTGAAGCTGCGGTGCATTCTCTAGCACTCCCAGAACGACCTTGGATGGCAACTGAAAGAAAAATGAAATTCCTGTGATCTTTGAGGCAGGGAGTCTGGAATCATTTTAATTTGGATATAAAAGAAGATATAAACTTATGTTCTAGGGGGTAGTAGGTAGTGTGCACTAATAACATGCATATACTTATTTTAAAAAAGAAAAGAGGGCATAGGGTTGGTTGTGTTTTGTAACCTGATTGTTTCATTTAGGAATATATCATGAACTTTTCTCCATAGCACTAATACTCTTAAACAAGAGAGCTTTAAACGGCTAGTACACGTTCTAATGCATATACGTACCTCAACCTATATAACCAGTTTATTTTCTTATCATTATTTTTAAGTGCTACTGTGATGAATATCTTCACTGCGTTTCTTTTTTTCCTGGTAAACCTTTTTGTGCACAACCACATATTTAGACTAAAATCCTGGAAGCAAAATTCCTAGGTCAAAGAACATGCACTTTCAACTTTTGGCCACATCATCCATTTCATTGGAAAGAATCCAAAGACTCTTTCCACCAGCAGCCCTGAAATCTCTGGCAATTATTACAATTAAAAAAAAAAAGTTTGCAACTTTTAATGGTAAAATGGAAATGGCATCCCTTGGTGCATGCAGGCAATCAAAGGGTGCATTCTCTGTGGAAAATTTTAAAAAACCAGAGTGAGACCTACTGAAGTTGGTCTGTGTTTCATTAGCCTCATGTGACAGTGTTACCAAACATTGTCTGTGATAAAGACATCTTCAAAACATAGAATGTTGGCCTAAGAACTAAACAATTTTTCTTGTTATTTTGAGTTTTAATAAGATATACATAAACTTAAAATAAATGCATTTATTTTTCAGTTGACCAAATCAATGCATTTCTCTTATATATTTGCTAATATAAATGACATTCTACCTGGGAGTTCAGTTGGTATGTGGTCATCTCCAGTGCCAGCCACTAATGGAGAGGCCACTCAGAATCTTTTCAAGATGAAGTTCATGATGGCTTGAAATGATTTGAATTTACTTGGGGCACAGTTCACATCCCCACCCATCGTGGTTCCACAGATGGTTGTGTTTAAAGAGAAATTTGAAATAAACAATGATTTGAAATAAATAATGAGAGCATGGTGATAGTATCAACAAAAAAACGGAGTTTGAATGACCTCATCTGTGGGACCACTTGAAGTTTTTATTTATGTCCAAATTCAAAATGAAATGAAGCACAAACTGTGAGGAGTAGCAGTTTTATTCTGAAAGTGCAAATTTTAGTTCATGCCTGAATTACTAAATTTTGGCTGAATTTAAAAATGCAGTCATGAAGATTGAAATTGGTTCATTTTTGATTGTTTAAAAATAAAAGATCCCCATCAAGAAAAATAAAACATTACAGAACAAATCATTAATTATTAGGTAATTATTTTCCTAAAATATTATATTCATGCTAAGGTCCGAATGCCAGTGTTTGTCTGAAATTTGAATATTAAAGTCCTAACTCCCAAGGTGATGGTATTAGGAGGTAGGTCTTCCGGAAGTGATTGGTCATAAGGGTGGGGCCTCCGTGAATGAGATTAGTGCCCATGTTAAAGAGTCTGAGAGAGCTCCCTTGCCCCTTCCACCACTGAAGACACAGAGAAAGAGCCCTATGTAAGAATCAGGAAATAGGCCCTCACCAGACACCAAATCTGCCAGCACCTTGATCTTAGACTTTTCAGCTTTTAGAACTGTGAGGAATGATTTCTATTGTTTATAGCTATCGGTCTATGGTATTTTATTAAAGCAGTCCAAACACTAAAGCAATCAGCCTACAAACAAAGGGACCAAATTCAAATGGTTAAGTAAATAAAAAACTGTTCAATATGCAGTTGAAAAGTCTTCCTCCACTTTTTTTTTTTTTTTGGTGCTATAATAATTATTTTTTATTTTGTTTTTTAAAATTTTTACTTACATATTACATATACAAAGTTCAATAAAATAAAATCCAATGTCTGCATTTCTCCTTTGGCCATTGTCATCTATTTCATTTGCTGATTATTATTGGAAATGCTTTTGTCCTATAGAGGAGGCAGGGGAGTAAAGGAATGATCTGCTCCAGGCAGGGAACCTTGTTTGAAAATGAGGAAGAATTTCAAGATGGTGACAGTAGTACATTAAACCAAGTGTTGGCCCCTCTGAGAAGGGGCCTCTGCAAACATCCAGGTCACCCACCCATGAAACTGACCCTGGCTCCAAACATGGGGTATCCTGGGAATGCCACTGGATGCTGATGGATTCCCTTTCTTGCCTACGGGCAAGGCTGTCCTATCTGCCTCTGCTCCACCTTAACTCTCAGAAAAGAGCTGCTGCCCAGCTCTTGCTCTTGGGATGCTCTTCTTTCACAGATGAGATCAGATTCAGGACCCCAAGCCACACCAAAACACCAAGACAGTCACAAATTTCTGTTCACCAGAGAAGTTCATTTCCTGGACTGCCCATACACGAATCTCGAATAATTATTATTTTACCAAATGAATTGTTCTTAACTCTCTGGAAAATTTTGATTATTGGATAGTTTCCTTCTTTCCTGTGATCTCTTTGGGACTAAGATTTATGGTGAAATAATACTGGGTGAAGAGAGGTAAAATTTGGCTTGTTCCCTCCTCGTATACCATTGCAGGAAAGCCCTCGGGATGTGTTGGATGTCACAAACTGCAACCCTTTGAAAATGAAGTGGCAGTGATGGGGGTTGGAAAACCACATTCACATGTATATCAGGCTCCAGGTCTGCTACGGGTGGGTGTGGCTTGAGTGTGCTCCAAGGGTCCTTTGTGCTTAAAGCCTTTATCCCCACTTAAAAGTGGGGGTGGGAGGTGGGGCCTAGTGTGAAGTCTCTAGGTCACTGGGGGCGTGTGCACAGAAGGGGGACTCCTCAGTAATTCTCCTGAGACTTGTTCTAAAAGCTTGAGTTTAGCCCCACCCAGCCTCTCTGCTTCCTGTCCTGACATGTGATCACTTTTCCCAGCACAGGCTCCAGACATTGCCATCCACCATTTGCCTTGAGGTCCTGAACAAACTGGGCCAAAACTGTGAGTTAAATAAACCTTTTACCTTTACCAAGTTAGCTGCCCAGGTTTTTCATTGTAGTGGTGAAGAGCTGACTCACATAGGAAGGACATAGGAAGGAATCAAAGCAGCACTGTCGTGGGCTGCGAGGGCTCCTTATCCAGTAGGAGGGGCAGTACATCTCAGCAACAAGCAAAGACTCATGGGAGAATGAGGAGAAGGAGAAGGGAGGAGAAGTATGAGGCCTCCTCACTGCCCCAGTTTGGTGGGAGAGGCTATGAGAGACTGAACATCCCTTGGTCTTGATACTTCTGTTCACAAAAGGAGCGTCAATAAAATGTTCCAAGCCTGATAGGTCGCTAGTACAAAAGAGCTAATAAAAACCCACTTGTGATGCTTAAAGTGCATTTGACACAAACTGAAGTCATACAAAGGAACATGCTTCCAGGGCCAGGGGTAAATGACCCATGGCCTTTGCCAAGAGGCTGCCAGAATATTTCTGAGACAACAGTCTTGTTTTTGTTCATATAGAGAAAATGGATTGACTCCTGGAAGCCAAAAATCCCTCATGTGCTGGATCAATGGCTGCAAGCGTGCCTGTTTGGAGCTGGTAAGAAGTTAAATAGGGATTTCAAAGATTTGTAATTGTAATTTAAGATAAGCCAGTGATGCAAATGAAGCTGACATTTAACTCCGAGTGGCTGACTGTGAATTGTGGTCTCTGGGTCCCACCAGAACCAGATGCACACCCACCCCAGTGCACCACTGCCCTGCACAATGCTTGGAGGATGTGGCTTTTCTCTGGCACAGCCTGTCCTGGCTTTCAGGTGGGGGAGACTGCCATTCAGACTCTGCTCTGGACTCCAGCCCAGTGTTCCCCTAGTATCTGGAAGAATAGCCTCCTGCTGCCCTGGGCAAGGGGATGCTTTCTAAAAGTTCTGCTCCAGGCCAAAAAACAGCATCCCAGCGGAAGACCTTACGGACAAGGGAAGGCAGCATGGCCCAGACTCCTTTCTCAGGGAGGTAATAGCATAAGCTTGTAGCACTGTCCTGAGCAGACCACCAAATACCACGAGACGTCGGGCAAGTTACATTCTAAGCTTCACATACCTTGTCAAAAAATGGGTGCAGTAATGACATCTACTTCAGCGTTCAGCACATAGTAAATGCTTAATAATGGTTAGAGAAAAGTAATTTTTTCATTGAAAACTATAATGAAGGGAATGTACTTAATGCTTCTGATCTGTACCTTTAAAAATGATGAAAATGGTAAATTTTATATATATAAAATTATATATGTATATATACATATATATATACATATTACCACCATAGAACTTTTTAATTAAAAATGATGCCCTGGTGGAGTAACAGGGATTGGATTTATCCTCCTGCATGAATAACTAAAATCCTGGATAAAATATTGGGAACATTTTTTCAGTAACACACAACAGGTAATAGATAATAGGTAACAGAGAAGTTGATTTCTTTTATTTATTTTCTTGCTTTTTTCTTTGTTTTCTTTTTGGCACTAGTGGTTGAACTCAGGGCTGTTTAACCACTGATCCACACCCCCAGCCCTTTTAAAATATATTTTATTTAGAGACAGAGAGCATCTCACTAAGTTTTTAGGGCCTCTCTAAGTTGCTGAGGCTGGCTTTGAACTTGCAATCCTCTTACCTTGGCCTTCTGAGTTTCTGAGATTACAGGCCTGTGTCACCACGCCCGACAGAGAAGGTGATTTCTGAGAGAAGGAAAACAGTGAGGGCAAAGAATTTCCAAACCACAACCCAGAGGAAGAACCCAAACAAGGCCTGCTGGTCTTCCTGAGTTGAGGACACAGCGTTGATCATTTGAGAGGTCCAAGGCAGAATCCACAAGGCAGAATGCCTGAGAGAAGAGAGCTGTGTGCAGAGCAGAGGGTTATAAAGTGAAAAACTGAGGTTTGCAGAGGGGTTCCTGGATTGGTACTGACCTGCTCAGGCTTGTGAGGAAACTATGTGAGGTTGGAAAGAGAACCAAGGAAGAAACAGGTCAATAAATTCCTGTTGCTCTCTGAAGGCCAGGAATAGTTCACACTCCCACCATCCAGAATAGGAAAATGTACACAGGGCAGGCACAGTTCCCAGAAGAGCCTTGTTTCAATAGGAGGGGAAAAAAAGCCTTAGACCAGAGCCTACTCTGGTCCCACCTAACAAAGCTTTAAAGCAAGCCTCAAAAGTCTGAAAGCAATTTAACTCATTTCCAGGACAAAGTTCAAGAATAGTAAAGGGACAAAAAATGTCCAACCCTCAACAACCTAGCGCCCAAGAAAGGAGAAAGAGACCTGGAGAACAAAGAAGCAGGAAAATATAACACAAATAAGAGAAAAAAAGTCAACAGAAATAGGCACAGAAACCATCATCAGTAGACGAGGACTTCAGTTATTATGACTGGGATCCACATGTTCAAGAAGGTCAAAGGAAGTATGAGACAGAATACATGAAAAACACATAAATGAGGGACAAGAAATACAACATTTCAGTAAAAAAAGCACGCTGGGAAAAGCCAGTGTGCACACCTGTCATCCCCGTGACTGGGGAGACTGAAGCAGGAGGATCACAAGTTTGAAGTCAGCTCCATAATTTGGCAAGTTTCTGTCCAAAACAAGAAACAAAAATGGATGTGGTGCAGTAGTAATGCAACCCTGGGTCCAATCCCCAGTAGGAAGATGAAGAAGAGGAGGAGGAGGAGGAAGAGGAAGATGAGGAGGAGCAGGCAGGGAGTGGGAGAGGGGAGGAAGAGAGAGAGAGAGAGTAAGCAAGCAAGTGCACTCTATGGGATTAACAACAGATCCGACATTGCAGAATCAAATGTTAATTACACCTAAAGGCTTAACAATTGAAACCATCCAACAGAAACAAGAAAAACATGAGTTTAAAAAATGAGCAGAACATTACTGAGCTATGGGACAAGTTCACGGAGCTTAATGTACATGTAATTGGAGTCCCAGAAGGAGGATAAGGTGGAACAGAAGAAACATCAGAAGAAATAATGGCCAAAACTTTTCCAAACTCGAAAAAAACTATAAACTCACAGACTCAAGCATCTTAGTGAAACCCAGATAAAAGAAACATGAAGAAAATGACCCCAAGGCCTATGAAAAAAATGGAATGGCCTAAAGTCATTCAGCCATAAGGAGAAATCTTAGAGTAGCAGAGGGGGAACAAAGTACACTATCCATACAGAGGAGGAAAAGTCAGGCTGACTGTAGATTCCTCACCAGAAATAACGTAACGTGGAAGACAGTGAGAAATGCTTTGAAAAACTTTACAAGAAAAAGGCTATCAACCTAGGATTCTATGCCCAGCAACAATACCTTTCAATATCAAAGCTGGCTGGGTCGGTGGAACACGCGTGTAATCCCAGTGTATGGGGAGGCTGAGGCAAGAGGATCCCCAGTTCAAAGCCAGCCTCAGCAACTAGCGAGGCCCTGAGTCACTCAGCCAGATCCTGACTTTAAACAAAACATTACAAAGGTTGGGGATGTGGCTCAGAGGATAAGCACCCCTGCGTTCCATCCCTGGTACCAGAAACAAACAACAACAAAAACATCAAAAGCTGACTAAAAGCTGGATGAATTCATCTCTCCAGCAAACCTGCAGGATAGGAAAGGTTGAAGGCAATCCTCTGGGCAGGAGTGAAAAGATATGAGATGGAAACAGGACCCTGGGTGGAAATGAAAGAATTAAAGAACACTGGAAGCACCAGGCTGCTGTGAGAGATACGACTGACCTTCCCCTTCATTTAAAATGTCTTTGGGCTGGGGATAGAGCTCAGTTGGTAGAGTATTTGCCTCTTGAGCACAAGGCCCTGGGTTCAATCCCCAGCACCGCAAAAAACAAAGCAAGACAAAAAAGACCTTTAGAAATGAAAGCATATGTCTCTTCCTCCTGCCTTAAGTCTATATTTTCAGGCAGAGAACTCACAGGCTGGGATCCATGATATAGGATCCTCCTTTTGGTTTCAGCAAATAACTGATGCCAATTATTCTAGTACTCAGTCCCCCTCCCCTCTCAAATAGGGTATAATATTTCACAGCCTGTTTTATAAGGTGATTGTGAAAATCATATAAATTGATAGATAATAAACCTTTTGTCAAATTAGAGCAGCATGTAAATACCACTGGTTGCTCTGTTTGGGATCTGGAATGTCTCCCAAAGGTCCTTATGCTCAAGATTTGGTCTCCAGCCTGTGCTTATATTGGGAGGTGGTGAAACCTTTAGAAAGTGGGGCCTGTGGAAGGAAGTTAGATCCCTGGAGTGCCCTTTAAGGGGATTTTGGGAGCTTAGCCCCTTCTTGTCACTCTCTTTCTTCCCAGCTCTTGTGACGTGAATGGACAGGCTTCCTCTACCAAGTGCTCCTTCCTTGATTTACTGTGCTACCCCCAGGCCCAAAGCAACAGGGCCAAGTGACCATGACTGAAAATCTCTAAAACTGTGAGTCAAAAAGACTCTTTTCTGAATGTTCAGCTCTTTAGCAATTAGAGAAATGCAAATCAAAAGTACTCTAAGATTTCATCTCGCTCTAGTCAGAATGGCAATCATCAAGAATATAAGCAACAATAAGAGTTGGTGAGGATGTGGGGAAAAAGGTACACTCATACATTGCTGGTGGGGTTGCAAATTGGTGCAACCACCATGGAAAGCAGTATGGAGATTCCTCAGAAAACTTGGAATGGAACACATAGCTATCTCACTCCTCATTTTATACCCAAAGGACTTAAAATCAGCATACTACAGTGACACAACCCATCAATGTTTATAGCAGCTCAACTCACAGTAGCTGAACTATGGAACCAACCTAGATGCCCTTCAACAGATGAATGGATAAAGAAAATGTGATATATATACACAACGGAATATTACTCAGCTTTAAAAAAATGAAATTATGGCATTTGCTGGTAAATGGATGGAGTTGGAGAATATCACGCTAAGTGAAATAAACCAAACCCCCCAAACCAAAGGCCAGTGTTTTCTCTGATATGCGGTTGCTAATTCACAATAAGGGGCAGAGGTAGGGAAGAATAGAGTTACTTTATATTAGGTAGAGGGGAGTGAAGGGAGGGAAAGGGGTATGGGGGTAGGAATGATAGTAGATTGAAATATACATTATTAACTCTTGTACATATATGACTGCATGACTAGTGTGATCCTACAATATGTACAAACAGAAAAATGAGAAATTACATGCCATTTATGTATTATCTATCAAAATGTATAAATGCATTCTACTGTCATGTACAACTAATTAGAACAAATTTTTAAAAATTTTAAAAAGATTCTTTTCTTCTTCTTCTCCTTCTCCTCCTCCTCCTCTTCTTCTTTGCATCAAATGTGGTGGTGCATACCTGTAATTCCAGCAACTTGGGAGGTGAGGCAGGAGGACTGCAAGTTCGAGGCCAGCCTTGGCAATTTAGCAAGGCCCTAAGCAACTCAGCAAGACTCTGTCTCAAAATAAAGCATAAAAAAAGGGTTTGTGTGCAGTTCAGTTGTTGAGTGCCCCTGGGTTAAATCCCCAGTACCAAATTAAAAAAAAAAAGAAAAAAAAGGTTTTTTTTTTCCTCCAGTGTTGGGGATTGACCCAGGCAGGGCCTTGACCAGGCTAGGAAACACACTACCAATGAGCTACATCCTCAGCCATTTTCTAATTTTTTTTATTTTGAGATAACGTCTTGCTGAGTCGCCAAGGCTGGCTTCAAACTTGGAATCCTTTTGCCTCAGCCTCCCAAGTCTCTTCGAATTATAGTCATGAACAAGCACACCTAGCTATGAATTGCTGATCTGTCAGTGAGAGAAAGCTAAACCACTGGTCTTCCTTCAGTTTTGTAGTCCCTTGCAAGAAAATAGGTTTCTGTGGCGACTCTGAGGCCCACTCAGCTGATGCTATGTTTAAGTCTGCTTCTGAGACCCCAGCTCTGGGCCCCCATGAGACTCTTCCCCCATCCTTGGGTGGTAGGAAAGAGCCTTGCATGCATAGCTTCCCTCCCATACAATCCCTGACCCTGGTGAAGTTCACCTGGTAGTCTTCTCACAAAAACAGCGTGGCCCAGTTGTTCATGCTGGCTTTACCCAGGAAGGGATTTGGGCTCATGGAATAATACTCTGCCCTGGCTGGGCATGAAAGGCAGAGCTGAGTCTCATTCAGAGCGGCAGCAGCCAGGCCTTTCTGACTGTTGACTCTTCTTGTTTGCTCAGGCCCAGGGAGGGGACACACAGAGTGGGTTGTGCCAGTGAATAGAGGGCCAGGCCCAGGTTTGATGTTCAGGAGGGATGAATCACACTGGGCACGTGCCCAGGGCTGGGCGAGGTGCCACCACCCGCAACTCCCAGGTTGTTCTGAACGCCAACCATCCTACTTTTCCTTCAACAAACATTTGCTGAGTACCCACTGCATAGGGCTCTCACTGCCAGGCGCTTTCTACGCATTGTCTGATTTCTTCTTCAAAAAACCCTCTAAGGTTGATTGTGCATTCGCGTTTCACCCATGTAAAACTAAGGCCTTGAGAGGTGAGATCACATTCACCCTGAAAATGAATTGGTGGCACAGCTGGATCCAAGTCCCCTTCTCCCTCCTTAAGTCCAAAGCCCTTTTCAAGTCTCTAATCATAGTTTCTGTTGGACCAGGATGTATGGATGCTCATGGGGCCCAGGGAATTGAGGGGGCTTCAGAAGGAGAAGCATCACAGAAGCAGAAATATAATACTCACTAACATTTCTGGAAGGGTTGCCGCACGCCAGTCACTTTGCAAACTCTTCAGAAGAACTTTCTCACTCCCTCCTCTAAGGAATGTTGAGATCAAAATACGTGCTTAGCATTGCACAGCTTGGAAGGCGTCCACTGGGCTTTACAGTAGATCTCCTCTGTCCCAAAGAAGCCATGGGTTTTAGCTTTGTTCCCCCAAGAAGACCCCTGGAAACAATGTAGTCTAATTGGGAGGAGGAAGCCCTGAACTGGTGGCAGGGGAGGTAGTAGTTGAGAAACATGAAAGTGTGGGAAACCTTTAAAAGGTATGGCATGGAGCAGGCTGCTATGGGGATGGCATCGTGGACTTGGGTCCTCTGGGGACCTTTGGGAAACAGCATGGGGCAGCTTCTCCAACTTAACCACGCACTTGGGTCACCTGGGATCCTGCTAATATGCAGAATCTGATCCTGAAGTTCAGGGCAAGGCCCAAAGCTCTGCATTTTTAAGGAGCTCCCAATGATGTTGGTGCTGCTGGTCCCTGGACCACACTTTGAGTAGCAGAGGTGTAGCAAGGGTCCTACCAGAAATTGGAGGAATCTGGGATATTTAGACTCCAGCTCCCACCTGTCATTGGCTGAGGGCTGCTGGGCACCTGCCCTGCTCTTCTGGACTGCCCTGGCCCAGAGAAGGCCCCCAGGCAGGTTGCTGCTGGGCTTGCAGTCCCCCTTCGAGGTACTGGATTGCAAATGCGGAAAGCATCTGGGGAACAGCAATAGTGATACCGCCGTTTACCGTGATGAGTTCTGCTTCCTCAGGTGTTGAAGTGTAACGCCAGAGAAGCATGCCAAGGCAAGCATATTAAGCAGGTTTTATTTAAAAGTAGTAACACAAACTTCTCCCTGAAGGGAGAAGGGGGACCATGGCTGGTGTTCTGGAATCCCCAGAAGTGAGCACACCCTACATCTTTTATAAATTAGGGTCTTCTTTGTTTTGTCCCTTCCTCCATCCATTATCTCCCCTTCCTGACTAGGCCCTGATGACACAACAAAATGGTGAGATGTAAATGGCAAGGGGAAGGGCCACATGGAGGGAGATCAGGTAGGGGCCCAGGGGACATTAATTAGCAACTCCCTGCCTGCAGCTTTTTGGGAGGGGCAGTTAAGCAGGTAACTTTGGTGATCAAAAGGGCTCTGGAGACACTGACAGTCCAATCTCCCAGGGGTGTCTCCAACTTCCCGGACTCTGATGGCCTCCATTCCAAGATTTGACCAGATTCCCTATTTCTACACTAACTGCCTGTCCAATTCTGGCTTCAACAGCTTCCATTGTACCTACATCCACACCATGATATTCTTCTGCTCACATCATCCTCCAAACCCAGGGCTCCTGCTGTCCTCCTGTGGAGGGAAGCTTGGGTGTCCACACAGTCCCCAGCCCTAGAGGGTGAGTGCACAAAATGCACCGAAATGAGCAGCTCAGCTAGTTGGATAGAGTTGCTTCTCAATAGGGGCTCTGGGCAGGGCCCAGAGGACACTTCTGGGCTCTCTTAAATCCAGAGTAGACCTCTGGATTCCTGAAGGGGGTTCCTCCCATGTCCTCCATCACTCTTTAACATAGACCCTCCAGTGATCATGGACAGCTTGGGAAGACTTGGCCTGGATCTCTGGACAGTCCTGCGAGGCCTTGCCCCGTCTTTGGCCTGGTCAGGTGTGACCTCAGGAGCAGAACACAGCCGTTCCTCCCTCTGGCATGGGGGCTCCTGTCGGGGTGGCAAAACATCTTCCTTGCTGAGATGTGATGGCTCAGGGTGCAGCCAACATGCAGACACCACGCACCCTCCAGGCCCAGAGGTGACTGCACACAGTGTGTCCAAATGGTAGGACAGTCAGCTGGGGGCAGTGCAGGCGGCAGAGCTGGGCCTGGGACTGAGACAGGCAGAGACACGTGTGGGAACTTCCTGGGGCACAGGCAACGAAGCAGAGTGACACCCAAGGTGATGCCTCCTCTCCCTAAAAAGTGAATCAGCTGCTTTTCTTTTGATGGCCCCTGAAGACCTGGATTCAAGGGCTAGCTCTGCCATTTAAAAGCTGGGGGCCTTGGGCAAGCTACTGAACCTTTCCTGTCTCACCGTCCCATCTGTAAAGTGGGGTGACGATCCCCCATCACAGGGCTGTGAATGAGACAACACTGGCAGGGCAGTCGGGATAGGAGCTCCTTTGTGGAAATTCTCAATAAATGTGAGTCATTGCTACCATCACGGGAGCATGGGGTGCCCTGCTCCTGACCACGGGATTTACTTTTCCACTCAGGGCAAGGGTGTCTTCAACCAGATCGGTGAGGTGCCAGGTTGCTCCCCTCACGCAGTGTGGGAGCCCTGCTCTGCTAGGTGGTCCCTATTAGCAAAAGAATGAGGTGTGTACTGTGTAAAAGGAAACCAGGACCCCAACCAAGCCAGAGTGGGATGTGGGAATTCTAGAAAGGAGCGTGCAATCCCGGCAGAGGTTCAGGATTGGAAAGAAAAGAGGAGGAGCCCACAGAGGCCCCAGGACACCCATCAGAGGCCTCTGTGTGACTGGCAAGGGGAGCTGGTGGCAAAAGCACAGAGGGCTTGGTGCTCTGTGGGCCTCTGCGACTTCCCCTCCACTTGTCCAGCTAGGCCGGGAGCCATGAACCTCAGGTTCAGTCATCATGCCTGCACTTCCATCTGTGTCGTCTTAGTCAAGTTATTTGGGCTCCATGCCTCGGTCTCCTCATCTGCAAAATGGGGATAATAAAACACACCCTATGTTGGAGGAGAGGCTGAGCAGCAAGGTGCCACTGTGGGTGAAGTGCTTGCCCCTGCCGAGCGTGTCCTTCACGCACCTGTGCCCATTGATGATTCGCCTCGATAGCCTTTGACACCTTGGATTATCCCTGTCCTTTTTCTATCTCAGGTTCTTTCTCTGTCAAAAAGGACCTCATACCAGGTAAGGAGAGCCCAGTAAACCAGCAGTACCATTGCTTCCCACCTGGGCCCCCGGCCCCGTGATCAGCCTGTGGCCTGGCCCTCGCCCTCATGCCTGCTTGCAGAGGGCTCCCCCACAGGGCAGGGAAGGGGGAGCCCCGTGGGTGGAGCTGTGCCCTCCGAGAATCCCCTTCTCTGCCCCCACTGAGGATTTCCACAGAAGCAGGAGGGAGCTTGGGCATCTGGTGACCCCACTTCCCGGGGGAATCTGTGAACCCGGGGTGTCGCCGGGTGCTGTGAGTGGAGCTGAGCCGTTTGCGAGGCTCCTGGGCAGGCTTGCTGTTGGCCACCAGTGCAGGACGGTCGTGTAAGAAGCTCAGATTGGGTCCCTGTGGAACTGCCCAGTCCCACAGTCAGCAGAGACACAGAATGATCTTAAGAAGATGTGGGTGACGTGGTTACAGCCCTCCTTCAAGTCCCGCAAGGCTGACGCCACTGATGTCTCACACACCCCGCCCTGTGCTCTTGTCCAGAAGAATCCACAGGAGTGAGGCAGCCGAGTACCGGAAACTCCATTTACAATTCAGGTGGGGGGCTGGGACTGGCTTCAGGACATAGTTTGCTGGCTTCAGAGTTCATGGTTGGGTGGCCTTGAGGACAGTGGTGATGTGGACAAAATGGGGAACCCAGGAAGAGCTAATTTAGGACAGGAGTCAGAAGAAGGGTTGAGGGCCAGACAACAAGGAGTCCCCCTCAGTGAGGAACTGGGTCTGACTGCAAGCAACAGATTTAAAACATTATGGTTTAAAGAAGATTTGGTTCATTTATTTTTTATTTTTATTTATTTTTTGGGCACTGAGGATGGAACTCGTGGCCTCATGCACACTAGACAAGCGCCCTTCCATGGAGCCACACCCTCAGGGCCTTGAGGTTTATTTTCCCTTGTGAATAAAACTCTGGAGCTGGGGGTTTGGGCCTGTGCGGCAGTTCCATGGTGTGGATGGCATTCCAGACCTGCTCAGCTTTCTTCCCCACCATTCGTATCACCTGATTTTCATTTTCATGGTCACTTGTGTTCCATGGTCACAAAATGGCTTCTGGCCTCCAGCTTTCACACTGGAATTCCAGCATTCACATAGAATTTCACCTGTGGGAAGAAAAATGGGGGAAGTCAACAATGGCAGGTGATGGATACCTCCAATTCTTGGTCTTCTTTGAAAGAGCTTTCAAGAGGGGCTGGGGATGTGGCTCAGTGACAGGACGTTTGTCAGGTTGCATGCTGTCCCAGTCCCCAGCACTGGGACAGGGGGCTTTCTGGAAAGCCTGGTCCAGTATCTTCCCTTTGCACCCCACCAGCATCCATCTGCATGGGACCCTGGGACTGGCAGTCTTTCAGCTGATACTCCCCACAAAACTGGGGTTCTGTTAGTAAAAAAGGAAGAGCAGATGGCATTGGACAGGCAGCTAGAGGCTCTGCCAACCATGCTGCGTTGAGTTGCAGAGGATTGTGGAGGGTCCATAGCACCTGTGCCATTGTCAGGGGGACTTGGTTTAAGATATGAGGTGGGAGCCACCCTCAAATGGGTGGAGCCAAGCAAGGAGTGGGGCGCTCCCTAAGAAAGAGCTCACTTGTCCTTTTCTGTACCCTAACCCTGCCCAGGGAGATCGAATGCAATGGTAGAGAACTGGCTTCCAACTGGAAATTCGGCTCCCCCTCTGTGGCCTCCTACTGGCCTACGAGCTCCTCAAGGGTGTGTTTCCTGTCTTGGTCTTTCCATTCATCGAAGGCCAAGCAGGCACCTGGCCTTAGAGTCCTGGTAGGTATTTGTTGAATAAATAAATGAGTCATTTTAACTTTATGCAGGTCCATGGAGGTAGGGCCCCCGCTGCTGTGTGATTTGGACGTCTTAGGGAAGCCGTGGGAGAAAAGAGGTGGCATGGAGACCTACTTTTCAAATTTATGACCCAAGGACCTACCTCATCTCCATTCTGGCCTGATGATGACAGAGCGTGTGCTTTGGACTCTGGAACTCGTTCACCAGTGGCCCACGGAGACTGACGTTACCTCCCAGAACAATTCCCTGCAGATGGATTCTGCCTTTGCTCTGCATCTTGGGCAAGGGTGACTGTTGGACAACTTCTGGGTGAAAAACAGATGGAAGTAATGCTGGCTGGAACCAAAAGAGAATCTGGGTGATCAGTGTATCTGCCAACTGTGTGTGTGGCCCACAGAGGACATCACAAACGAACTCACACCATCTCTGAGCAGCGTAATTCTATAGAAGACATGACATTTTAACCCCAAGAGAGTGGGCGGGGTATCGTCTTAGATCGACTGAGACTCCTCTGAATGAAATTTCTTGAAAACATCCCTACTTCATTCATCCAATGATTCTCAGCTTGCCCCCCATGAAGAACTTCATCAGGGGCTGGTGCGGATCCAGCCTTCAAAGCCATCAAACGGGCCACTCCACACAAGGTAAGTGGCTTCCCCAAAGCTGCACGGGCAATTCCTGGCAGAGGTAGAATCAAAACTTGGTTTCCTGACTCACTGAGTAAGAAACTCTCATAAAATAAGCGACTGAGCACCAGGGAGTTGGCGGTTTTATTATAGCTCAAGTGCAACATAACAAGACAGAGTTTAACTTTCCATTTTAAGTACGGTATGAATAATCGTGGATCAGCAAGTAAGACCAAACCGCAATTGCAGAGGCGTCGAGGAGGCGCAACCAGGTACCCCCACTCTGGTGGGTGCTTCTCTTGCACAGGATGTGCCACACGAGCTTTAATGATCTGCCAACTCTTCTGAGAACAGCAGGACACTGAAAGCTTCAGGTTGATGGAAAGGGATAATACTGAATTAAATAAAAATGTCTTAAGGATCCAAGTGGCAGGCGCTGCACTCGGGATTCAGCATAAAATCTGATGTGATGCCTGCCTGCGCCGGGCGAGCTCGTCAGCAGCCAGGGAGCCCACAGGTGGTTGGGGATTCTAATTGCCTGTGCTGTGTCACCAGGAGCGGCAGGAATTTGGTAGTACAGAGGCTTGGTGTGAGAAAGAAGTTCACTTAGGGCTTAAAGGATTGACAGGAATTGCTCAGACAGAAAGAGAGAGGTAGTCTGTGGAGCTTTCCAGGAAGGGGGAGATGAGGTGAAGAGTCCAGATCCCCAAGAGCCTGCAGAGCTCAGTGACTGAGGACACCGAGGTTGGCCATCATGCAGGTGGGACTGAGCAGGAAGGGTAATTCTCACAGCTCCATGGAGGACGTGTGGTCAGTGTGGACAGCAGCTGACAGCGAGGAGAGAAGGGGTTGCTGGGAGAGGAAGGCCAAGGCTGATTTGATGTCTGCAATCAATGTTCTTAGGTCTAGAAAAGACCAACATCTACTGGGAAGTCTGGGAGTGAAACACCAGCAGCTGGTGAGATGCTCATTAATTATCACAGCTGGATTTTTTAACATGATCATGCCTGAAGGAAGGAGCCAGATTTTAGCTCTGCCTCCCCAGCACCTATCAGGACTGGCAGTTAGCATCTGTTGAAAAGCAACAACAGGAAGTTGATTATAACTATAGAGGGAATCCATGTTGCAAACTTCCTCTACCAGGCACCGTGGGGCACACCTGTAATCCCAGCAACCCAAGAGCCTGAGGCAGGAGGGTGACAAGTTTGAGGCTAGTCTGGGCCACTCAGCAAATCCTGTCTCAAAATAAAAAATGAAAAGGGGTGTAGCTCCATGATAGAGCACTTGCCTAGCATGTGCAAGACCCTGGGTTTCATCCCCCAGCACTACAAACGATAAAAATAAATTACAAAAACCTGTCTCAAGTCTTTTCAGATTTTTGAAGCTCTGGATGCTTAAATATATACACTGTGCTGGGTAACGGGCCAAGTATTTAAAAATAAATAAGTACTAGAAGTAACCAGAGTCCACTTTCAGAGTTTTTTTTTTTTTTTTTTTTAAGGAAGGCAATTATTTCGAGTGTGTTTAACTATATTTGGAGGCTCACCACACGCTAGATATGGCAGTCCTCTAAATAGAATTGCACAGAGTGAAGAAATACTATAGGCATTCTGCAGGAACTTCCTGGTTGTAAACAGAAGATAGTGTCTGTAGGCTTTGGGTCCATCCTCTCAATGCCACCCCCAGGTGGGGGATCTTGGATTGATAATTAAAAGAATAGTTTGTAAGCTTTTGGCAAAGACGCCAACTTGGGCTCAGATGGTGAGTGAGTGAATGAATGAATGGAGGTTTCTTTTTATGTGAGGGATATGCTCCCTAAGAACTCATCGAATATCTGTATAAATCAAGATTAATGCCCCCCATGGGAATAAAATAGGACTTACATTAAAGTTTCATACAGTATGTGAAACTTCCTGCTTTTCCATTGCCTGATTTTGAATTTGTATAATTCAGACTGTGACCTTATTTCCTCTCTTATGAAGGAAGACTGTGGACTTACACTTGGAGATCCGGGGTTTTGGTTGGATGGAAAGCCAAATACACGCGTAACCAGTTGTATGACCTCTCGGGTGCTGACCGACATGAAAGTTGACCTACATACAGAGGGTCTCCAGAACCAAGCCATATGGCTCCACCTTTGTCCTAATCAGAAAAGACATTTTCAAATCTCTGATTGAATGATGCCTGGAAGGAAAGCAAAAGTTTGTGCTCTCTGAAGCACGTGCTGAGGTTCTGTCCCCATTACGAGATATTAAGAAGGGGGCGCTTTAGGAGATGACTTAGGGCTCTGCTCTCGTGATTGGGTTCATTTGTGGGATTGATGGACTCATGGACCAGTGGGGTATCTTGAGAGTGGATCATCCTATAAAAGCCAGTGTGGCTAGGCCTCTTGCCATGTGCTGCCTTGGGACTTGGCCAGCACAAGGCCATCACCAGATGCAGCCCCTTTACCTTGGACATGATTTGTGGGCCCAAATAAACCTCCTTTCTTTTTAACTTAGTCTGTGGTATTTAGTGCAACAGAAAATGGACCAGAACAGCAAATGTTTTGGATGACAAAATCAGGACTTCACACCCCTACCCACTGCCAGTTGGAACTGGCTTAGACCAATGGACCAGATCTTAGGTGAGATCTAATAGAGATAGGCATAAACTCCTGGGATCCACAATGAATATCTGGAGGCAGTACACCAGTTGCTAGGACTTTTTTGTTTTAGTTAATAGCAAATTCAATGTGAATCAGTGGTTCAGTTACATTACTAGAAATAGAGAATCTAAAATGGAGACAGTAACAAATTTTTCATCAAACTGCACCTGGAATTCTATGCTCACTTCCTCTCTGTTTTGATCACAAACTGGAACATATCCAGAAGAGAAAAAGAGCACGCAGAACTTGGAATATTTGTTCTGGAAGAGGCTTAGAGAAGCAGCTACTGTTATTTTCAAACATACAAATGGTTGCTATGTACAAAATGATTCGTCTGCATTTTTTAGGCTGGTCCAAAAATTTCTGGTAAAAGTTTTATGGATTGGGGGTTTTGTCTCAATATAAGGACAATTAGAAGTGTCTGAAGATGCAAGGACCACCCAGGGACAGGTGATAAGTTTGGTCATCCTAGCACGAGAGACATTGTGGGAAGAAGTCTATGAATCTTTTTTCCTCTTCTGAGTTCTTGGAGAGTCTGTACAGATGATTCAGAAAAGAGATAATAATGGCCAGTGAATGTATGCAAAACAATGTAACTTTGCTAATAATTAAAATGGCAGCAAGCACTATCTTTGTCTGCAAGTAGAAAAATAATGAAAGAGGAAAATAATATCTAGTGCTGGCAAGTGCAGTGAAATCAGTCTGCATTCACTGCTGTCAGCAATAATGCCTCTTGAAAAGCCTGTGCATGAAAAGTTACACCGTGGATAGTACTTTCATCCCAAGAGTCCAGTGGGCCATCTGAGTAAAAGACAGGTCGGAAATATATACATCGTCACCTGAAGATGTTCATTGTGGTATTGTTTATATGGAGAAACTGGAAGCTACTTAAACATCAGAAAGTAAGGCAACAGGGATCATTTTAAAAGATTGTCACTTCCACTATAGCAACGTGCAAAACTCAAGAGCCATTCTGCCGCGTGTACGGGGGTGGGGTGGGGGGGGCAGAATCGCCAGCTATGACATCTTGCCGATTCAAGGATTTGTGTTCCAAATAGATGGATGTGGCAATATAAGACAGAAAATTACCCCAAGTCCAACCCCTGCTGCTCGCTGGCTGTGCCAATCTGGATGAATCCCTTTACTTTTCTGTATCTCAGATGCCTGGTCTGTGAATTGAGAAGTTTGGATTCCATGGTCTCCAACATCCCTTCCAGCTTCATTTTCTAAAATATTTATTGTTGACATATAAAAATTGCAACCCTTCTAGTTTTATGTGAGCAGAACATACTCATTTAATGAAGAAACTGTGTCTGAGGGGGATTACAAAATCAGCCACTATTTTCAGACTTTCTCCATCGCTTGGTATTCCCCATATAATGTATTTTTAGAAGTCAGTTTGAAATGGGTAGCAGATGGGAAAAAAGCAGAACTCTTAATCCCTCTCAAATAAATTGCTATATTTGAGGGAGATTTAACTGTGTACTCCAAAAGGACTTTATTATGGAGAAACACAAAAACAGTTCTCAAGTCATTAAGGACACTTTATCCTAAAATGCCCACCAATGATTTCAAATTCATGCATGACTGCAACCAGCATTATTCGCTCTGTTCTAGAAAGGTGTGTTTATGCCACATGAAGGGGGCGAATATTTAATAAACAGATTTATTCACTTGTACTTTTAAAGAAATTGCCCCCACCCTGAGAAAAAAAAATCTTCCTTATTTGGCTCATGAATTTTTTTATCCCTATCAATGAAAAAAAAAAAAATTCAGAACACACTGATGTTTGACCAGCTATAGGATCATTGAATTCCTCGGGGTCTGAGAAGGAAGGCGACAGAACATGTGTTTTCAGCTTATAAACAAAGGCCTCCAAGCCTCCTCTGAAAAATGCCCTCATCTATTCAGAACTTTCTAGAAGGACATGATTTCCTAGTTCAGAATACTTCATCAGGCAGAGCAGAGGGACTGAAGAGGGGCAACACACCCTCGCTTCCCCTCTTCCAGGCTTGGTGTGGGTAGGGCCTCTGTGGTCCCTGAGATGCTGCAGGACACTTCCCGGCTCTGAGAATTCACAGGATGGGGGTCCTCGGGTTCCAAGGCTGCAGGGGCTAGCCTTTGACAGCTCCCTCGGGCCTTCTGATAGTCTAGGCGGTCATCTCTCTTCCGGACCTTCAAGAAGTACTTACAGAAAACCCACTGGGTGTATGTCCTGTTTTCTGGCAGCCCCTCTGGTTTGGCCCCAGGCATCATCCACTTGAGCCAATTACCGATTCATCAGATTTGGCTCTGAATGACCTCGGGTATTCCTCCCAATCAAGTTCCTCAAACACTGATTGGTCACGTGGGAGGACATACTGTGGTTTTGAAGGGGTTTCCAAGAACAGGACTGGGGAAGGCAGCAGCAATGGCTGAACACACAGGAGGCCTAGGGGCTTGAATACGCCCCCTGGGAGGAGCCGTGCCCCTCTGTATGCTCATGACCTCAGTGACATGGAGGACAGGAGATGGAGAGACGGCCTGAGCATCCATAGTGGGCAAAGACACCGTGGCTGTGGGGACCCTGTAGTTGGGTGGTGGCAGAGATCAGCTCTACTCGGGCACCACCACTAACAAGAGCTGTGTGCTGGGCACACTGAAAACCAAACTAGAACAAAAACCTCTTCAGAACATCATCTTTTTCTTCTCGTAGTGTATGGTTTGGATGTGGAGGTGTCCCCCAAAGGTCACATGGGAGATGATGCAAGCAGATTCAGAGAAGTGATTGGGTTATGAGAGCCTTAACCCAACCAGTGAATTAATCACCTGATGGGATCGAGTGGTGACCGAAGGGCTGTGACTGGGCATTGGGGGAATGGCTGTGGGGTCTATGTTTGTGGCTGGCGAGTGGAGTCTCTCTCTGCTGCCTGATCATCGTGTGAGCTGCTTGCCTCCACTACACTCTTCGCCATGATGCTCTGCCTCATCTGAAGCCCTGAGGAATGGAGCCTGCTGTCTATGGACTGAGACCTCTGAAACCATGAGCCCTCAAATAAACTCTTCCTCGTCCAGCAAAAAAACTGATAAAACACCCGGCATGGTGACTGGTACCCAGTGACCTATTGCTTGTTTAAACTCCCCTCTTTTCTACCCAGCTCCATGCTGGCTCTTGGGGTGGGCTATGGCCATGGTCTGTCTACCAGAGGTTCCTCTGCTGGAAGCATGGTCCACTGTGGTGGGGCTGAGGTGGTGGAACCTTTGACATAAGGTCCAGTGGGAGGTAATTAGGGGCATCACCCTTGGCAGACAAGTGCAGCTTTCTTGGACTCCAGGATATTCCCCAGGGGAGCATGTTGCTAAAAAAAGAATAAGCCTGGCCCTGAACGCCTCTTGCTTCCAGTCTCACCATGTGATGTCCCCTTTGGGCACACTGCAGGTTCCTGTTTCTATTTGGAAAAAGGTTCCATAATATTGGGATGTAGCCAGGTGGCCCTTGCCAGAAGGCTGGCACCAGTTTGGATCCCCTAGCCACCAGAATCATAAAACAAATAGACCTCTTTACTTCATAAAGTACCTTCCTCAGGGCTTTTTTTTATAGCAACAGAAAACAGACCAAGACAAGGCATATGTGTTCGGTGGGCTGGGGTAGGTACTGGAGGGTTTGATGGAATAAATCCTGAAAGATGAAACCCTTGGAATGTCATCACAGAAAACCCTCAGGACCTGGGATAACCTGATAGTTTATTATTTGACAACTTGAAAACGGAAGTCAAGTTTCATCTTAACCACACATTCCAAGGCTGATGGTGGGAGGCCTGCAGCCCAGCAGTTCTTCACACCAGACCTGGAACTCTCGAGTTCCACAGGTGAGCCCAGCAGGGAAGCCTGTGGATTTCCACCCACACAAAAGCCTGTGTGAGAATGGGCAGCGGAGGCTCTAAACTCAGACGGCAAAAACAGCACATGCACCCTCCTGTAGGGAAGAGAGAAGGGGTTCTGCCACTCAGCTTCTGCACATGGAGTCACGGCGCACACAAGACCATGTGGGGCTTGTTCTTCAATTGATGCAACTCAGTAATTTTTATTGCAACTGGAAGACAATACATCACAGAAACTTTATGGTAGGTCTGGGTAAAAGTGTTATTTACAATAAATGATGAAATAGTTTTGTCTTTGGCAATATGATTACATATGAAGAATGCAAAATGCGAGTATGGATATGCCTCCAAAGCAACACCACCACGTCCCTAGAGTTCGGCTGACTGCGCCTGTCTCCACACTGCTTCTTTAGGTTGACACAAACACAACTGAACATCGATTTCTTTCTCCTTTACGATTCTCCCTTTCTATTCATGATATTGGCAGTTTCAGACAGAAAATACAGAAAAAAAAATTGGCTTCTGAGAAAATTATTACTTTCGTAAATTAATTTGGCCATGTAGGTCCGTTGGCCAGCTAAGGTCTGGTGACCCTAAGTGTCAATCGTAAACCTCTTGGTCTTCTGATTGCTTTATCACTGTTTGTTTGTTTGTTTTTTTTCTGTAAAACAAAAGCAAAACTCAGAAATGTTACAGAATCAGAGTATAAAAAAATGTACAAGGGTATATGCTTCCCAGACACACACGGACACTTTTTCCCTCCACATTGTCACCACGGCAGTGTAAGTAGTGAGCGTGAACGACGCGGATGGAACTGGTTACTGAATCAGCTGTGAGCTTGGATGGCCTCAACATACGCAGCAAGAAACGGTGAAGTTCCCAAGAACTGAAAGTGTGCTACGTTTCTTCTAAAAAAGGGGCATGAGGAAGGAACTCAGGCCACAGTCATGAGAGGATAAAACACAATTTCTAAGTTTGACAGATTCACCATATCGAAGTCTGTGAGAATCCAATATGGAATATCAAGGATTTGCAAAAGGTAGAGAAAGCCTTTCTCCGCTTTTGCAAATGAATACAGTGGAAAAACACTGCTGTATATATTCCAAATAAATAGTCTTAATTTCAACACTAACAAAACAACAGGAAGGGTACTTGTGAGCATCTCAGAGGAAGTCAGAAAGGATCTTTTCACACCGGTCTGATTTCAGAAGCAATAGAGATGCAGCACCATGGACACATCGGTTTCGGCCGTTAAAAGATGGATCATTTTAAAAATGGTGTTTTCCTTCCTTAAATTTTTGGTCAGTGAAGCTAGCACTTGTTTGCTGAACTGTGGAAGAATGCCAAGGTCACATACATTATTCATGATAAAGCAACCGAGCTGACGAGTCTGTGCTTAATTCAAGAATAACCAGCAGGAGAGAAGATACAGGGGGTGAGCCGCCACGACCAAAGGTCACAGATGAGTTCACAAAGGGAGGCAGGTCTATACAGAACACTGAACGCCGTGTGTAAATCCTCATGAGATTCCAAGGAACAGGAACACCACACAATGTACACACTTTTGATTTACACATTCCGTTACACAGAGGAAGAGAGAGAGAGAAAAAAGACGCCATTACAACTTTGTAACTGTGTTAACTGCAATATAAACCAAAGTCCAGAGTTTGGCAGGTAACTAAAAGGGGTTTTTCACTTAGGTTATATAGCAAAAGTGTTGATGTATATTATATATAGTAGTATAAATAATAAAAAAGTATTATTTAAATTAGATCACAGTGCTGCACCATGGGCATAAGTGTCTGATATAGTATTGGTGGGCCGGGAGCTACAACACTAAGGACTTAACTGTCAACACTGGTAAAGTCACAATCGAGAGGGGACACAGAGTTCTGATGTTTTCTTTTGGTGGCAAAAAAAGAAAAAAAAAAATTCTGGAGATGAAAGAAAAAATACTTCTCTACGGAAACATAAAAATAAATTGCAACATCTGGGCAGCTGTGATCCACCAGAAAGAAACCAGTCCCAACCTGAATATAGTTGAAAAGGAAAGAGAAATCACATCGAACTGAACCCAATCCCAGGTGGAAAACCCTCCCGTGGAGGTCACTTGCACAGATCTCTGGTTCCTTGTCAGAGCCCTTGCGCGAGAGGCCACAGGCCCCTGGAGAGTGGAGGCATTGAGGCTGATCACCTGCACTTGGCGCCCAGCAGACCTGGCGTGCTGGACTCTGAGCTTGGCGGAAGAGCCACCTGCACGGTTTTCACTCTAGAGTCCACTGCCTGACACTGTCCCTCAGGCAGCAACACCATTCAACACAATGGCCTCTTCCAGAATGCCCCGTGGTAGTGACCAGCAAGCACTAGACACGTGGACTGCCTCTTGGAGAAAAACCCGTTCTTGGGAAAGGCCCCTGACACGTTCCTCCTCAGACACTCAGCTCCAAGACTGAAACCTGTCCCAGTCGTCTTGGCCACGGTTTTTCTCAAACCACCATCGACGTGCGGGCTTGGTTCATTCTGAGTTTCAGATAGACGGCCTTGCCAAAGAACTCTTGAAACTATGCTGACTGGGGTGGGGGAGTAGGAGCTTGTGGTATCTTGTAAGGCTGGGAAAAATCTATGATGCAAACCCTTTCCTCATAGTACTAGATAGATAAAAGACAATTACAGTAGGATAAAAATAACTGTCTATGTGCATATCATTTAAGAAGAAAGAGCTAGGACCTCTTTCTCTTAAATGGGTCCGAGGGCCATAGCAAGCACTTGCAGATGTCACGGTGCTCATGGGTTCACGGTTGTTTTCCAAAGCATCTTGAAATATTGCTATAGTTCCCCGTCTCCCCTCCCCCCGCCCCGTGAGTAGGTGAGATACTGGAACAACACACAAACCGCCACTTCCCCAGCCAGGAGAAATGGAAGGACACCACCACACCCCATAATGGTGCTCAGGCGATCGGTCAGACTAATGGATACATATGCTAGTTTGGAAGCTAAAAGAACATCTGACATTTGGGAAGGAATTCCAAGACTAAAGTGAATGACATTTAAGCAAAATATTCTTTCACAAATAGGCTTGTGCTTAAAAGTCTCTACTGCTCTTGGAGGAGGGGTAAGAGAGAGCCTCCTGCCCCTTGGCTTGTTAAGGACATGGACAACCTCATTCTGCAATGAATTCACTTCAAACAGCCACATACACATCGATACTTTTTTTTTTTCCCCAACAATCAAAATACGAAGTTAAACAATTGAGCCATTGTTTTGGTTATGCATAATGTGTATGCCTCCAAAAACAGAAGAAAAATAGAAAAAAGTACCCTCACTAAAGTTTCCCCAACAAGTCTTCCAGAAGATCCAATGAAGGTGCCAAGAGAGACTCAGGAAAATAACACTTAGCTGCCCGATGAGGTATTTATGCAAAAAGAGTGGTTCTGGAGTTAAGAACACACTTTTATATTTATCTATTTCTCAAAAGAGATCAGAAAAGTAAATCACACACATTGCATTTTATTATTTTCTAAAAGAGGCATCTGCCCCCTTAGAAAACTGAAATGAGGGGAGACAGCCCACTGTGGGGTTTCCCTTGGAAGGTCCCCTGCCAGAAACAGTGCTGATGTTCACCTCTGCCTTTCCAGAGAGAAGTCTGAATTGTATCGTCTTGGGTTTGGGGGTTCAAGGTGGTGGTCTTTTGGGCTTAATCAGGGGATAACACAAATTGAAGTGTGGCTCAGGTTCCATAGCTGTGCATGGCTTTTAGGGTGTCTGCTGTTTGGGAGGACGAGGGGACAGAGTACTGCAAAGATACATCTGTGTCCCCACCTAACCCTGAACAAACACGGGCAGGCGTTCAGGCTCAGTGAGGGGAAGGCGTCTGGCCTGCAGCACACACGTCCATGTCCTCCAGGTCCTCTCATCAGCAGCCCAGAGAAAGGCCAGGAAGGGACCTCTGGCTGATGGAGTTCCTGACGGTACCTGGTGCTGGCCCACGGGCTTGGCTTCAGCCCACAAACGTCCTGTTGTAAAAATTCAAGATCCCCTCAGTCCTCTCACTGTCCCAGACCACCAGATCCTGAGCCATGGTAGTGGGTGCTGTTGTTTTTAAACTTCCCTCCATTTGGATGGAAGATCATATTCTTCAGATTTTTCTTTGGATCTCCAAAACAAAAACAAAAACAAAAACTACATATATATATATATTTCTTTTCTTTTTTTTTTTTAGGCAAAGATTAAGTTTCTGGTCTGCGTGACATCGTCTGGTTGTCAAAATTCAGCTCTCACAATCTAGGTGGTCCAATTCCAGGTTGTTAGTGTGCTGAGGTGGAGAGATGGCCGGCCCCTTTTTCTGACTTTGAAATGGCATCGTCCCCATGAACACCTGGGGCTGGCCCTTCTCCCCCCCATCGCTTCCTCCCTCACATGTACTCCATCTCGTACCCTCACCCAATAAGGCCCATTAGCATGTTTCCCCTTCTGGTGAATTTGCATAATTATTCACTGCCTTTTTCCTAGAACCAAATCATGGTCATGGTTTTCTCAAGTAAGCATCCCATAATTCTCTTGATTCTATCATACACACGCACTACTAAGTTTGCCCTCGAATTATTGCGTCATGTTAAACATGTACAGGCAAAGAGAAAGGACACGCTCTCCAGTAGAGAATCAGAGGGGCGGGCTGAGTGGACAAGGCAGTGTCGAGTCAACCATCCAAGCCCTACCAGAGCATGAAGAGATTTTTATATTGCAGAGTAAGTTCCCCAACAGTCAGAATTTGTCCCTGAAGAAGATTAAACCTTAAACACCTGCGTCAAAAAATCAAAACAAAAAACCCGGAAAAAAAAAAAAGGAGAAAAAAAGGAAAGGAAGAGAAAGAAAGTAAAAAAGGAGGAAAACAAAGAACCTGTAAGCCTAAGGGCTTAAAAATTAGAGGCATAGCCTTTTCTCTATTTTCTATATTTATATGAAAATAATTCATGCTTCATGCTAAATACATTATTTACCTTACAAGAACTTTGTTATTTTTTGAATAAAAAAAAGTTTGTTTTTGTGATTTTTTTTTCTTTTTCTTTTTTTTTTTTTCTTTAAAGGAATCCATGCACTGTGGATCAGAAATTTCTGCTGGCTACACTGGCTGAATGTGGAAATCAGATTTTTTGCAAAGATGAATCTTGACTGACATTAATTGTAGACTCCTTTTTGAGGGCCATATAGGAGTTATTATTATTATTATTTTTGCCATGTTTGACTTTTTTGTGTCCATCAATGTGCCTTTAATATTTTAAAAATACACCATAATACTAATGGCAGTTTCCGTAGCTTTCTGTTTTGTGGGTGTTTTTTGCTTTCACTTGGATCAAATAGTTTTGATAGACAGAAAAAGGATCTGTACCATTATTTCCTTCCTTAACAGCTAATGTCACATTTCCGACTTGATTGCTTTTCACTTGGGCAGTTTAGAAGACATGGCCTGTTTTCTTTTTTTTTCTGTATTCGCTTAGTCCCATTCGTGTGTGTGTGTGTGTGTGTGTGTGTGTGTGTGTTTGTGTGTGTGCATGTGCAGGGCCAACCTTCAGGCTTATGGCTTTTGGAACATTTTCTTAGCTACAGAACAGAGTTCAGTAATTACCAACATCACTAGTTTCCTCCACTTCTCCTTGGTCACTGACACCTGACGGATCTGGTGCTCAGCTTGTAAGACATCACACCAGGCCTCAAGGTTCGGAGCACAGAGCCTGGTGGCAGAGCCTGTGCTTGCTGTATGGCAATGCCCAGGCCTTTCCTGGCCCAGTGGGAAGCTGGGTGCACAGACCTGGGCCTGATCCTAAGGGGACTCAGGGTTCTTTCTTTTCTCCAATGACTGTATGTGCCTCCATTCGGTGAACTGGAGGGACAACCTGACTTTTTAAACCTAAGGGTTGGGCCTGAATGAAGATTACTTTGCACATGTGCCTTCTAGGTGCCAAATGTGTATTCCCGTGGCCTTAACACCGACAACCCTGTGGGTTCAAGCCACGTGTCTCTGACAGGCTGCAGGAAAGCAATGGTAATTTTGGCTTTTTTCGGTTTTGTCTTCCGATAATGAAAAGCTTTTGTAAAACAGCTGAGTGTCAATATGAGTTCTATGGCTTCAATCTCCTTTAAAAATAAAATTCTTAAGGGTCCAAAACAAAGGAGAGGGGGGCAAATTAAAAAAAAAAAAAAAGAACAAAAAGAAAAGAAAAGAAAGAAAACCAAACCAAAAGAAAAAAAGAAAAAAAAAATTGCTGATATTGCCACAAATCATTAGAAATCTCCTGACATGCTGAAACCAAATGGCCATAAGTTCAAAACAAATCAATGACTTGTTTTCAATTTTTTGTGGTTTCCTTCTGCTCCTTCTGCCCCTTTGCCGTCCGATTGGTGATGTTATTCAAACAGGACCGAATCCCTGCCAAGTGCAGGAGCGACCCGGCCGCCTCTTTCATCTCCTCGTCGTCGCTCTCGGGGGGCTTTTCTGTGCGTCTCTTTTTGAGGGGCAGCGTGTCGCTGGGGACCTTCCTGGCCTTGGCGAAGTGCTGGCGCTTCTTGTGCTGGGAAGCGTACCCGCTGTCCCCCAGGGCATCCTTGGCCTCCTTCTGGCTGGGCTTCCGGTCGTCCTCCTCCGTTTCGCTGTGGCTCTCATGGCTCTGGAAGCTGCCCTCGCTGCCCTCGCTGCCCTCCTGGCTCCCCTTGGTGGCAAACTCGTAGTGGTCGTCGGCCGAGGAGGAGGAGGAGGAGGAGACGGAGTCGCTGGTGGGCGAGGTGCTCCGGGCGTTGGAGGACTTGGCACTGCTGTAGTTGTGGTCCTCCTTGGGGTCTCCGCTGACCACCGGGGAGCCGCATGATGGCTCGCTCTCAGTCCGCATCCGGCAACTGGTGATGCCATTCCTGCAAGGCGGGGACAGGGGAGGGACAGGAGACAGAGGGGACACAGATTAGACCTCCCGGATGGAGACGGTGCGCGCAGGCGTGCAAACCCCAGGTAGCAATCTGAAAACAACGGGTGGATCTGCTTTGAATGGGGGGAATCCTGGCGTCTGGCCCCTCCTGCTCATCTCCCATTTCCAGTTCAGGTGGCTGAGCAGTTAAAGCCCCGCTTCCGCAGAGACAGCAGCGGAAGCTGGTTCTTACGGTAAACCATGAAATCAAGTTGCACTGAGTTCCTCTTACCCTCCAGCTTGCAGAGTCAGGCACCATGGCTGGGCATTGCAGAGAAAAAAAGACACTCTCTCCCAAAGACCCTGGATGAGGAGACTTTTGTCAGAAGCCTAAGTCCAGTGTTTGGCAAAGAGACACCTGCTGCCTGGGGACTGCTATTCCCTCATGCATGATCTCCATCATTAGTTCAATCTGCCAGCATTCACTAGGCACGTGATAGGAACACACGGCTTCAGGGAGGGGCCAGGGGAGGCACATGTGGGGTCACATACAGACACTGTCACTAGGATGCTGCAGTCTGACAAAGAAGCATGTCGAGTTTCAGACAGAGAGCTGCCATTTCCTGGAGTCGTGACCACCAGGTGCCCTGCTGAGCCCACCCACTGCTTTCAGCTCTACAAAGCAGACCTGAGCATCTTTGTGGTAGCGTCACCAGAAGTGAGGTCTGGAAAGTTCAGTGATTTAAAGCCCACAGCTGAGAAGTAGAGGAGTTGGGACTGGCACCAAAGTCTGACCTCCAAGCTTGAGTGAGCCATGCCACCTGCTGCCACCCGCTTGCACGTCCCTGTGACCAGGCTCCCTGCAATAGCTTCCCTCAGGACCCTGGAGACCTCATCCTGCCTTGGATAATTTTCTCAGTGTCTGTGTGTCTGGACAGAGTGCTGACCTCCCTTATGGTTCCTTATTAGCAGAATGGGAAGAGTCCCTGTGCCCACCTCCCAGGTGGCTGGTCTGCGACAGGAGTGAACACCTGCAGTGGCTGGGCCAGCGCCCGCAGGAGGGGCGGCTGTGATGCTTCCTCCTGGTCAGGGCACATGTGCCAAGTGTCTGGGTGGCAGCTGTCTTTCTGATGCGCCTGGCACACACTAGATGTTCAGCACAGGTGGAAATCGGAGGGACGGATGCTTGCAGGAGGGAAAGGTGACTTATAGCTGGAGGGAGAAAGAACGGGGCAGAAGTGGCATATGACCTTGGATGTGGGGACTGAGGATCTGGGTAGGATAAGACATGTCCTGGTGTACCAGGCTGGCCCTATTTCCTGTTAGCTCCTCCACCTCATGAGACCCTTCGAAGAAACCCATGGAACTCGCCACACTCTTCCTTCCCAGACTGTACACACTCTGACTTTCCCTTCAGGAGAGCATTTCCCACCATCATCAAGAACCACGTGGAAGCCTGTTCGATGTCTGCGAGTCCCATTTGCATGTCAGCTCCACAAGACACAGCCCAGTCATGACGGGTCCCACAGGGCAGAGACTCAGCAATGTGACCAGGAAATGAAGAAGCTAGGTGGTGCTATGTGGCACAGAGAACAAAGCTTGGGAAGTGGCTCTGGGTCCCCTGCCAACACTAACTGGATCCAGCCTGAGGATAAAGCACTGGTAGAAGACTACAGGGCCAGAACCACCAGGGAGACACTGGGGAGAGCCCTTCTCCTCCCCTCCACTCCTTGTGGGCCTTGGGCAAAGGGAGACTTCACACATAGGAAGTGAAAGGGGAGGAGGAAAGAGTCTCTAACGCAGATGGTACAACACAGGATGAGGCCAGGTAATCTCCTGCCACCCAGATTCCAAGGCCGGTCCTACTAAATCGGGGCCCATGGCGAGAATCTCCATCATAATGTCCATCAGCAAAATGCATGATGGCCATTATCAAAATGTAACCTTTCTTAGGTGCCTCAAGGTCACTGTGATCAACCCCAACAATTATACAAGTGGATGCATTTGTACCAGGAGTCCTAGTAGGTTCCAGGACTCTCAGCTTGTGCCCTAGATGCTGTGAGCCCAGATTGCATCACCTGCCCCAAATCCTTCTAAGTCAAGCCAGACAGACCTGTGCTCCTGAATCAGTGTTGTGTATTAGTGACCAAGAGGACTTCCTTACACCTTGGGCCTCAGTTCCTTATGGACTTCACAAGAGGCACTAAACCAGAGGAATTCCTTGAAGGTGGGCCTGGGGACACAGTCACTGAGCTTTGGGAACTGGCCTCCCTGATGTCCATTCTCTGAAGATATCCTGTTTCTTTGTTATGCCTTGGGTATATATGAATGGTGGGGACAGGATCACTTGGAGGTGTTCACCAAATACAAAACTTGAAGAATATAATTAATTGTACAGCCAGCTCTAATAGTTATTAAAGTACATGACAATGGAAGTTTCCTGTTCGGCTCTCCTGACCTTCACTTTTTAAGGTAACTACTATGGGAAAAAAAAAAAAATTCATCTACTGCACTAGACCAAAAAATTTCCTGAACCCAGCTAATTTGGATGAGTGAACTGGGCTGTTTGGCTTTTAACAAATCAATTCGGTTCTGAATTCTTACCACTGTAACAACATGGGACTTGGGACTCACTTCACTACCACCATTCAGGAGAGCAGGACCCCTCTCCAAACACATGAAAGAAGAAGAAACCCCGAGACTGATGGAGCAGGAGGTAAGAGAAGTCTCCACAAGGCAGCTTCCTTGTGCATCTAGGTGAAGGGCACATGGTGTTCATTGTTTTTCTTTCCTCTTTTCCATAGGTTTGAAATTCTTTTAAATAAAAAGTATGAGGTGGTGGGTGGAGAAATACTAGAACAAAAGGAATGGTGTTCAGCCATGCATGGTGGCGCACGCCTGTAATCCAAGCGACTTGGGAGGCTGAGTCAGGAGGATCACGAGTTCAAAGCCAGCCTCAGCAACTTAGCGAGGCCCTAAGCAACTCAGTGAGACCCTGTCTCTAAATAAAATACAAAAAAGGACTGGGGATGTGGCTCAGTGGCCGAGTGTCCCTGAGTTCAATCCCTGGTTCCAAAAAAAAGGGAATGGTGTTCAAATCCTATCCCACACCAAGAGGAAAGACCTTAAATCTGAGAACCTTTCTCTTAAACCAAGCAGCATCAAGGAGGTGATAAAGACCGAGGAGACCCAAGTGGACACTTTCTTTGAAAGGAGAGACCATGAATGAAAGAATAGAAAATTGTTCCTTGGCTCCTGATTCTGCAGAGGGCAGGGTCTCTGGCACATCTAGAATCACACTGCTTGTTAACAGTGATTCCACAATCCACCTGGGAACGTGGCCTGGCTCAGTCCTTTCTCAAGGACAATCCAAGCAGGAACCTGAACTATCTCCCTACAACCCTGAAGAAGGAAGTCTACGGTGATGCAGACAGGAAACCAACATGACCACTGACAACACTTCCGGGTGCAAACAGGCGCAGACATAACTTCAGGGTGGGAGAAGTAAAACAGAAACATATCTCTTTCTCATTCAATGAAATTAGCTTTCCCTGAGATTTTAGCATGGGCTCAGAATCCATAAATTACACACGCAACTCAGCAGGAAGTGACAAGCTCCTTCAATTATTAATGACTTGGCACGATGTGATTCATGATGGTGCAAGCCAGCTGCATGGAGCTGGTGTCAAATGCTTCCCGCTGCAGGGGTTGTCATTATAGGACACCAAATGCTTAAAAGAAACCAGCCATCCTGAACATACTGGAAGGTGAGTTTCTGACCTCCTCAAAAAACCATTCATTAAAATGAACATGTGATACATCTGAAATGCCTATAATTTTTCAGGGTTAGCTACATTTACATTCATGATACTCAAATGATCATAAATTAGCATAAGTGAAAGCCATCTGATTTTACTAGGTCTCTAGGAGCTTAAAGCACATGGTTCAACCAAACCACGTGCTATTAACTGCCAACCAGATGAGAAATATCAAGCAGAAAAGTGAGAACTCCCATTTGTTCAAGCCAAGAATGAGCGATGTTTGCAAACAGCAAGGTTAAGGTGTAAATTTATGCTTAGTCACGGTCCTTCCGCTGGGTTTTTATCCCCCTGTAACTTAATTATTTGTCCCATTACTGTTAAGCTGCACGTGGAGACTGTGACCTTTACCTGGTTGGTGTGCTTGGGTTCTGTCTGGAATCGATGGCTTTAAGCCTATAGGTTATCATTCAGAGTCACTGTCCTCTCAAGGCCCTGACTTGAAGGCACTGATCTTTGGATAGATGTGAAACATAGATAGAATTAATAGGATTACAATTCTTCTCTCCCAACCAACAAGTAGAAAGCCATGGACAAGAGAAGACCAGGGGCTCCAGCTTCCAGACAGGTGGCAGAAGAGACATTTGGAAGCGATGTTTCTGATGGCAATATAAAGGATCCTCAAAGTATACAGCAACATTTTGTGAAGTCAGTAGAAATGAGTGGAATCTCACAGACCTGCATAGACATACTTACCAAAAGAGCCTCCTACACACAAATGAAACTTTAAACACATAACCTGACATGGGAGCAGCAGGCCAGTAGGGAAGCCAGGGTTTCTGGGAGCACACGCCCACCCTGGCTCTGGAACGGGAGCCCAGGCTTATGTACAGTAAAGGGCAGGGAGTGGCTGGAAGACTGATTTTGTCAGCTTCATGGTTACTGTGGACCCTCCGAGGGAGTTAAAGCAGCCTTGTGTACATTGGTGCCCCAGCCTTCCAGCACAAGTTCTAACAGCAAACCTGCTGGAAGAACACACTAGAAACCCAAGCCAGAGAATTCCCACAGACAAGAATGCACAGAACAGAGATTTGTAACAGTTTTAAAAAATCATAAAACACAAAGGAAGTAAGCCACCACAAGCAAGAGGCAATTTAAAAAGCACCTATAACATCTGAACTGCAAAGACTACTGATGTGGAAACAGGCGGATGGACAATGTAGTTAGGATGCTTCCAGAAACACAAGAGGGAACCGAAAACCACTGGAAGGGAGGAGCACACTCTATACCAACTAAGCAGACAGGTTTGGAAAGGTGCCAAATAGAACTTCTACAGAGGAGACGTACCATCCCTGAAATGAAGAAACTTGATTCAGCGAGAGGACAAAATAAGTGATCTGAAGATGGACCTCACGATATGACTCAGTGCAGCAGAGAACAATGGAGGGAGGGGAACTATGGAAGGAAGACTGGATCCAGAGAGCAGTCCAGGAGGACCCCCTGTGAATCTGCATGGGGTTCCAGAGTGGAAAGGAAACAGGGAGATCAATACCTGAGTAGAGAGTGGCTGAAGATATTTGGTTTTGATGAAAGGTGCCCATCTTCAGATTCCCAAAGCCAACAAATCCCAAGCAGGATTAATAAAACAAAACCCAGACCTAGGCACACCACTGGAAACTTAACAACATCATTATTATTTTTTTAAGAAGGCAAAGACTTACAAGGAGTAGAAAGAAAGCACGTGATCCAAGAAGAAGGACCAATTAATTAACTTAGAACCAGTGAAGCAGATTTGAGTGGAATGATGTTCTTGAGATGAGAGAGTGCAAACCTGCCAACCTAGAATCCTTTTTTTTGGACCCAGGGATTGAACCCAGGGTATTTGACCACTGAGCCACATTCCCAGCCCTATTTTGTATTTTATTTAGAGACAGGGTCTCACTGAGTTGCTTAGCAACCTACCCTTGCCGAGGC
This sequence comes from Glaucomys volans, assembly GCA_020662805.1. NCBI lineage: Eukaryota > Metazoa > Chordata > Mammalia > Rodentia > Sciuridae > Glaucomys > Glaucomys volans. The sequence goes on from JAJEJO010002344.1 coordinate 233,455, forward strand.
TGGCTTAGAACTCACAATCCTCCTGCCTCAGCCTCCTGAGCTGCTGGGCGTGAGCCACGGCACCAGGTTCCAATCTAAAATCTTATACCCAGTCACATTCTCTTCTAAAAATGAGTGCAAACCACACCATTTATTTTCAGACCCAAATTCAAGGCTTTAACTATTGACCCTCAGTATAAGAACATTGTCTTAGTATCTTGCCTAGGCTGATCTTGAACTTGTATTTGTCAATGATCCTCTTGCCTCAGCCCCCACCCCATAGCTGGGACCATAGCCATGTGCCACTGTGCCCGGCCCAGCTTAGGACTTCTCAGGGATGTATTTCAGGGAAAAGGAAAAATGATCTAAAAAGGAAAGTCTGAGCTGTTAAGAAGAAATGATCAGCAAAGAAAATGTAAGCAAGCATTGATTGTACAACACAATAATAATAATAATAATAATGACTAAGTGGATTTAAAAAACAAAACCAAAATAGAACCAAGGTATTGGACAAACGTGGTATATCATTTGGGAGGCAGAGAGGACCGAGGTTAAAGCATTCCAGAAGTCCTGTATTGATCAGGAGGTTAAAGATATTGATTGATGGTGGACGTTTTAAAATATTCATGTTAAAAGTTCTAGGATCAGCGCTGATAGAGGACAGACAGGAGGTAGGACTTCCAGACCATTAAAGGAAAAAACAGTGGAATGAGGAGCAGGTGAACTTTAATTGATTTAAAATAATGCTAGAAAAGGAAAAAAAAAAAAATCTGGAAAAAGAGGGTCACACAGAAATGCAAAATGACAAAAGTGAATCCAAGTCTGTCAATAAGAATGGGTTAAAAATCTTCAGCTAAAAGGTGCACATCATTAGCATGGATTTTTTAAAAACAGTCATGTGCTGTTTATGGGAGACAAACATAAAATAAAAAGACAAGGAAAGGTTAAATGAATGGGAAACGTTGTATCACGTTGGTGTCATGCTATTAAAAAGAAATGACCGATTTTAAAGGCAAAAATTATTACTGCAGATGAAGAGTCATCAAACATTCATTAAGGTTCAATTCACCAGGAAGGTAAAACAGTTTACAACGAGCACACTTCCAATAAAAGCGTTTCAAAATCCAGACTCTGAAAATGGAAAGAGCCACAAAGAGAAACGGCCAAATCCACTCTGTAATGGGAGATTTTAATAAATCCTTCTCGGCGTTCCGCGGATCATGCCTCCCCATCACGCACACACAGATGGGGTTACCAAGGAGATCTGACCCCACAGACACACACAGAAGATGCGCCAATAATGCAAAAGCCATGTGCCTTGGCAGCACAAATGGAATATTCTTCAAAAAGCTGATGTATCCTCGACCACATAGTAGATCATCCGACGGGGCGTACATCATCTCAGCAAGTTGTCACACGCAGCAATTTTTTGCCCACGAGGTATTGGGGTTAATGGTCGATGTTGAAGGGGTAACGACCAAAGCAAAACAAAACGAAAAAGCAACAGCACCTCCTCTTTGGTTTGGAAATTGAAAAAAATATACTTCTAAAAATACCTGTGAGTCAAAGAAGAAATCAAAATTGAAAAATAGGAAATACTTTGTATGTAAGGGCAATGAAAATAAAAGATAATGAACTTGTGTGATGCAGCTAAACAGAGATCTAAGGAAATTACAAACTTGAACTTTTACAGAAAAAGAAGAAAGACTTAAAAAATATAAGGATCCAATCGACACGAGGAAAAACAGAATAAATGCAAAGGAAGAAAGGAAATTACACCCAGAAAAAAATCAATAAAAGGGAGAACAAAATGTGAAACAGAGGTAGTAGAAAAAAATTGATTCTTTGGGGGGAAAGAAAAACCCAATGGCAAGATTAATCAAGCAAAAAATAAGGGGCTGGGGCTGGGGCTCAGTGGTAGAGTGCTTGCCTAGCATGTGCGAGGCACTGGGTTCGATTCTCAGCATCACATAAAAATAAAGGCTTTGTGTCCATATACAACAACAACAACAACAAAAATATTTAAAAAAAAAATAAGGATGTACATGAAATAAGAACTGACATAGGTCACAGTTATGAAAGATATTTTAAAAGAAGAGAAGACATATTAAAAACTTTATGCCAATATATGTGAAAATGTACATGAAATGGAAATTCCTAGAGTTTACCAAAATTAATATAAAAGGAAATAAATACAATTCATCCTATAATCATTACATAAATTGAACTAATAATCATCCCATGTGAAAAACACCAGCCTCACACTCTGGTTAGCACTCAAATTTCATCAAACATTAAGGAACAGATCATTCCAACTATTTTATTTATTTTATGTTATGTTATGTTATGTTATGTTATGTTATGTTATGTTATGTTATTTTATTTTATTTTATTTTTTGGTACCAGAGATTGAATCCAGGGGCAGTTGGCCACTGAGCCACACCCCCAGCCCTTTTTTGTATTTTATTTAGAGACAGGGTCTCACTGAGTTACTTAGGGCCCCACTAAGTTGCTGAGGCTGGCATTGAACTCTCGATCCTCCTGCCTCAGCCTCCCAAGTGCTGGGATTACAGGCATGCGCCACTGCGCCTGGCCATTCCAACTTATATGAACTCTTTCAGAAAGTCTAAGAGTAAATATTCCTCAACCCATGTGAGGCTAATGGAACCTTGATCCTGACACTCAACAAAGACAGAACTAGAGAAACATGTTACATGAACAAATACACAAAATTCATACACGTTAGCTCACTAGTTCTAGGAACATGTAAAAAATATGTGTCACAAGCCAGGTATGTTCACAAACTCAAGTTTTATTCAGAACTCACTGGTAAGTTCATAATGCAATTTACCACGGTCAACAAAAGTGAAAAAATTTAGCTATTTTAAATAAAGCAAACTTTTTTTTTTGGTACCAGGGTTTAATCACTGAGCCACATCCACAGCCCTTTTTTATATTTTATTTAGAGACAGGGTCTCACTGAGTTGCTTAGGGCCTGGCTAAGTGGCCGAGGCTGGCTTTAAACTTGTGATCCCCCTGCCTCAGCCTCCTGAGCCCCTGAATTACAGGCATGTGCTGTTGTGCCTGGCTGATGCAAACATATTTTATAATATTTGGTAAATTGTTCATAATGAAATATTATGACTAAGTCTTTACTTATTAATGATAAAATGTATTTCCTAAAAAAAAAAAAAAATAACAAATACCCTATCAATTGTGAGCCAAAAATGTGACTCTCTTTAAAATAAGGAACAACAGGAAAATGTTGATTATTACTTCTACACAGAGGACTGGGCTATAGGACAGGAAAAAAAGGGGAAGAATTAAAAAGAAAAAAACCCACCGTTATTTATAGAATATATGATTTTGTACATTACTAAAACAATTTATTTAGCAAGATTGCTGGGAAAAAAAAAACAGTAAAGAGAAATCCGTTTCATTTCCATGTATCAGCAGCAAACAGAAAACATCTCACACATGTGTGTAAGATGAACAACAGCGTGAAAAAATAAACCTAAACTATGCAGAATAAATCTAACCAAAGACATATAACAACTCCAGGGAAAAATTCATAAAGCTGTAACGAGAGACACCGAGGACTTCAACACATGGCGAGGTGCGCATGCCCAGCACTGATCCACTTGGGCAGCAAACCCCACCAACTGAGCCACAGGTTCAACACAATTCTAGTCAAAAATCACAAGAGGAGCTATTTTCTGTCTTTCTGCCTCTCCCCCATTTTCTTGTCCTGTTGATCAAGCTGATTCTAAAATTACATCCAAGTCCCAAGAGCCAAGAATGGCCAAGACACACGCAAAGGAACATGGGTGAAAGTACCGGCTCCCCAACCCTAAGGCTCACCAGAGAGAGCGACTGCGACAGCGTGGAACTGCCCTAGAATATGACGAGGACGAAACAGGACCCAGAGGCCCTGTGAATCCCCACACACAGAGGACCCCATACACGTTGCAGTTGGCACTTGCCATCAGCGGGGAGAGGGGACACTACCTAATAGATGATGCCACGACCTGACTGCCCGCCTGGAAAAGACGCAAATGCATCACTGACATCACGACTCCAGGTGGGTTCCAGACTTAGGAAATAATCAATAGTAAGAATTATAAGACTAATTCCTATCACATAAGAAGAATTTCAGATTTAAATGTAAAAGGAAAACACCTTAAATCACTTGGGAAAAAAAATTAAAACAAAACTAGTGGCAACAAGATGACTAGAGTAAGGAGAGATTTTAAAAAGTAAGACACTGGATTTTATAAAGAAAATGGGAAGTGTGATTAATAAGCATTTAATAAAGAGCTTCTGTTCATCAAAAGATATCATTATAGTGAAAAGACCATCCACAAACAGAAAATTTGCAGCTCATACAGTCAATAAAGGGTTGATGTCCAGAGTCAATCAAGGTCGCCTACAAGGGCAGGGGGTGGGGGAATAACTCAATAGAAAAATGAGCAAAATGTAGAAATGGAAATCCACAAAAGATATTCAAACATTCAATTAAGTCTACATAAAACTGTGCCACATCTTTAGAAAAAGGGAAACATAAATTAAAGCATAATGAAATGCCATGACACAACACTACATTGGTTGAAATTATGAAGTACGATAATTCTAAATGAGCATGAACGTGTACAGGGGTAGGAACTATCACATTCTGCTGGTGGGAATATAAATGGATCCGAGCACTTCAGAAGCAATTTGACATTACCTTCTAAAGTTGAACGTGTAGATACCTTACAAACCAGAATTTTCACTCCTGGACATCTGAAATAAATCTGAAGACACATTCAAGAATTTCTGCAGTAGCAATGCTTGTAATAAAAAAACTCTAACTATTCCAGGGGTACTCCACCACTGAGCCACATCCCCAGCTCTGTTTAGAGACAGGGTCTCACTGAGTTGCTTAGGGCCTGGCAAAGTTGCTGAGGCTGGCTTTGAACTTGCGATCCTCCTGCCTCAGCCTCCCAAGTGCTGGGATTGCAGGTGTGCACCACCACGCCTGGCTCCAATATCCTTTTTTTGTGTGTGCTAATTGTGGTATAGTCACATAATGGAATATTATACAGCAGTGTAAAGATTCAATTAGAGCCACATGCAACAAAACAAATTTAATAATGAGTATATAATTTTGATTATTTAAAAAACTCAGAACCAAGCAAAACCAAACAATATTTTGCTTATAGAAACCAAGAATAATAAAAAATACTTTTGAAAGTATGGGAACAGTAAATATAAAAGTTGGGGTTGGGGTCACCTTTCAGGGAAGACAAGGGTGTCAGTCATGTGTTCCTTTTTAAAAGTTGAGTGGTGGCTTTGTAAGTATCTTACATACTTACTACTCTTATTACTCCCATAATCTTGTGGGTGAATCAAATATCATACAAAAGTGTTTAAAAAAGAAATTCATCTCCAGAATGAAGAGGAAGATTAACCTATGAAGAATGATGAAAGATACTAAGGAAAAACACACAGAAAATTATTTAATAAAGACTGCATGTAAAATTCCTTCTTACCAGGCATCAAATTCTACCTAGGAGAGAGAGATGTCACTTAGGTCAATTTAATTTGTGAGTTTAGAGTCATGCCCTCCATAAAATCCAGTCTAATTCCACCTGTGCCTCAGCTATCAAATAAAGATGAGGTTCAAGATCCTTCTAGCCCTCGAGTTCTGCAGTCTGGTGGATGCACAGCAGCAAAGGTGAAGAGGTCCAGGGGCGAGGTGGCCAGCCCTTCCTGGGAAAAGTCCAGGTGCAACAACTCCGTGAAGTTACTCAGTGGTAGTCACCAGGGGGCCACACTTTTCTCTCATAAGCTACTAATCGCCTCCCTGAACTACAAGATAAAAGTGATTTCTTTTGTACAAGAGATCAGAGAAGAAAAAGGGATGATCCTAAAACTCCTCCACACAGTGTCTTATAGGCACACCACCCAGAGGACTTTCAGAGATGATAAGAAACACCAGAGTTGGGCGCGGTGGCGCACGCTTGTAATCCCAGCACTTGGGAGGCCGAGGCAGGAGGATCGCGAGTTCAAAGCCAGCCTCAGCAACTTAGCGAGGCCCTAAGCAACTCAGTGAGACCCTGTCTCTAAATAAAATACAAAATAGGGCTGGGGATGTGGCTCAGTGGTGGAGTGCCCCTGGGTTCAAACCCCAGTACCAAAAAAAGAAAAAAAGAAACACCAGGACTTAACCGATGCCACCAGTGGGTATAGCATGAGCAGCAACTCTAAGAGAGCCATCAAATTTCACTCAATTTGCTGCTCACTGTTAAGATTTCTGGACCAAAAAAACAAAACCGAAGGCTTTTGCTGAGCAGGGGCGCCACAGGGAAACCGGTGCCTGCTCCCTGGAACTGGTGCTCTGGTTTCCTTTTCGCTTAAGCCTAGCCCTTCACTATTTTCTTCTCTCCTTCTATCAAAGCATAATACTGAGTTCCGTAATCGCCTTCCAACGCTGTGATTCCAGAAGACTGAGGCAAATAGGTGCCTTGTTTTTAAAAAGAAAACAAAATAAAGTTCAACACAATAGAGGAAAAGATCAGTGTCGAATTTCCCCCTAAAGTTCCATACTCAGACTACAACCCGATCTTAACATGGATCTTAACACCGACAGTGGCCAGCTTCCCACACTCCTGCTGTGAGCGACTTCTCAAGGGGGTAAGATGAGCAAGGCAGCCACCCAGCAGCAGAGCTCAGGCAGAGAGACGGGTTTTCTTGATGATTCCATTTTGACATGACCTTATGAACTGATGGGCTGGGATTGTGGCTCAGTGGTAGAGCACTTGCCTCGCATGCGTGGGGCACTGGGTTCGATCCTCAGCACCACATAAGTAAATAAAATAAAGGTATTGTGTCCATCTACAACTTAAAAAACAACAACAAAAAACTGATGCTTTGCAACAGGACCACCAACGGTTGACTCGCTTCTCGATCCCCGGGAAGTTCAGTTTTCACCTGAGTTCCAAATAAAATTCAGCAGCCTTACATAGTGATTAAATGGAACGTGCTTACCATTTTATAAAATGCTGCAGCCTAGATTTATCGGACAGACCCCACTCTTCAAAAAGCCACAAGGCTCTCCTGGGTCTCAAAGCTACAGAATAAGGACCCAGCCAGATGGTTCAGATCCAGGTGAGTTGCTATGGTCCCCACAAAACTACTGATGAAAGCAATCTGGGCTCCTTTGCCCCAAAAGGCCAGAGTCTGAGACTCAACAGTCTCACCGGAACAGCAGCAGAAGACAAGAGCATAAAACTCCAAGACGTGCGAGCAGGCTGATGCATCCTGAGCACTCAATGCCCAGACAAATTTAAAAAATAAGCAGGTTTCCAATGTCTAAGGATGGGCCAATCTCCGAGGTTATTGAGCAAGAGTCAACATGCTAAAGTCAATTACACTATTGACAGATACTCTTACGAGGAGATTTCACATCATAATTATATGCAAAGGAACCCAGCAAATACAAGCTGTGTAATGATCAGCTAATAAAAGTAACACTTCATCTATGTCAATAACAGTTTCAGAGTTAAGACAAACAAACATGGCCTTTGCCACTCAGCAGAGGGGGGAAAAATCCCTGAAAGACAAATATTTTCACTTAAGGGGAAGTGCTTACACTCACACAGAAAACCTGTCACACAAAGAGAGGAGGAAATTGGTCTTTAGTGGGTGCTAATGACTCTCGGCCCTCCCTGGACCCCAGCGGTCGGCCTGGGGCAGCAGCCCCTATAAACACTGGAACCCCGCTGGCAGGAATCCCTGGGCACGCAACTCCACGCGGTCTGGCTGATGATGGTCATGCTGTTCTCCTCTCCACTGGACCTCAGCTGCATTCAGGTTTGACAGACACGTGGTCAAACTCAAAAATTTAAAAATTGCAGTGGTCATGAAAAAGCAAAACAAAAACCCCCCACCCCCAAACACTTCTGAGATGCTGGTTCCGCAAATGCCCACACAGCTGAGTTTCTGCTCATTTTCCTGAAAGCACCTCAGTACCTACGTTTTTATTATAAAAAGAGGGGCAAGATACCACAAGTAAGTGTCTCCAATCTTATGGACCTTCTACCCTCTCCCTGTGATTTCCCTTAAAACTATAGGTGGGCACGGTGGCGCACGCCTGTAATCCCACAGCTCGGGAGGCTGAGGCAGGAGGATCGGGAGTTCAAAGCCAGCCTCAGCAAGGGCAAGGCCCTAAGCAACTCAGTGAGACCCTGTCTCTAAATAAAAATACAAAATAGGGCTGGGGATGTAGCTCAGTGGCCGAGTGCCCCTGAGTTCAATCCCTGGTTCCAAGCAAAACAAAACAAAACAAAACAAAACAAAACAAAACAAAACACAAAAACAAAAAAACACTAAGGGGCAGAGGTGGAACTGATATTTAGATGATATACCACTCATGAACAATGGCTTTCTTTCCAGGTTATCTCTATTTACAGAAATAGAAACTTGTCCAGTTTTAAAATTTTTTTCTTGCGAACTCTGGTTGCATATTTACCAAAATGATTTTGCTCAGGACTCCTATGATGCTCAGGAAGGTCACTCTTTTAATTAGACTATGAATGCTTCTAGGACAGACACCGAGCAAACTGTGCCATTTGTAAGGCCATTGCCACTCAAACTCACGCTTCTAAGGTGATTTAAATTCTTGGTCTGTACAAACCACATGTCACTTGACCATCAGCTTCCATGTTGGCTCCACTAACAGGGGGAGCCATGGAGACGGCAAAGGGGATGGAGCGGGGAGGACAAGCTCTGGCCTCGTTCCTGCTCCTGCTTCCCCAGCAGCAGCTCTGCACTGCATGGTAGCTCTTTCCTGGGGCCAGCAGGGATCCAGTCTGCAGCTCCCAAAGCTTGCAGGACCCCGTTCCCTCTGAGGCACGGGCACCAGGGCGCACCTGCTCCTCCAGGCTGGGATCTCAGACCTCAGGTCCCAGACCCCCTCCACTGGGCAGGAGCCCAAGTTTCAGCTCCTTGGGGCCATCATTCCAGCTTCTTCCATCTGCTCCCTTGGCCTGACTCGGCGCCTGCTTCCCTTGGTGACACCTTGGGTTCTCTTTTTATCCTTTTCGGTTACGTGGTTAATAACATTCTGCCTAGGTCATGGTTCTTGATCCCCAAGTCTCTCTGTTCAAACACCTGGTGTGGTTGCTGTCTCCTAACTGAATATGACTGACACACAGGTCAAGTCCTGGAAACCATCTTCTGGAATTTTACTGGAAGGGACCTGCTGTGGTGCTCGCAGATGGGGTGAGCAGCAGCTTCTTTCTTCGCCCGAGTACTGGGATTGAACCTGGGGCCTTGTGAACTTTCATGCACTCTACCACTGAGCTATATTCCTGAGTCCTTTTTACGTTGAAATGGGGTTTTGCTAAGTTGCTCAAGCTAGCCTTGAACATGTGATCCTCCTGCCTGAGCCTCCACATCTAGCCGAGAGGCAGCTCTTTGAATAAAAACAAGACATCATTGTTTGGCTGCAGAGTTTTTTCTCAACAGAGCACAACGAGCGGGAAAACATCAGTATTTAAAATAATACCTCTAGAGGGGACTGATTATCAAAATTTGCAATAAAATATACCAGGAGGATAATAATTAAAACTAGGAGGCAGGTCCAGTTGAAGGCTACCCTGGTGTCTGCCTGGCTCCCCTGCGCCCTTCTAGAAGGAATGGCTGACTCACAGCACAAGCTATTCCTGAAGGCACTCAAAGAAGGGTCAAGACCATATGTTAGAATCTGCTAATGAAAATACATTGTTGCTTCGGGCAAAAAGTCTTCTCAACCCAAAAGGTAAACTCGGAGGTGAGAAAGGATTTAAGAATGGAAAACAGAACGTGTGGCTTTCACAGTACAAGGCAAGGCCCTGGGCCTTTCAGCTTCCTGGAAGAAGCTCATCACTTTGGAGCTCGAGAAGCATTAATGATCTAAGGGTAAGTGGGAAAGACTGTAGAGAGTAAGAAAAAGCACCATACCACGTGATTTTAGAAAGCATGCCCCTGTCAGGCTAGTAGAAGTGACATGTACTTTTATGATCTATCACTCTTCGAATTCCTACCAACTTCCCTCATTATCAGGTCCCAGATAATCAGAGTCTGCCCTGAAGATTAAGCAATGTCCATCCTGGTCAAAGCAAGCCTGTTGGCAACAAAATTCAAAGACACAGCTTATGGAGACTCTCCACCTGGTTGGTCTGTGCAAGCTGAGTTTGACCTTGCTTCTCCCCCAGGCCCACTTAAAACGACCCTGGGCAGCTTCCTCAGTGGCATGCAACATCATGAGAGCAACGTGGCCCTCAGATGCAAGCCTGATGCTAAATGCAGACGGAAGGGAAGAGCTGCTGCTGCGAAGGGACGGAGCTCAGAGAGCCAGCGCTCAGAGAGCCAGGCCTTGTGTGAGAGCCATCACAACCGGCCATGGAACATCAGACCTACTCCCCATCCCCAGCAAGCAAACCACTGAGGACAGAAAGGGGCACACAGAGAAACTGCTAACAGACAGGGTCATATACCAAAGGGCCACAACCCAAGCCTGGGTCCGACGGGGGTCACAGGAAAAGAGACATTTGTCTCAGGCTGGCTGGCCACTTTCAGAAAAGTGTCATCCAGGAGTCATGTGGAGACTGGGGGAAGTCTCTACAGAAATTCCAGGCAAATTCCACACGCATTTGGTGTGCGCATTTGGTTCAGGAAGAAGGGAAGACTGGGGGATGTCGAGGTGATGTGGGAGTCAAGGAGGTGCTTCTGCAGAGAGCTGAAGGGGCTTTTAAGGAAACTGGTCCCACGAATGGGCAGGATAAATGGGAGGAGGCTGCCACTGGTGCACATGAGGGTCTAGACTGTCAGTGGAGATGGGGGGACTAGAGGAATGGAATCTCCCAAGGAGACTGGTTTGGCAACTGACCCAATTCTTGGAAACAGGGAGATGAGGCAACTTGCTATTTACAGACCACTTACCAAAGCGCATTTCACCCGTGATTTTGCATTTGAGTTTCACAGGAGCCCCTGCCTAGAGGTAGAGGGAGCTGAGGCTCTGCGAAGTCAGACACCAGCCCAGAGCCACAGAGCCACAGGACAGGGAAGTGACAGGGCAGGTCCAGAGCTGTCCCACCAGCCTAGAATTGAATGAATGACCCACACACCCCTTCCTCCTGCTCACCCTGTTTCCTTAGAATAAAAAAGCATAGTGTAACCTGTCTACATCTCCTTATCTGCAAAGAAACCAGGATCACTTGATGGTCCAAGGAGAACCTGGCATTTGGACCAGGGCACTGGAGGGAACTTTGACTTTGTTGAACATTTCAACTTGGTTTGTCTTTGCTGGCTAAAGGCTGGTCCTCTGCATCCTCTGTGGGGGCCTCATGGGACTAGGTGATCCCCCCCGCTGGCCCCGCCCCTGGTGGGCCCCGCCCCAGCTGGCCCCGCCCCCCCAGCACCCCTTACCTCATGGCTGCCGACATCCCAATGGGAGTGATTGGCAGCGGCCGGACACCAGGAAACAGCCCTCGGCTCAGAACCCGCGCTCCGTTTTGTATCACTCCTGGAGGAACTGGAAAAGCAGAAAGGAAAGAGACCACACGTGAATCTGGCTGTAAAGGGCTGTTTTAAGTCAGAAATGTTGGATACCAGAAGCGAGAGGGAGAGAAAAGACAGGGAAAAATATACTCCATGAACAGGACAGCAAGATAGCAAGTCAACTTGGCCAACTAAGCCAGACCAACAGGTCACCAACGAGTTATTGTGCCCAGGTTAAAAAAAAAAAAAAGTGAGTTTTTAAAAAGTGGGCTTCAGATGTCATTTTCTTGTACTTGTTAAAGACAACCTCTTCTCTTGGTTGGACCCTAAGGACAGCTCAGAAATACACAGCAGGACAGGAGGTGACCCGACAAATGCATTTCCTTGTGCTTCTCTGGTTATGGCCAGGAGCTGAGAGCGTCTTCCTATCTGTCCTTCATCCAACAAGGCAAAAGCACAGCCGGCCATAACAGCAGAGGACGTTCCAAGTATGCACCAACAATCTACCCTCACAGGGACCTGGTCCCCTGAGGAAAGACCCCGCCCCAGCGTGAAGGGGAGGGAAGGGTCCCTGTGGCTCTGGCTCCTGACTCACACAGGGACTGCTTTGGAGAACCCCACTTCCGTCTTCCCCAAGTAAGTCTGAGAGTTCCCTGAGCACCCCACCTTCTTTTAAATCCACAGATCCCTGGAGCAACCCCAACCCTAAGCCAGTTCGCCAGCAACCATCAGACCCTGTCAGTTTTCCACACAAATTCAGCATGGCTTCCCACCCATCGATTCAGTCTGGGATTTACATAACAGGGAACTGCAGGGACAGTTGGCCTTTTTTGACCTTCCACAGAGCTATTTCATCTGGCCAATCTTCTGCCTCCTACTACATCTACCAGTGACCTTCCATGAGTCCGTGGGGCCAGAAGAGAACTTCGAGGGGGGAACACCAGGGGGTTTCATCTTAGTTTTTAGTTTTTGGTTTTTGTACTGGGGGTTGAACTCAGGGGCCCTTTACCACGAAGCTCATCCTCAGTCTTTTTTCATTTTTTATTTTGAGACAGAGTCTCGCTAAGTTGCTAAGGATAGTCTGGAATCTGGGATCCTTCTGCCTCAGCCTTGAGTCCCTGGGATTACAGTGTGCCACTGTGCCTAGCTCTTAGTTCTTCCTGTGTGACTTTGTACAACTCCCCAAATCTCTGTTTCTTTCTTGAAACAGTGCTCTACCCAAGACTCCTGCCCCCAGGCTCTGGCACAATGTCATACAGAAGAAAGTCCTTTTACACAGACCACCGAAAAGACCAGGAGGTTATACATTCAAAAGTGAAAACCAGTCCGGACATTGAGTTTTTAAAGCCAGCATATTATTTATGTGCAATAAATACTTTTTATAAAACATTACCTATACGTATGCTTTACTTACAAAATGTTTAGTTCTCTAAGGATGTTTCCAGAAATAATCCAAAGCTTTAAAGGTCCTTTATGTAAGGTGAATGCTCACTCCTGTGTTCAGGATAATCGTATAGACCATTGAGTTCTTGCACATTTTGTAGCTTTTGCTAATAATCTTTGCTCTTTCTCTCCTAGGATTGTGTAAGATTCTTATTACTAGGTCTTACAGAAGGCAAGATGGGAAATGAAACTGAAATTCTTGCCTAAGTCAGGACTATCAAGTCTGTGTAGGCCTCAGAATGTCCCCAGTGTCTTTCCATAACTAACTGTGAGGCAGATGGAACCAGACCAGGAGCTCACACCATCTCAGTGAGCAGCCTGAGGCAGGAGACTGACCACATCTCCTAAAAACATAGAGCTGCTATAACGTGGTGCACAGTTGGTTACACCTTGCTTAGTTGACCAGGTCTCTGTAAGGAAGAATGTCTAAAATTTACATCATCTGACTTAGAGACTTCCTATGAAGTTACAGAAACCAAAATCATGTAGTATTGACATACAGATGAATGGAACCAAATGGAACCCAGGGATAGACCCACATGTGTGCTCAACTGATTTTTGACAAAAGTATGAAGACGATGCAGCAAGGGAAAGGAGAGAGTTGGAACAACAGGAGCTGGGCGATCCATCTGGAAAAAAACTAACCTTGACCCTCATCTCATACCACATCTGAAAGCTAATTAGAAATGGACCACAAAGTTAAACATAAGAATTAACACCACAATATTTCTAGAAGAAAATATAGGATAAAGATATCCATAATTCTCAAAGACAGACAGATGCAAAAGGCCAGGAGAACTCCGGGTTTGTAGGTAGGGCCTTCAGTCTACCTTGGTGGCCTGTCTGGGGACTGTGGGAGTTTCAATTGTTTTGCTGTATGGGACTCTGTAGAAATGGTCAGGCAACGATGGGCTGAGAGTGATTCTGCCATAATATATCTACTACTAGGGATACCATGCAGAGTGGCAAAGGAACCTGATACAATGGGATATGTGGATAAATAAATATTGAAAAATCTGTACCATGGATGGGAACCCTTGTGAGTAAAAATGAGTATAGTCCCATACACAGATTCTATCAATTAATTAAAATGCTTATCAAGTATCTTCCTGTGTGTTACGACATAGGGTAACTACAGTTAAGTGGGAGAGAGAGAATTAAAGAGGCAATGAAAACACAGTAGGGTAGCTTCTAGGGCAGTGGAGCTGGAGACATCTAACCCAAACTAAGCGGTATTTTGGAAGACTTTCTGTAGGAATGCCATCTACATTGGAATTCCAAGGCAAAGAAGCAGTGCATATAAAGACCTGGAAATGATTCAAAAATGCACAAGGTCCACAAGGAACTAAGTTATTTTGTTACAGCATATAATCCTAGGAGGAAAGAGATGCATTTGAATTTTATCCCACAGGTACTGGGAAAACCATGTAATGGAGCGAGACTGGTGTCAAACCAACCCGAGTCCGCGTCCTATCTCTGTCAATTACTGACTGTGGTCCTTTGAGAAAGCTGTGTGGACTCCTTAAGTAAGCGAGGACACAAAAAATGACGTTTACTTTTCAGGGTACTGGGAGACTAAACCGAGTTAATAAAGGCACTCGTGTTTAGAAAATGCATGTTAGCTACCATGACACCATCACCTTCGCTAACACCATCACCCTCCCCAGAGGAATCCTGAGGTCCTGTGCTTCTCCATTTCAGGGGAGCTGAAAACCCACCAAGAGTGAAGTAAGACAAGCCAGACCAAGGTGCAAGGGACACAGCTGTCTTCCAGGTGACAGAGTGGCCAGAAGAGCAACCACCATTCTTGTGATGGTTCTGTTCCCTGGTTTGTACTATGTCAGAGTCACCCCCACAGTGCAAACACCCACAACACCTACAACTGGAAGAGACCAGGGAGCCCTGGAATAGGAAGAGAGCAACCAGAAGTCACAGAAAACATGCTTCTTCATTCTGGCATGGTCGGTCAAAGAAGAAAGGCAGCTCTGGGGACAGGGCTCCATGCACAGCCCTTTGCCCAAATGCCCAGAACCTTTATCTGCCAGGGGCACCCCACCCAGCAGGCAGGAGTGGGAAGGAAGCCAGTCCCCACCCAGCACCTACTGGAGACCAGGTGCACTGGATGCTCTCTGTCCCAAGAACACCTTTGGGGGTGGGGGAGGTGCACTGCAATGGCTGAAAGGAGGGGCTCTGAGCAGCACAGCCTTGGTTCAGACTGCCACACCATCAGCTCTGTGGCTTTGGGCTCACACCTTAGCCTTTCTGTGCCTGTTTCCGCACCAGTGAAGCAGACATAAACACATCTTGTAAGAAGGTTCTGGAGATTAAATCAAGGACACCAGGTAAACTGCTTGACTTGGTGGCCTGTGCACGCTCACAGACATCACGGCCATCGTCTCACCGTCCTTCCACCTTCCCATGTCGCCTCTCCAGCAACTCTAAGGGTGTCAGGACGTCCACGGGGAGCTTCTCTCTACTACGTTCTTTGTCGTGGGCTCTGACTACACATTCACCGGTTAATATATCTTCCCAATTAAGGAACTGCATCCACTTCCTGGGGAATCTCACGGAAGAAGCGCTCCTGAGCCATTTCCTGAGCCCCACAGGATGCTGGCATGTCAACTGGCTCATCCTCCGGATCCCGGGGCTTGTTTTCGGATGAGCTGCAATGGCGTGCTGCCTCTGCCAGTCCTGGTGTCTCTCGTCCCCTCCTTGGCAGTAAGCTCCATGTTGAGATGGCCGATGTGTCTATATTTGCTCACTGGCTGCCAGAGGCCAGCTGTGACACTTAACTGCTTCCCTGTTTCTTCTCCTTTCTGTCCCCATCCCCAAGTGTCCAGAACGTGGCTCTGAAGAACACGTCAGAGCCAGTCCTCAGGTTCTGCCTGAGAAAGGCATCCTGAGACTCGCTGTTCTCTACTCTTCAGATTATGGGGCTCCGCAGGAACCTGAGTCCATTCTCAGTCCATGATCTACTAGCACCTGCTCCTTCTCTTCCTTCTGCTATTTTCCTCAAAGTATATCAAGATACTTCAAGGCCAACACCTGCTCAGGAAATCCACCCTATCCCATGTACCGAAATGCCAAAAAATCCAGGCAGGTCAAAGACTTAAGAAACCACACACTTGAAATCAGCTTCCTGCTGATGAATGTCTCACTAGAAGCACGGGCCTCTGGCAGGCTGGTTCATATGCATCGTTCACAGGCAAGTTTAGACAGGTTCAGGGCCCTCAGGGCCCTGTGATAAGGTGCCTGGGACTCTAGGACTCTGGTGTCCCCAATACCCACGGCCAACCACACTCTCTGAAGTTACAGAGTGACTCTAAATGTTCTGACTTTAGCGAGAAAGCAACACTCAGACGTGACCACAGCCAAATCAAGTGGTACTGCTCATCACAGATGTAATGACCTAATGTGATCATGCAATCTCGGGAATCTTAAAAAAAAAGTCCAAGGCACAAGACACACTTCGCTGCACATGATGTCACCCCTCAACACTTCCCTAACTCCCCTCTTGATTCGGAGCTTCCTTCACTTTTCACAACTTCTAAAATAAACCGAGGAGCTCCCGTGGCTGCCTTTGGAGAGCAGCCCTGGCTAGCTCTGGCAGAGGCCATAAGCTGAGCAGCAGGTGACTCCTATAATCCGTCCCTTTCCTAAAGGCGCCCTTCCTACCCTCTGGCTTGGAAGCAGGCTAGGGAGTGGGGGTGGGGTGGCTGGCATGGCAGGACACAGACTGTTTCTTATGCTGCACCCCAGTGCCAGGAGGGGTGCAGAACACCGACGCTCCCTCCTGGCTCACCCCTCCGGTCATTTTGTTGTTTTGTTTATTATCTAGAGTTCATCTCTGGGAAAGTTCCAACTGGGGATTATATAAGCCTTTGAAGATGAGTAATGGTGATCTGGCTTCTCCTACTTAATAACAATCCCTCCACGGGGGTTCAAGATGACTCACAGGGTTTGTCACAGGAGAGCTGCAAGCAGGTGCTTAAGGAGATGCCAGAAGCTGAAATTTGTCTACTCGGTCACTTCTGGGGGGCAGGTGGGGTAGGTGGGTGGATTTGACTCAAGGCATAATCCAGAGCTCAGAGCATAATGAACTGGCCCTGCCCTGCACTGACTGCTGGAAGCAGCAGCAGCCTCCCAGGGAGCACGCAGAACACGAAGGCTCTCCTCACAGAGTGTGTCCCATGCTGCAAACTGGCAAAGTCTGAAAAGGTTAATGTCACATGCACCGTGGGTGCTGCCAGGGGGACAAACTACTCGAGCCCAAGGTTTTTATTAGCGACACTCTACTGCCTTATTGAAAGGGAAGCACCAGACTGAAATGAGAGGTGGTGGGGCCCTCGGGAACTTCAGCCCAAGCCGTGTGGGGTGCATGGGGCTCCCCTGGGCAGTGTGGACTCCTTGGAGAGAAGAAGCTTGCACACACTGGGGTTTTCACCAGCTTTCTGAGAGGCTTCCTTTGTACGACCTGGTCAGCCTCAGACCCTGGACAGCGGCCAGTCTGCCAGCCCCGAGCTGGCACTGCAGATGCTGAACAAGGGAAGGAGGAGAGGGAAA
The DNA here is from genome assembly GCA_020662805.1 of Glaucomys volans. Classification (NCBI taxonomy): domain Eukaryota; kingdom Metazoa; phylum Chordata; class Mammalia; order Rodentia; family Sciuridae; genus Glaucomys; species Glaucomys volans. The sequence continues at coordinate 250,963 of JAJEJO010002344.1, forward strand.
GATCTAAGTGGCTGCCATCTGGTGACCTCAAGTGGAGTGGCTACAAAGAGTGATGACAAAGGAAAAACCTTTTAAGCCACCCAGGCCAGCCTCTCACAGCCGGGAAGGAACAGCGGAGAGACCCTGTGGGTAGCTCCCCCTCAGCAGCCTGAGAGGTGAAAACCCGTCTATAAATAGCCCTGCATCCAGGAGGCTCTATAAACAGAGTCCTGCCACGCAGCAGCCCCGGGGAATCCAGGCAGGCTCTGGGCAGGCAGGAAACACGGGGAGCTCTCAGGCCACGCTCCCCTCTCGTGGGCACTGGCAGGAGTCCTGAACCCGTGTGGCTGGCCACTGACTCTACACGTTTTGCCCAGGAATCACGCCGCACTTTTTTTAGGCCTGGGACAACACTGGCAGGGCAGGGAACAGAGGCTTAATTGTTCTAGCTCTGTCACGCTTCTCCTTCAGAAGGAGTGGGGTGAGCGAGGAAGAGCTGGCTCAAAGCTATGGTCACCTGCTGAAGACAGGACCTCTGCTGTGTCTAGCAGAAGTCGAGGAGGGTCACCTGACTTTCTTGGTGTCTCTTCACTCTCCTCCTGCAGAGCAATAGCTCCTATCTCTAAGGGCTTTACTGCCCGTCTGCCCATCACTCATGCTTGCACTTGACCTCCTGAAGGTCAGATGGGCACGTGAACACAACGGTGTCCCTACCTCTCCCCAGTCTTCATGGTTACTTCTGAGCAGCTCCTGCAGAGGGTCTCTCACTATGACCTCTGCAGGCATCCTGGTTCTTCCCTTCTAGAGCCTTGGAGCCCCCGCTTGGCCTGGGCCTTCCTGAAGGCTGTGGATGGACTTCTCACGCAGTGATAATAGCCAAGGCTTTCTAAGAAAGCCTCTTAAAATGCTCCTACATCTTCGAAACAGGAATGCTAAGCCTTTAAAAATCAAATTCATCATTCTAACACAAACAGGACTGTGGATATCCCGCAAAGAGAATCATGTAGTTGGAGGGTTACCAAGAGGTGGAGGAGAGATGGCCACCTAGCCAAGGTAACACTTAACCCCTCAGTTCATTAGGAGCACTCCTCTCCTTTGCCACCTTTAGTCACACATCCAGTAATACTGGCCTTTCACAGAAGATGCCGAGGATCTGTGAATGCTCCCTCAATCCCACTGCTTTTTTCCAGAATCTCCATCGTACCTCTTACTCCCAGTAAGCAGTTCATCAGAAGTGTTTATTTTTAAAGTAATGATCACTTGATACAGTGGCTGGGTGCTAGGGGAAGGGGTCTGAATCTTACACTGGTTCTGATGAAATCAGTGTTTCCATCAGGATGGGTTATGCAACTTGCTTTTAGAAACCATTTCAGCCTGATATCAATCTGGGCTGTATTTTTTCTATGACGCCATCTGAGAATGGAGGTTTTTAAGTGTGTATTTCTCTGACACATAAAACATCATTTAAAAGCCATGTTCCAGGTTAAGTGCTTAGAGATCTGCTGGGAAGTGGTGTCTGCTGGTCAGAGGGACAGGAATGCTGGCCATCTGATTCAGCAACGGAAGGAGAGTTCTGCACCATTAGGAGCAGGGAAGGGTGACCCCAGGCCGAAGACCAGGTGTCTCTGAGAATGCCTTGCTGCATCTCTTAGGTCTTTAAAAAGGAATAAAGAAGAACAGAGTCCAGTTTCCTAAAGCTGTAAGGAAGGTTGGGGGAAGTGGAGAGCTATGAAAGATGGTTTGGATCCCTGTACCAGTCCAAGGTGACACCCGTTGAGGGCTTGGGGATGGATGCATTCTTGAGGACAAGACTATCCTCTAAAAGTGGGGCATTCCCATTGCTCAGAAGGCCATGAGGCTCTTAAAAGGCAGAAGGTTCAGCCACAGGAATGAGACAGGTCCTGATGACAAGCCGGGTAGCCTTTAGTGACCAGATCTGTCTGCTGGGTGCGGGATGTGGGTAAATGCCCCAAGTCAGGAGGAGGAAGGAACAGATATCTTCACTTAAGGTCATTTTGCATGGAAGAAGACTTCCAAAAGTTGGCAGTCTAGCTCTAAAGATAAGAAAAACATTGGGTGGTAGGTAGAAGTGAAGTTCAAGTAAGGAGAAGAGTTGTCTGAAACTTGAGATTGCTCAATGGCCAATAGAAGGTAAAGAAAGGAGCTGTGTGTAACTAAATCAAGGAGGAATCATGGCTCCATTGTCAAGGCTAGTCCAAGATCGGACATGCCAGACTTTTCAAAATGGCAGCCTGGCATTAATGAAGTCCCAGAAAGGAATGTCTAAAAATGGGTATTGCTTAGCATCAACATGGTTAAGCCGGCCCATGGAACATCTCCTACAAAATCCCAGGAACAATTCCTGTAGGAGAAAAGGAAGGGCTCTCCACTGGCAATCAAAATGGGCCTGTTTCTCTCTCCCCATGTTGTAAGCCCTGAAGTTATATCAGAACTTTCTCATGTGTGCATTAATGTAATCACGCACTAGTTTATAAATTGATGCTACAAGGGAAGGTCTGCTTCAGCATTAGTTCTGCCTATGGCCTGGTATATAAATGAGAAGGATAAGTTCAGAAACTATGGTGCTGTAGGCTATAGAAATATCTACTCACAACCTGCTTGTATCTCAGGGGGAGTATTCAAAAGCATCATGGCACTGGCAGCATCAATGTCAGGATCTGGAAAAATCAACCAATAAATAACATTATTTACAACGGGGCTGGTGTGTGTGTGTTTTTACCCCTGCAAGTTACAGCTTATGAATGCAACAGAGAAAAAAAAAGAAATCTGGGAACTAGATGAGCTATCCCAAAGGTGACTTTCTTACCATTTGGATTTGAGAGGAAGAAAGCGTACTCTAGGAGGAGATTTAAGGAGGGTGTTGGTAGTTTCTCCCCCTAGGCAGATGAGAACAGTCTCTTCTCATTTGTGAATGCCGTCATTTGCACTGTGTGTTCCTGTAAGCTGCTGATCTATGCCTTCCCTCAGCCCTTACCCTGCGGTAGAGGAGTAGGAGAGTCGGTGACAATGGCAAGTTCAGCCACGGAATCTTTATGAAGGGGGAAAAGCTCACGGTATCAAGAGAAAGCGTTAAATACACCTTCATCGACTGAGATACAAACAAGACATTTGGTCATTTCCACTTGGCAGCAGAATGCCAGTGACAATTGGCGAGGTTACGTGTGTGTACAGTGGTGGTGGAGGCATTAAAAAAAAAAAAGCACTTAAAATACAAAGAAAAATGTAAAGTTCTGATGTTGAGGGCGCAGTGTTTGCTTCTACATCTAGTATTGCTTTTAATATGGGCAAAAAAAAAAAAAACAAAAAAAAACCTCATCACTTCATTGCTATAAATCTTAACAGGGTTCTGAATCCTTACCGATCCACCAGTTGACAGATGGCAGGTTATACAGAGACAGAGAAAAATATTATCCTTTTATAACTAAATTCATTTTCCTCTGAGAAACAGCAGCCGCTGCTGCTATGGAAATGAAGGTCACCATGGCAACAGTAAACAACCCCCAAGAATGGTCACTGAATAGGCTGAAAAGAACATCTGCCCCAGCCCAGCGTCCCAGCTGCCCTGGGGCGAAATTCGCTAATAGTGCCGTGATGCCCCGTGACAGAAGCTGCCGCCTGTGCCCTGTCCAAATAAATGAAGTGTGCAATTGAAGTCGACATCAAAATGCCTGCCCTTGCAGATTACCGCCTCCGTGTCCGCTAAACCCAGTGACTAATGATGGGGGAGACGGGTGGGGGGGGGGGGTCCGAGCTTGTCAGTTTTTGTACAAATTACATACCAAAAAATTCAATTTACTACTAATGGCTCCATGGCACTTTATTTTGGGTATTATGTGAGAAAATTACTTTTTTACTGTTTTAAAAAGTACATTTTTCATACTTTATACGTGCAGTTTAATTCCAAGGGAGTAATGCGATGCAGTATGAAGCCCCACGAGCGATTAATAATATAGATGACGCTGGTTGCAGAAGACAATGTCTCAGAAAGAAGTAAAGGAACTTTACTCTGCAGGCCTTTTTCTAAACTTTGCCTGCAGGAGGCCTGTTAGTTACACTCCATAATGGAGTAAAAGTTTATTTTAATAAGTATATTGTGTGAGAAACAGGTAAATGAACTTAGTTGGCAACTCCTGAAGTGAAATTCCTAAAACAGTCATCCTTCCCTATTAAAAAAATACCTCCCAATCCACACATATAGGGAGAATGACTAACTGAAAAGCTCCAAGTTCTACTGCCTGCTCCCAGGCCTCCCACCGCCTGCCTCCCCTCATCTCCCACAGGTCCTGTCGTCAGGAAGCAGGACTCAGATTCTCTGAGGCTTCTTCCACCTCCTCCTCCTTCTTTCAGAAGGGAGCCAAGAAAAGGAGCCGTTTCTTCTCACCAAACCATGGTTCTGTGCCATCTCTGAGAACTCAAAAGCTGAGAGGTGACCTGCGATTGGCCTCACTAGATGGCCCCACCTCCCCAGGTGACCAGGAAGTTCCCTGGCTAAGAGGAAATGCACTGAGAAGTCAGGAGCCTCTCCTATTTATTTTGCTAGTAAATGAAAGTTCTTTATTTTTCAAAAACACACTGGACCTTGGGAGGAAGTCTGAAGGGCAAAGATTAATAGAAGTCATGATGAAAGAGAGAACCTTCAAGGAAGAGCACTATCGACACTCACAGGGTTTCTGGAGAACTGAAGCTTGGGGAGCCCTTCGGAACCCACCACAACCCCCTATGTTGCCCATACCACCCACACCACACCAGACACACAAATAAAGCACAGGCTGCTGAGATAAGCTCCATCTTTCCTTCTAACCAGATACGCCATGCCCCGTGGCTCCACAGAGAACAATGCTGATGCCACCATGATGACTGACTCAGGCCAGTCTCCACACCGTCTTCTCATGATCTCATTCATGGCGCATTCCTGCAGCCCCACCTTCTATGTCTATGAAAGACACAAGTCCTAAGAAGCTTGATGCAGACAATGAAATGGAGGGTAGGGCATGGGATTCTCCCCTGGGACATCCTGGCACACAAATTGGCAAACAAGAACTGCATGTGGAGTGTGATCATGCACGCCTACCCTAGAGTGACAGCCCTTCCCCAGGGGCATACAGTGAGTGCCATCCTTTTAAAAAATTCGCTTTATTGAGTGATGATTTCACATAAAAAAAATACGCCCATTTCAAGTCTACAGTTAAAGAGTTCTGACAAATTTTATACCACCATAATCAAGATGAAGAGTGCAACAGACAGACACATGTCCATCATCCCCAAAAGTCTCCTGGTACCCCACTACAAACACACCTATCCCTGCCTTAGGCAGACCACTACTTTGCTGTTACTTACCTACGATGTGATATCAGTAGTTCATTTCCTACAATTATCATTGAGTAGTATTCCACTGAATGGACATACCACAGTTGGCTTATCCAGTCACCTGTAGATTGATATTTGACTTGCTTCCAGATGTAGATATTATTTTAAAAAGCTGCTACAAACTTTTGTACCAGCTTTCCAGGACATGTTTTCATTTTTCTTGCATAACCGCTAGAAGACTATGTTTACAGGGAATTGCTAAACCATTCTCCAAAGACGGTGTGTGAGATAAGAGGCTCTAGTTGTTCCATATTTTTGCTAATACTTGAAATTGTCAATCTGTAAAAATTGTCACCATCTAGTACCTGCACAGTAGTATTTCACTGAGGTTTTCATTTGTATTTCCCTAATAACAAGTTATGTTGAGCATCTTTTTATGTGTTTAGTAGTCATTTGTGTATCTCCTTACAGGAAAAGTTGGCTTGAATCTTTTGTCTGTTTTCTAAACTGGGTTGTCAATTTAATATTCAGCCACAAGGTTTCTTTAAATATTCTCTGTGTGTGTGTGTGTGTGTGTGTGTGTGTGTATACATATATTTGGGATTGATATAAACATTCACTCATGGCTTATCTATTCAGTTTCTCAACCTTTAATACTTATGAAGTTCAACTTACCAATTTGTTCTTTTTTAAAAAAATAATTTTTAAGTTGTTGATGGACCTTTACTTATTTATTTATATGCGATGCTGAGGATTGAACCCAATGTCTCACACCTGCCAGACAAGTGCTCTACCCCCGAGGCACAACCCCAGCCTCCCAATTTGTTCTTTTACAACTTAATGTCTTGTGTCCTCACTAAGGAATTATAGCCTACCTCAAGATGGCAAAGATTTTTTTGCTAAGTGGCATCTTTTGTTATCATTCATTAGTGTACTTACTATAATGTTATGTGGGTTCAATACCCACATTTGCAGGTGAATGAAAATGGAGTAATCAACAGACCTCTTTCCTCATCCTCTAAGCTAAGCCCTGGTCTCCTAGATTTGTTCAGGTCAATACAGAAAGACTTTCTAGGGCTCCTGGTGTGACACACTTGTACCCTTGTCTCCACACTGACACCCTCTGTGTCCTATAGTCCTCAGAGTGTACAATCCCCCTTCTCTCCTACCCAAAGAGAAAAGTTAATACAATGTTTATTCTTACATATTATTAAAAGGTCTAAGTTTCTCCTCCCCCTTTAAATGATCATGAAAGTAATGCCTATTAAACATAAAAAAATATATTCCAGGTGGATATTATTTGAGAAATAAATGCCTTCTCCATGGATCCTCTTCTAGACTTATATTTTCTTCTATATATGTCCAAAAATTGTCTACAAAAACAAGCATATCTATATATTCACTGGAATACCAACATACATATATTTACACTCAGGCACACAAATATATTTTTTAGAAAGCAGGTTTATAATAGTTCCCCCCTAGCTATGATTTTGCTAGGCTTTTGGTATCCCATCATTTGAAATCCTGAATGGACAATCCCAGAAGCAAATAATTCATATCTTTTATTATAGTACATTTGCTATAACTATTCCATTTCCTTTTTAGCTAATGTTGTTAATCATTTACAGTGATTAATTTATAAATTAAGCTTTGTCATAGGTATGTTTAGGGGGAAATAAAGCAGATACAGGATCAGTACATCTGTGGCCTTAAGCATCCTTTCAGGGTCATGATCCCTTGAGATTAAGGGGAAACTACTGTAGATGGAAAATAGTTTTCTGAAATTTCTTTAAAATTATTTTCACTTAGGTCGTGCACAGTGGTGCATGCCTATAATCCCCATGACTTGGGAGGCTGAGGCAGGAGGATCATAAGTCTGAAGTCAGCCTCAGCAACCAATCGAGAACCTAAGCAATTTAGCAAGACCCTCTCTCTCTCTCTCTCTCTCTTTCTCTCTCAGGAAAAAAAAAGGTGTGTGAAGCAGGGGAAGGTTTGCTGGGGATGCGGTTCAGTGGGTTCAATTCCTAGCATAAAAAGAAGTTGTACCCCCCCCCCATTTGGTAATAAATGTTTCAAATTAGTATAATCATCTAAAGTTTCCCTAGAGTGACACTTTGTGGACAAAAACACACCTTGCTGTTTGTGTGCACATTCTCTTTTCTTTAGGTGGTAGATTTACCAAAAGGCAGAAACAAAAATTTGAGCTGATGGTGGAACCTGGGCCCAAGGACACTGCTCCTCCACAGAACCAGGACCCTGAAGACACAGCCTCTAGATGCTTCTTTCAGCCCCTCCTATGAAGACTGGCATGGCCCCAGGCGTTCCCTCATCTGCCCTCCACTGCCTCTCTTTCTGGAGCTCAGACTCACTATCCACCTTGGGTCATAAGCTATTTTCATGAGCACACTCTAGGTCTTCCTGTCTCTGATCAGGACAGCCTAGGGAAGGTTTTCCTCTGGGGGTAGCAGAGGTAAATTCTGATGAAGCCCTATTTTTGGTAGAATGCTTTAACAGAAGACACTTATTTTGCAGCTTTTGGGCCAGAGGCCTTTTCGGGGACAGGGGGAGCTTATTTGGGAATGAGGGCTACCTCTGTCTCATGGGCATGGCTGATTCTGAAGGACTCATCTATCTAGGGGATGAACTGAAAGATTGTCCCTGGGCTTAAAGGGTGGTCCACTAGCCACCTCTCCAGATGGTTCAATTTGGTTTGGGATCAGAAAAGAGGAAGATATTTTGTCCAGGAACTCTTTCTAGGAATGAAGATCCACTTGGCAGGAGTATCCTCTGTGTTGTATTCTGGGGAGCCAGAGTGGGGCACAGGGGTGCAGGAGAATAAGGAAGCACTGCCCCTTTCATTTTGGATAGCTGATTCCTCCCAACAATACCCAACTTGGCATCCTAATCCAGGAACCCAAGTCATATACTACGGGTTGATTTAGTGTAACATGCAGCATGCTGTCATGGGTGCTTAATAGAGTTGCGACCACCAACACTGAGTCAATCTCAAATCCTGTATTAAAAAATTCCTCCGCTCATGCTTCAGTGACAATGTTCCTTCTCCTCTGGACTGGTTCCCAGTGGCCCATTTCAATTTTCATCTTTAATGCAGTTGTCTTATCACATTGCCTCTTCCCTGGAGTACAAGACTGAAAAACAGTCAGACCCTTTAAAGATGTTTTGGAATCCTCTCCTCTTGAATGTACACACACAATGATAATATGCTACAGTGAGAGAAGCAGGTGACAAAGTTTCCAGAATCAATGATTCAGCTATTTGGATTAAGAAAAATATTCAGCCTCATTTTCCCAATGTGTGGAAATGGTTCTTTCTGGGAAAGGATGAGACTTTTCCTCTTTGTGTAGGATGAGAAAAACACTAGACGAGTCAGGAGGATTTGGGGGCTCAAGTTTCGTATCTGCTAATTAACATCTGCTTTCATTTTGCTGGGCCTGAGATCACTCCTTTTAAAAGGGCGACAGACTTGAGAGGAGCCAGACTGGTGTTTCATTTTCTTCCATACTCTTCCTACCTCTGTCTTTAATGTTCCTTGACTTCTTCTTTCCTTTCTAATTTGTGGCTGCCAGGGTTAGGGACTCTAAGGGGCACCTACCAAATGGGACATCTGCTCCAAAGCCAATGGAGGCAGCTAACACTCTTAGTAAAGTTGGGAGAATACACTACTGTCCCTGGAAAGCTGTGGACCGTCATGACGGGCACCTGTAGATCCACTTCAGAACAACCCTTCCAGGTTGGCACAGGTATTTTGTGGGTTCCTGGTATGACTTCTGTCTGCATTCCCTCCCCTTCCTCTGGAATTTGTACCAGAGAGAAGTGACACAAACTAAAAATAGGAAATCCAGCAGGAAGTCCCTGGTTTAATTTTCACAGACCTGCCTCAAAAAATGTGAGCAACATCCTTGGCATTTGAGTTGACCAACTCAGCAAAATGATAACAGAACATTTCCCGTATGGAAAGCCCAGGAATGACAACCATTACTTCTTAGAAATCATTTAGTTTTCCATAGGAAAAATGTGTTTCTTTCTCTCTCTCTGCTCCCCTCCCCTTTGCATAGGAAGTATTTTACAGGATGATAAAATAACTGAATAAAAATGATTTAAGAAATGAACAAAAGAACTAAACAATGACACACACTCAGATGGAAATTTTCAGATATAAGAATACAGGAACACCAAGCATGTGCACTTACTAAGATGCTCACATTCTCTCCCACGTTCTCCCCTGGCTATGCAGGACAGCCCCTCCTTGCTGCTGTAGCCCCAGCACCTGGTCCAGGGTTTGGACCCTAATGGGGTGCAGATAAATTGCTACTGAATAATTGAATGGGTGGCTCATCCAGTCTGCTGCTCAGCTGAAGCTAACTTCCAGAAGCTCAGCACTAAGCTGGGGGAGATGTGCCTGATGACCTCAGGGTAGAAGGTCAACCCTAGGTACACTGATTTAAAAAAAAAAAATTGTTCAGAGAATTCTGATACATGGAAAGGTGAAGAACCACCTTTAGTAGGCACAAATCAAGGGCCTGTGAATACCATACAAAGAAGTCCATTGAGGAAGACAAGTGCTCCCTGAAATCCTTTTCCTTCTGTAATTTCACTAGCTCTCTTTGTTTTGAAACATCTTTCTGCATTTTCTACAATTCTGCATGAGAGTGACACATCTGAAAGTATTTGCTTAAAAATGAAGAAAAAAAATGTGAGTAACTTTTAGGGCCAAGGGGACAAGAAACAAACAAAGGAAGTCGAACATTTCCTGGGGACCTGAGTACATCTGCTGGGTTTCTTTTATCACACTTTATGCCAAGCCACTATTCTCAACTGGGAGCAATTCTGCACTCCCTCCCAAGGACAGATGGCAATGTCTGGAAACATTTTTGATTGTCATGACTAAGCAGAAGGGGAAGTGCGCCCCTGGCATCTCATGCCCAGTGTTCTACAGGGTGCAGGGCAGTCTGCACCACCAAACTTCATCCAGTCCGCAGGTGAACAGCACTAAGTTGATCACCCTGTGCTACACCACATATCCATGTGCTACCGTTGGCAAAAGCAGCTCTTGGAGCCTCTGTCTCCAACAGAACACATCAAAAGCAAACATACAACATTCATCTTGCTGATGTTTTTAGTTTCACTCTTCTTTTTTGCAAGATCCCTAGACGCAGGTTAAGACAGACAGAATCTCTACACTTGCAGCTTTGAAGTCGCTGAAGAGTTGTACCCTTTGGCTTTTGATGCAGTGGATCAAGATATCTCAAACAGCTGCCTCTGATCTTGCAGGAAGCAGAAGAGGGAGGTGCTGTGAGCTGTAGTGATGTCACTGGCCACCAGCACCCCGTCTACCTCCCTTCTGGCTGAAGATTATAAAGACAGAAGTTGCTGAATGCGAGGAGCAGCTGGGACCAAGTGGGAAGCGCAAGGCAGGAGTCACTGTGCACACATCTGACGGGTTCTCATCACAGCAGACAGGGAGAAAGTGACACTGTGGAGCCCCACAGACAAGCCTCGGGATGGCCAGAGTTCTAGGGCATAGAAGACTCACACAAATAGATGCCACGTTGTGACTTTAAACATCATCTTCCAACGGGAGCTGGATACAGAGAATACCAAAAATGGCCTGTCTGCTCAAAAAAAGAACACTTCAAACTTGTTGCTCTGAAGACACCAGGAGAGCGAGAACCAGCCACCAAGTGCGTGGGAACCAACAGCTGACTGTTGGACTGGAAAGATGATCTACGTCCAGCTGGGGGTGAGGGAGGACAACCATCCTGGTGTGCAGCATTTTAGGTGTGATCAGGCTCCATTCTTTTGAGTTTCTCTCAACATAAGGACAGTGACTCTCGAACTCTAATCGAGGGTTTGCCTCAGCCTGAGGAGCAACGTCACATCAACTCTGCATATTAGGGACACATGACAGCTCCCAACCGAGGGTGTCTTTCTAACTTGCATCAGTAACCCTCAATGACATTTCCTGCACTTCTTTCCCAGGAAGAGATTCTGGGAAAGAGATCTGGGAAGGGAAGTGCAGAACCCAAAGTGTGCCCTGGCTGGGAGTCAGATGCCTGGGTCTGTGGTCTCTGGAGATCTCAGAAAAGCCCCGAGTCTCACTCGACACTGGGGTGGTGGTTGAGCTTCTCCAGGCCTCCCTGACACTAGTCACTACTGCTGTTGCTTCTCTGCTGGAGCAACACAGGAGCCCAGTGACACTCCCCAGCCAGGTGCCTCCATGCTTCCATTTCCTTCCCGCAAAAAGAGGTGCTTTAACTCTGGTGTCTTCTGGGTCCTTCAATTCTAATTCTTCATTTCTGAAGAGAGTCAATGTTACACGCTCACTTTTCTGAATTGCTGGTTTCAAAGCAAGTGGAAACCTCATCTCTAGACCTTTGCTGAAGACAGTTACCCCAACACCCCTACACCACCCTTGACAAGAGGATGGAAGTCTTTCTAGAAGCTTCCTGGGAGTCAATTGAAAGGAACCATATGGGCTAGAACTAAAGTTTTTTTAAAATTTATTTTTTATATTTTTTTATTTTAGTTCATTGTACACAAATGGAGTCCAACTCATTTTCTGGCTATACACAAAGTAGAATCATACAATTTGCCTATTCATACATATGCATAGGGCAAAGATGTTTGTCTCATTCTATTATTAGAACTAAAGTTTTAGGGCTGGGGATGTAGCTCAGTTGGTAGAGTGCCTGCCTCGCAAGCACAAGGCCCTGGGTCAATCCCCAGCACCGTGAAAAAAAAAAAAAAAAAAAAGAACTGAAGTTTTAGAACTTGAAGATCATGGCAAAGGTGACAGGTGACCCAGAACAAGTTATGACTTTGTCCCATGTGTCATGGCACAAGACTTTTATTTTAGAGGCAAGATTCTCTGGTTTAGTTCTGATTGGCTCATCTGATGAGGTTGCTGTGCTTATCTTTGGTGGGTTTTTGTTTTATAATTTTTAACTTCTTGTAGGAGAGACTTACAGGCCTCAGAAGTCCCTCCCCTCTGCAGCTCACCCAATTGTAAATCTACTCACTGCATTCTCTGACTTCTGCCTTCTGGGCCACCCCTCTACGGAGGGGCACCTGGGGATGATGCGGAGGGAAAATGAGGGGAGACTGAAGCCCTTTAGGCTCTGGAATTCTTAGAAAACCTCCTGCTTTCTTCAATCAGTGATAGAGCCAGAGTTCATCACCCAGGAGGGGATGGAAACCAGCCCTGGGCGCACAAGAGCTTCCCCTGGGGCAGGAACAAGAAGAGCCCTGAGATCTTCAGAACCTGGCACCTCTTGTCTATGGGAGAAAGCAAGTGCCAAGTCCAGAAGCCAGAGTCAGAACCACAAGGACACTGGAGACAGTGTCCCCAGAGGGACAATGAGACCACCAGATGGCTGGCAAATGACTGGCAGGGAGCACTTGATGCCCGGCAATGCCCCCTCTCCAGGTTGTGGGCCTGCCTTCTCCAGGGCCCAGCTTTCCCCACCCATTACTTCTCTCCCCCGCCTAGAAGATCAACCCCTGCCCAGTCCTCTACCCAGAGGCTCCTTCCTCCTCTGCAAAGGGCTGGGGGTTGCTGGCAACCTGGCACCAACCCTCCCTCGGTGACAGAGGTTCTTGTGGTAGCCTGGCCCCACTCGCGCCTGCAAGTGCTGACAACTGAGTAATGCCACTTGCACTTCTTTGCTGTCTTCAGCTGGGCACATGTGCAAAGCCCCTTTTTCAGGAGTCAAGCATCCATCTTGGAGAGACACTGGCAGGTGTGTGAGAGAAGGAAACAGCTCAGAACCCTGGTGCCACGCTTCCTCCCAGAGGAAAAGACACCAGATCACCAAAGAATTCACTATGGAAATCTGGTGGCTTAAATGCTATTAATTCCTGCGTCACCTTATTGAAAGATCAGAAGGATAGAGATCCAACTCGCCTTCTTCCTGATGCCCATCTGTGTGTGCCCACATACACATGAACAAGCACACAGACACTACGACCACCTCCAATACAACCATGCTTCCTCTAGTAAACAGGTCCTTCGAAAACCCATCTCTGACTTTCTCCCTGAGGGACCTGAGCCTCAGTTACAAAGAGGAACCCAAGCAGAGGAAAGCATATTTCCCATCAGAGGCTTGAGGATCCCTAGCTTACCTCAGTCTGTGTCCGCCACACTAAAGATCCCACACATGGCCCTTGGGGTGACAGTGGTGCATTCCCCCAAGGAGTGATAGGACATGGCTGGCATCTCCTCCATTGTTCTTCCAGAATGAATTTGGGGCTGTTGACGGGACTATTGGTCACTGAACTCTTTGCAGGGCTCTTTTAGCACTTGGACTTTTACTCTTTCTGGTCTAATCCTGGCTCCTGGATGGTTCTGCTTCTCTTACGGGCTACACAGTAGGTGAGGAGATCATAATAACTGTCATTAATTCTGCTCTCATTGAATACTGCATACTCCATTGGATACAAAGAGACACCACTGGTACCATGCATCCCTTCCTGCAAGCAAAATTTTCATTAAACTGTTAATGATTAGTTCATTTTAGATACAGTTAAGTATGGAAATACACAGATTCAAGATTAAGGCTATAAATAAAGGTACCATGGAAAGAAAATGATTAAGTTCTCTACCAGACAAGATCTAAGCACAACATTGCGCTGTTGGAAGAGAAATGAGAAGGAGCCCATCATATTGCCAATCCTGTAGGAGACTCCTTTCCATCTTGGAAGTGGAAGATCCCAGGAAGTCAATGGGCAAGGAAGTTGGGAATGAGCAGTTTGGGTTTAAGATTTGCCTAACCATAAAGCAATGAGCTGATCTTTTGCTGGGCAAATGGGTTCTGAAGACAGCCCGCACAGAAGTTTCCAGAAGGGTTTTTGAGAAAGGCTGCAGCCTTAGAATAAGTATTTTGCCTATAAGGGGGCTACTTTGAAGGATCCTTCTTTTTTTGGATGTGATTTACATTTAAAAAAAAAAAGGAGGAAGAGGAGGAGAGGGAGGAGGAGAAAGAGAAGATATTCTTACTTTTCAGACACACAGCATATGTGGGTTCTATGGACTGAATATCGATGTCTCCCAAATTCATGTGTTGATACCTAAACACCCAGGTGAAAGTGCTAGGAAGTGGCCTTTTGGAGGGGACTAGGTCCTCTCAGGAGGGTTCTTGCGACAGGATCACTATCTTTATAAAAGAGGCACCAGAAAGCTGCCTAGCCTCCTCCACCACGGCAGGAAGGAGCAAGAAGGTGCCATCTATGAACCAGGACCTGGGCCCCCACCAGACATGGAATCTGCTGGAGACTGGATCTTGGACTTTTTCAACCTCCAAAACTGTGAGAAATGAATTTCTGTTTATAAGCTAACAGTTTCGTGGAGTTTTGCTAGAGTGACCTGAATCGACTGGACAGTGGGTGAAATTCCAGAGCAGAAGCACCAGGATGAGGGAGTTTCCTATGGAATAGAGTATGTCCAGCCCTGGAGCCTGGGCACTTGAAAGGAGGTGAGTTCTGGCCAAACCTGACTTCCCCTTGCTGATGCCATGTATTTGGCCCAGAATTATAAATGCTGAGCCAAAGAAAGGTTGTTTTAGTTTGTATTGGGGGCACACTGTTTCTGGAAAAGCCAAGAGTGTTGGACAAACAGCAGACAACAGAACAAAGAGAGCCAGGCAGGAGGAAAGGTAACATCAACTAAGGGTGACGGTGTGGACAGGGGCAGCGGCAAGGACAGAAACACCTGGAGAGTGCTCTGCAGGCCAGCCTGGCCAGCTGGGGCCAGGTTACTTCACCAGGGCAGCTGGGTTCGCTCTCTTACCACAAAAGGCACATTTCCTTGCTCGGCATGAGGGATAAAAAGCCATAGCAAGTATTGTATATGCAAAACCACACAAAGAAAATGAGAAAGCAGGGAAGGAAAAAATGTACCACAGCCAAGCGCCACCAAGGCAGCACCTGTGTCTTCTCCTACCCTTTGAAGATTCTTCTAGGGAGAGTTTTGGCGTGTTTTTCACTGAGCCTGTTCTGAGCCCAATTCCGGGAGCCCTCAGACCTCAGCAGTGCTGGAGGACAGCACGGCTACGGCACTTTCAGGGTAAGGGGTTTGGCAGGGAGCGAGGTAACTCAGAATGAGCCTCAGAATGCTTTTAAGCATCTTAACGTTCTTGGCTCCTGTTCTGGGGAAACCTAGAGAGCATGCTCCAGTGAGCTGGTCACTGGGATGCTTGGCGACCAGCACTTGGCCCACCCTGCTAGGTCAAGTGACTTCTGCTTCAGAGAATGTGGATCTGGGGGATGGGGTAGAGGGTCCGGTGGGAGGGATGCGACTGGGAGAGGAGTGAAGACGAGGCATACCCTTGCTGGGCCTGGCATGCACACTGATGGCATTGAGGAAAAAATGAACTGTTCTAAAAAATGGGACCCAGAGCCCAGTGCACCTCTGAGTAATACCCTCAGGAACCCTACCAACTCCCTCCTCAAAATAAGGCTCCCAAATCCCTTGTGGAACCTGACATCTGGTGCCAATATGACCAGGGGAGGAGTCATGGGGACTAGGGGGAGAGCGGTGGCTGGCCACACCTACCCACACTGAGGCAAGAGAACACAGGGCTCCCAAATTCAACTGCATAGGAAGCCTTCCCTGAAAACCTCCACCACAGCACTGTCCCACCCCCAGACACCTGCCACTCTTCTGTCACCTGCCATCTTCCCTGGGGCATCTTCTCCTTGTGCATGCAGAGTCTCACCAAAGTGATGACCTCACCTGATGGCAGGGACACTCTGAGCCCTCTACAGACCACTGGAAGCTGGAGGGAGTTCGCCCTCTGGAACGAGGCTCCTCTGAAGAATCTGCTAACATGTTTACTTTATTTGCATTCTGGAAAAGGTGTTCCCTTGGCCACTGAGTTCTTAGTGTGGGAAGCAGGCTAGAGTAAAGAAAAGAAGTAGCACTGAGAGTCACAGGTGGCTGTCCCACACCTCTGGTAGAGTGAGCCAGTTTCAGGTATGTGAACAGAATGAAGAAGAGTAAGAAGTCCGTTGAACTGGCTCTCAGGGTTTGCAATGTACAAAGATGGCCGCTCTCCTGGACCTGATGGAGATTACAAGGCAGGGTCTTCTGATCCTCAGGGTATTTTAAGGGTATCTGTTTTAGTCAGCTTTTATGCTGCTGTGACTAAATGATCTGCCCAGCACAATTATAGAGGAGGAAAGGTTTATTTGAGGTTTATGGTTTCAGAGGTCTTAGTTCACAGAAGGCTGGCTCCATTCCTCAGAGATAGAGGAGAGGCAGAACCTCATGGGGGAAGAGCGTGACAGAGGGAAGCAGCTCCCATCATCAGGAAGCAGAGACTCACTCTCAGAAACAAAATATACCCCATAGCCATGCCCCAATTCCCACCTCCTCTAGCCACTCTCTACCATTTCAATTAATCCAATCAGGATTAATTCACTGATTGGGTTAAGACTCTTACAACCCAATCACTTCTCCTCTGAACCTTCCTGCATTGTCCCACATGTGAGGCTCTGGGGGACACCTCACATCCGAACCGTATCGGTATTCTACTCAGTCCTGTGCCACTCTGACCAGCTTCGTGGCTCTGCCGCTTCCAGAACCTACCTTGTGCCTCACCCACAAAAGCCTCTTGTGGTTAGCTCAGGCAGGACATTTCCACATACTGGGTCTAGCCTGTAACATGGACTTCACAGGGTAAAAGAAATACGGGTTACCAGAGGGGCTTAGCACATAGGCAAAGCTTCTGAGCAAGTCTGTAGATTCATCTAAAGAAGTTACGTGTTATCAAGGTACTAAGAATTCATTTGGAAGAGCCTGAGATTTATAATAAAATCAAAAGACCATGGGATTAAAATTATTGGTGACAACTGACTGTCATTCTAAATGTCATTTCCCACTAAAAGAAATAAGAGCTCCTTGTAGAAATAAATGGCTGACTCCCATAACGGAGCAGAAACCATACGTGATAAGCTCACGGTTCCACGTCATACCTGAAGACGAGGATGCCATCAGAGTATACTGAGGCATGTCCTAAGGGTCCAAATCTACCTGACGCCCTTCTCACTGGCCAAAGATGGGGTGAACTGAGCTCCCATCAGGAGAACAACTGCATTACATTCAAACACATCAAACCAAAAGTTAACCCAAAAGTTCGCAGTGATATATGATGGGATGCTAACTCACTGGTTGTCTTTGGGAAGTGCTTGGGAACTGACTCATTCCTTTGGAAACTGCTAAAGGGAAGATCCAAACGGTTGCTGTGCCTTTCCTTAGTACACCAGGCAGCTCGGTGGTGGGCGGGAAGTTTCTCTTTACAACATATTCAAGAAAATAGGTCAAGGAGGAATGATAAAATTGCACCTCCACTTTGCAACCCCCAATGAATGGATTTATCTCATAGTGATCATGAATAGCTGCTGATATGACAGGAAGAAACTGGATACATTTCACCCACCTGATGGTGGCAGGGTGCCCCACTTAGACGTAATCTACCAAAATCACCAGTGTTCGCTCTGAATCTCCTCAAAGTTCCACAGTATGTATCTGAGGCAGGACTGCATCCTCCTGGGGACACTCAGCAAAATTTGCAGTCACTGATGTTTTTGCTGTGCCTGGAATGTGTGCACCAGTGTGTCCATGCTTGCACGCTGCTGGCCATCTAGTGGGTAGAAGCCAGGGGCACTTCCCACAAGGCACAGGACACCCCCTGCTCCCCAACAAAGAGTGATCTGGCCGCAAACATCAAGTGCCAAAGTTTAACCTCTCTTCTTGAAGTCGATTCATTGATTTATTTAAAAATTCAGGGGACAGAAGAACATGCTAAATGACGATGCAAGATAAATCAGCAGAATCCAGATGATAGGGAACTCTATAGACCAGACAATGGAATCTCTTCAAAAATAGTAGCAGAATCAGCAGCAGTCAAGATAAAAAGGCCAGCCGGGAGCAGTGGTGCATGCCTACAATCCCAGTGGCTCGCAAGGCTGAGGCAGGAGGATCCCAAGTCCAAAGCCAGCCTCAGCAACAGTGAGGCAATAAGCAATTCAGTGAGATCCCGTCTCTAAGTAAAATACAAAATAGGGCTGGGGATGTGGCTCAGTGGTCGAGTGCCTCTGTGTTCAATCCCTGACACCCACCCCCCCCAAAAAAAAACTGTATTTTTGAAATAACATCCTGCAATGTGTGCAAGAGCTATATGATAATCCCCATCACTGGGGGGTGGCGGAGGTGATGGGACTGGGGGAGATACACACGAGAGATGTGCCGAGGTCTGGTGGGGGTGGGAGGAAGGCAATTGAGGGGGTCCTTATTCTATTTTTGCAGTACATGTGAGATATTCTGTAATAAAAAAGTTTTCACAGAGAAAATAGTGGCAGAAAACATTCGAGCAACTGTACCAGAGGTAGAATGTGGCCTTTGTCAACAAAGATACGGCCTGTGACATGGAACTCCAGGTGACATGGGTTGTGACAAGGCCATTGGGGCAGACAGATGAGGTCTAGACTCACTAAAGCTTTATTTCCCTCTTGAACAGAGTCGAATCTGACCTTCCACGCTAATGTGTTAACCAGTGTCAACCCGGAGGCTTCGACAGAAGGAAAGGCACAGTGGGCCAGTGGGCACGTGCCAAGAGAGGGGTGGGGGCGGGGACAGATGTTCACACTCTTCTGACCCCTGCAGGCAATTAACTTACACTCCCAGGCAGGAGGTGCCATTATCTTTAACTCGGCAGGCATAACTGTATATAATTAGAGGTCATAATTACAGTTCTCTTTTTAAAATGTGACCATAGTATCCAAATTGACCTCTTGTGGTGGCCTGGCCCACACGCTGAGAAGTACAAAAAAGAAGGCTCTGGGCTCAGCTCTGGGCTTTGCTCCGGGCTGCGCAGTCCCTGTCCCCATGGGACTTCTAAGGCCAAGCCTCCACATGCATTTCCTGGGGAACTTTCTGTCAGTTTGGGGCTTCCTAAGCATCATTTTTCACAGAGAAAGATTTTACTTTTGGAATAGACGACCCAGACTGGCCAGAGATTTCACACTATCTTTAGACCGTGGGGAAATGGCAAAAGCAACCATTCAAATTAATATGCCAGTAATTACGTGCATCTACTGTCTAATTATCCATGAAATGACCAAGCCGAAAAGATCAATTCTGATCAGCTTTCCACTTGAGCATTTCGTTCAGTTGTATGGGGACTCTACTTCAGTTTAAAATGCTGGTTTATCATCCTTTCATTGCATTTTATAATCAGCCCTATAGAGCAATATTTCCAACTTCGCCCAAACCAGGACGTAGAATGAAGTGTTGGGCAGAGAAATCAAACCTACCTGGACTTTCTTACAGACAGACTGCTGGCAACTCCGTACACAGAGTGATAGAATTTGTGAGCTGAAAGAGACCCTCTGTGAAGGAAAGGGACAGGCAGGCGGGGATGGAGTGAAAGACCTCCACCTGAGTCGGTGGGCAAGCTGGGGGCGAGTTGGGGGCTAAATAGGAGCCAGGAACCAAGCCTGACATTGTCTCCAGCCTCCTCAGCTTGCCCTTTATCTGTCTCGTAGGCATCAAAGAGGTTCTATCCTGTAACACCTTAGGGAGAAAGAAAGACCACTTCCCAGCATGAAACAAGACTAAACAAGTCCTCTTAAATCTCACCACGCAGTGACAAACCCTTGAGGATGAAACCGGGCACCTGCTGCCTTCCCTGCATGTTTGGAAGAGTAAGGTTTCTGTTACCCTAAAACACTTCAGGCTTGCTGGATAATCCAGAAATACATATGATAAAAGCAAACGAGGTGAAAGAAAATCCAAAACATTTTATGACCAAACTGTGACCATCGCCTTCTTTGGTGGCCAGTGCTAATCCTAGTCCCTGCCTCCAACACGAAGCCCAGGCAGCTCATTCGTGCCTCTTCTTCCTTTACTTTTTAGGAGCATCTGCCTCTTAGCTTTCACCAATAGCCCATAAATCGTCCTGACAAAGAGCCAACTGCTTTCCAACAGTATTTTAAATCCTCAGCCAATGCTTGAAAAATTGCAGAGAGATATGGCAGCACTAGCTAATCTCTTCCTGGCTGAAAAGAGGAAGAGAACATTCCAAAGTTGAATATAAGCTGTTGAATGGCTAAGGGACAATATCACATCACAACATTCACACACCCCAGAGGTGATTCTCTCTTGGAGGCCAAGGGCTTCAAACAAATGGTCCTGGGAAATATAGTTTCTACCAGTAGACTTTTCTTGAATAGAACAGCCTGGAAGTGAATGATGGTTCTCTATATTGGTAAAAGCTTCTTTATTCAGAAAAGAAAAACTTAGCTTCTATTCAGAGGTGTCCAAAACTAGAGTTTAAGTAGAATAATTGCCTTCCTGCTTTTATAGATGTGTCACTACTAAGAAATACTACTTTACTACTATTTTCTTTTGGTTCAGCAAAAGAAAGCAAAGGAACAAGCGTAAATTCATCACAACAAAGGTACTTAATTGAGACCAGTGCATTTGCATCTCAATGGAAAGTCCCTGCCCCACACACCAATGCAAATGCTTTGATAAAGTTGTCCTAACAGGGTAATGGATAAGGAGGAACTTTGCAGCGGAAGAGTCTAAAGTTCATATTACTCAGTGGACAATTTCATATAGTTACTTTGAGGAACTCCAATGTCATGCTTTACTAGTATTTTGCAAAATATGTGCCTCTTAGTCACACAATTCTAGAACTGGCTTGACGCAGTACCTGGCATACAGCTGTCAGTCAAATATCCTATTAAAATAAAAGACTCTATTCCCTAAAGCTCTGTTTCATTGCTCAGTAAATCAGCATCCACCATATCTATCCCTAAGTGTCATTGGCTACATTAATTTCCACAAACAAGCTGCAAATTAAATACTGTCACTTCCTATTTCAATTAAATTTTTGTTAGTTATCTGTTGGCATCTGGGCAACCTCAGCACCTGGTGACAGAAGGGGTTAAAAACAGGAGCTCGGCTGGGTCATCCTCTTCCTCTGGCAGTTCACCAGACCAGAGCAAGTTTGAAGAAGCACCACATTCCAACCACATCACAAAGCCCAGCATCTGCTGAGTACCAGGTTCAGCTCACTGTTTCGCTTCATTCTATTCTCAGAAGGAACTACAGTTTGAACTCCAGAATACAATTAATTTTTACATCTCTCCCCACTGTCTAGCTGCCTATTTTCTCCATCGAAACACTTTGCAAAAAAAAAAAAAAAAAAAAAAAAACCACCAAAAACCAAAAATCAAAACAGAATAGCTAATGAATTCCAAAGTGGATTTAATTTTATCAATTCTATTTTTTACATAAAAAATGTTAATTCATCCTCTTTTTTTTTTTTTTTTTTTTTTCATTTCATTACTTTTTGTCTGGAATATACTGTGCCCCATCCAAGCCAGCTGAGGTCAGTCTACACGTTCTGCTCTCTGCAATTTTCACTTCTGGAGGGATGAGAGCCCAAACCTGAAGCAATTTGGGAGATTAAGCTTCCCGAGTAAATTCTTTTTTATCACAATCTTCATGTTCCAGAGTGGGCAAGTCATCTTGGTCATGTTTATTAACTAGAGGTAATAGGAAAGATCTTAATCAGAGCTTCCGTGTATGCAACTGCAGAAACCATTTCTCTCCTGGTGAATGTGGACAGTTCTCACTGTCCACCGAATCTCATCAGTGCCCTGGGCCCTCATCAGTAGCACCTCAGCTTCCTGATGACCAAATAAAAGCCTTCCAGGAAGGAAATTCACTCCCTCACACCAAAGATGGAGCAGGAGATGGTGTAGGAGGGTGGCTGGTTGGTAGTCAGTGCACAGGAAGATTTAAATGGAACCCGTAGGGCAAATGCTGGGATCTCGAACATGTTTCTGGAAGAGCTTTTAACCAGCTCTTAGGGGCAGGGTATACAGGAAAGGGCGTCACTGGCTTGACACTCTTGCATCAGAGGCTGTGTCTCACTCCTGAGTGTATCCAAGGACGACACACTCTCCCCTTGGTGAGAGGGAGCATTAGGATTCTTTGGTTGGGGGTGATCTTGAAATACCTGCAATGCTAGAAGGATGCACTGTGTTATAGCTGAATGTGTACATTGATGTGTTGGAGCCCAAAGACCCAACACAATGGCATCTGGGGACAGGCCCTTTGGGAAGTGATTACATTCCATGAAGTCTTGAGGGTGGGGCTGTCATGATGGGATCAGTGGCCTCGTGAGAGATCTCCATGTCTCTCTCTCTGGCAGCACAAAGCAAAGGGCACACTGAAGACAGAGCCAGAGGTAGCCATCTTCATGCCAGGAAAGGAGTCTTCTCCAGCAATGAAATCCTGCTGGACCTTGACTCTGGACTTCCAGCCTCCAGAACCGTGAGAAAGGACATTTCTGTTCTTCCCGCCACCCGGCCTGTGGTACTTTGCTATGGGCAGTGGAGCTGACTAAGATGCATTCTTTGGCTGGTGCTGTCCTATCAGAACTCAACCATCCAAAGGACTGTGTGTGGTGGACGTGTGGCCTGCTCAACCTCTCTTCCATTCTCTTCCTAGCTGGAGAAGGTAGGAAACTAAAGCCTTATCTTCCAGATTCCCCTGCAGCTGGATATGAATTTGGTTCTATCAGAGAGATTGTCAGGCTGTGGTGAGGTGAGGTCCCCTGTGGCTCTTTTGGTGGCATACATGCTGTGGACAGGCCGGGGCTCCCTGCAGCAGGATCCATTCTACAGTGCTCCGAGTGCTGAGAGGCAGCCTCTGGGTGGCGATGGTCTCTGGGTCACTGCCAGGAAGTATGTTCTGGACCCCGCAGATCCAGCAATGGTGGCCTCTTGCTGGCTGGTTCTGCTGGCCTCTGAAAGTCACTTCCTGAAGGAGCCTAGGTTCCCCTCTGCGGCCCTCCTAGTGGTCTTGTAAGCACTTAATCCCCTGTATGGCCTCCCTTTCTGTTTGCCATTTCCTGCTCTGGATCCCCAGCCACAGATTTAGGGACATCATTAACTAGAGGATCCAGAGAGCTGTTTACTGCAGCAAGACTACGGCTGGGGAGTTCACCTAGTGAAACCAGGACCAGGTTTGACGCAGGTGAGGAGCAGTTACTTTCTATACTTCTCTGTTTTTGAACTTAGGATAAATTAAGAAGTTGTGTTTTGTTTTTTATTCCTCATCTAGAGGCTGCCTGGGCATGTGCCCAGCTATCAGCTATGGCATCCTTCTGGGGCACAGGACAGTGTCAGAGCAGACCAGCGGGATGTGACTCCATACCTGCAGCCCATCTTTCCTCTCCTTCCACACAGCATGGCCTTGAGACAACCTCAGGTCAGCACCAAATCCTGGCTTTTCACCAAGGACCCGGTAAGGAGGGCAACTCTTTGCAGCAGTCACTAAATTCTGTTAAAGGCACAGACACCTCACTGGTGTGTCTGCTCATACTGGAAATGAGGCCTTGCTGCATGACTCCATTTCTCTCTTTGCCTTTGCTGCTAAGAATCTCAGGGCTGGGTTTTGAACCAATCACCATCTTTTTCTTAGACCCTACATTGTCTAATTCTACACTGAGAACTACTGATATTATTTCTTGTACTTTTGTCATTGCAAGTCACTTTTTTTTTTTTTTTGAGATGGGTGAAATACATAGGGAAATAACCTTCACAATTGGTCTGAAGATGTGACACTCTCAGTTCACCTCTACAGAAAATAATGAAGAGAATTAATGTCAGTCCCCTCTCCCTGTGTCCTTGGGGAGACAAGACTGCCAGCCATGGGGAAACCGCCAAGTTTCTAGACAAGAGCATGTCATTCCAAAAGTTGTGGCACAGTTGCTCAAGGATGCACCTAACGATTTATTAGGCTACTGCTTCTTCTAAATCTTCCACTTGCCTTAACAAAGGTGATACTATCACCTACATGGTTGCCACAGGTTGTCGCCTGGGTCTTTAACAATGGGTTTTCTCAAGGATCCTTGAAGATTTAAAAAAGCCAAGTTTCTTGGGGCAACATGCAAATAAAAAGCAGTGAAACATGGGGCTGGGTTGTGGCTCAGTGGTAGAGCACTTGCTTAGCACGGGTGAGGCACTGGGTTCGATTCTCAGCACCACATATAATGAATAAAATAAAGGTCCATCAACAAGTAAAAAAATTAAAAAAAAAGAGTAGTGAAACATTCCTGAAGAAGTTAGAAAATTCCCGAAAATTAACAACTCCATCTGTGTACACCCTCTCTGAACTTGATGATTATCTACCAACCAGTCTCAGCAGGTTGCCTAGCACAAATGGCCTCTGTTTCCTCATCTATTAATAAGACAGTTTGCTTCTCTGTAAAGTAAGGGGGTAGTCTCAATCTCTAAAACCAATTCTATCATCAGTGATTCCATCATCCATCCTACTCAGCTCCATCAGGTGCAGAGTGGACACGGGCCACGTGTGGAAGTCCCTATTGGAGACCCGGCCCCAACCTTCTCTATGGAGGGACCCACTTTCATGGATGGACAGAAGAGCTGCCCCTCCAGGCCTTTTGTTTGATTCATCTCTTCATGTCTACTTGCTCTGCTGCCCCGATGACCCCACAGCAAACACAGGCCTGGGCCACGCGCAGGCTGCTCCAAATTGGGAACCTGCCTATTTTGTTTGCTTTCGGGCACAAGGAGGGAGCAAACAGCAGCTTTTGTAAGTCAAGTTGGTAATAGTCCTCACTCAATTACAGCTGAGAAAAGATGGAGCGATGGGACGTCACACTGACCCACCCCACCAAGCTTCCTTTCAATGGATTTGCCTCGCTTCATCCAGGATGGGAACTGACCATATTTTCTGCATTGTTGGCTTGTGTCTTTTCCTCAGTCCGGTGGGGATGAAGAAAAGTGGATGCCTTCTATCTAAGTGGAGTATTTTCTTAAAAGAAAAACATCACAGCCTACAACCAGCTCCTTGAGAGGCAAACGATTCCATTTTCTGATCCCCCATATCACAGGGCTGGCCCTGCTGCCGATGGTGACACTGTCACCAGCGAAGGGAAGGCAAGCCGTCTTTTTAAAAAAGCAGAATTAAAAGAATTTTTTTGCAGAGGATTAACAACAACCAAAAGAGAGCAGTACGTGACGCGAGGGTAGTGTATGCCACGGAAAATTATTTCGCAAAGTGTCTACACCAGATAAAAACAGGACTGGCTGGCTCATTATGTAATCAAACTGCAGTCAGCAATGGGTAGGGTCTTCTATCTTTCAAAATCTGAACTGGTTATTCGAGCTCTTTCATTAGGTGCAGCTTAGAGATTCTATTTAGGGAAGCCGCCCGATTTTTCTTGTCTGGGTTAGAGTATTTTTTTAAAAGTGCTGCTTTGCAAATCTGGCTGCTAGTCTCGATAAAACAATCACCACCCTCCTCCTTCCCCAAATACCTTTTTGCTTCATTTCTTCGGAGTTTTTTTTTTTTTTTTTTTGGCAAAAAGCCAAAGTAATATCCCAGCAAGCTATCTGACTTCTTTACAGACACACATACTGTTTCATGTTTGATTTTGATTTTCAAAAGCAGAACAATTTTCACATCATTGTATAAAAGGCTTCCACTATTTAAAATGTCATTTCTAAATTAATTCTATGCCCCCGAGGCAGAACGCATCTGACCACGGCTGAATGCTATCCATTTAAATAAGGTGGGTAAGGTTCCTGGAGGAGGACGTAGTGGCAGAAAAGCTTGCAGTCTTTAGAGCAAGAAGTTAGACTCAGTTGTTTCTGGAAGCCTGCTTCCCCGTTCACAAGGTCTGCCACCCCTGCCCCAAGTCCCCATCTGTCCCGAAGCAGAAGGAAGTAGCTGCTCTGTGCAGTCTTTGCTGTGTGATGGTCCAGGGAATTTGCTGGCCCAAGAGACCTACCATGAGCGACATTCCATACGTGTGTCTGGTGGTGGCAGGCAGACAGCTGAAAGATCAGAAGCCTCTTTAACTTGCCATGAGTTGCTCAGATGCAAAAGTCACAAGCGGGACACTTTTGTGCCCGGGATGAGAGGTTAGGTGAGCAGGCTAATGCCCTACTGGGCCACCGGCATCAAGTCTGGCTCAAATCACCAGAGGCACCTGTGCTGACACACCCCTTCGATGTGAAAGGTGGTTAACAGGCACTCGCTGAGGACTCAACTGTGAACGGCACACAGGTAGGGCCTGGAAGTAGGAGCGGGGGGCAGGAGAGGGCATCTGAGCCATGAAAGCATTATTGCCCTGATTGGGTATAAACTTCCCAACACCCCTGCTAGATAAACCCCCGAACAAATAAACTTGGAAACACAAACTTCATCCAAGGCAAAAAAAGTCTACAAGGGAGAGGTCAAGGGTGAGCAGACTGACACAACCATATTATGAACACATTCAGAATGCACTCAGGCCACCCCACGGCCTAACCTAGGTGCTCATCAACTGGTGCCAGAACAGGTCTCCCTGCCCACCCACCACCCTCTCATCTGCCAGACTCACACACCTCTTTCCTTCTCAGTCTCCACTGGCATTCAAAGCCAAGTGGCCCACACCCAGGCTGGAGCAGTGCTGCCCCAACCAGCCTCCCACTCACCCCGGCCAGCCCTGGCTCTCCGCACACACGCCCCCATCACACTGGACTCCCACCCTCATTCTTTCTTGCAAAGAAACCTCTATGTGCCTCTTAATGGAAATCCTAGCTTCCACAATCCAAGGGACCATCATCAGAACCTTCCATGACCATCTGATTCGATCTGTATGGCCCCACAACCAAGCCAGAGGCTGTGTGGGGTCAAGGACTTCTGAATGAGCCTCTTATTACATATTCTTTGTATCTACCCTTCCCCCAGCACTTGCCATGCTGAGTTTGTTGACATGTACTTCTTAATTCATCTTTTATGAGCATCCTGAGCACGTGGGATGTGTAACCCCGCATGCTGCTCAAAGAAGGAGTAGTTGGGTTAGGAGAAGGGACAGAAGTGCCAGATCTCTAGATGTTCTCTGCCCTCTTAGAGAGAAGAGCACCAAAGGAGGGGGTCAGGCTCCTTTGGGTCCTAACCCCCATCGTTCAGTGGCTTTGTGACTTTGGGAAAGCCACTTCACCTCTCTCATCTTCAGTTTCCTCTCTAAAGAGGACCATGCACCCTAGGTCACAGAATGGTGGTTTAAAAAAAAAAAAGGCAAAAAAGGTTAACATGTAAAAAATATTTTAAAAATATTTGGTAATCCCTTTAGAAAAGTTAGCTTCCCAGGCCCACCAGTCAGACCCAATCAACTACCAAAGGGGAAAAAATGCAAGTCGTAAAAGCTTGGAAGTGGTAGCTCCCCTCTTCTCTGGGGGAACCCTCCTCCGTGCTGAGCCTGCAGCATTGCTGCCGGCCCTGGCTCACCACGCTGGTGGCTCCCCAAGGTGTTGATGCACTCAGGCAAAATGAACCTAACATCTGTATTCTATTTGCTAATGAGCAATCATCATTTGTACCTTTCTCCAGCCTGGGATTCAGCTGCTTGGAATACTAATGCCATTAGAAACTGGAGTCTTTTTTGCAAAACACACTCATTTAGCAAAACCCTGGTTAACTCATTGACATTGTTACGGTTGCTGGGATTCCTGGACAATACAAGGCCAGTTCCAAAGCCCTCGATCCCTCCTGCACCCCCTCCCTACTTGCAGTATCTGGATGTCTGACTGGGGACTGGGAGCCAGGAGCCTCACCTGGTCCTAGGCTTGCCTCTGCAGCTAACTTGATGGATCCAAGTGGACAAGCCAATGGACCTCTTTTTTTTCCAAACTTAATTTTTAATTACAAGGTTAATAAAATAATACGGTCATTTATTTTAAAAATTAGACCATTACAAAAAGGTCATCCAATCCTATTCCCCTGTCCCTTTCTTGAAGGTATTCATACCCATGAGCTTGGTAGGTTCTCCTTTTATATTACAGACAAGCATCTGTATCTTTCAAAACCATCTAAGAGCAGCTGAGTTCCTGTGTGTTTTACCTACACAGAGACACACATTAATTTGCAATCCACGCCCCCGCAGCCCCGTGCCCACACTCAACAGTAAGTCTTGGCCTCTATTCATCTGGAAAGAGAGGAGTGTGGCTCATGCCACACAGGATGGAATCATCAGTTTATTTCAACATTTTCCTGGAAATGGACGAGGTTGTTTCCAATTCTGCGTGTTTACCAAGAAGGCTGAGGGCAAGCGTCCTTGCACATGTCTGGCTCAAAGACTTCTGGGTCTTGCTTTGTTCATCTGGACTACACAGTCCTCCACTGTGACTCTATTTCCACTCTATGTTTTGTATCATTAGGGGCCAACATTAAAAATCTTTGTTTTGATCCAAACTCTTCCCAATGCAGCACCGGTAAGCCTTTCCCCAGCTTCCCAGACCCTCCCCAAACTGAGCTCATTTGTTGTCTCTGCTTTTATTTCATACATCCAGTTACTCCCAGTCTCCCATCCTTGCAAAGTCCCCTCTTCCCCTATGAAATTTTGGCTCTTTAATAATTGACAAGCACCATTGCAGATGCCCAGAGCTCACGATTTATGTGTCCTATGCCCATGTTCACATGAATGTCATCCCCAGGAGGGAAGGGCCTATGTTCTTGCTCATCACCCTGCCCCATGGGTGGGGTTGGGGGCACCCCACATGTGGTGGGCTTTCATCAGATACCTGGTTATTTGGTGAACAGATGACAGCTACTCTTGCCATGCACTAGGTCAAGTTGGTTTAACTACTCTGTGCCTCAGTTTCCTCATCTGGAAAATGTGCTACGGGCATCTTCCTCCTCTACAGAGTTGCCATGTGCAAACTGACACACACAAAGCTCTGGGAACTGGGATTGCTGGGGTGCAGGGCTGAGCTGTGGCTGGGCTAGACATGCCAGAAGCTGAAAGAGAGAATATGAGGCTGGGTCCTTGCTATGCACAGTATTAATAATTGGTTTGCAGTTTGTTCTTCTTTTATTATAGAGGAATCTAATTCCACATCTGTATCAATCGGCAAGCTGACTTTTGTTTTCACTTGCTTTCTGTAAGCAATGCTTTCTCACTTCTTTTCAAAGTCCTCTCCTCCTCCTTTCTTCTCATTACATTTTCTTCTTCCTTTGTACCTTCAACTCCCAGTTCTCCCAGGAGGAGCCAAGTGCTCTCGATTCAGGTCATGGAAAGTGGCAGAGCAGTTGAGAATTCAGGATTTGGAGCAAGGTGGCATGGGTTCAAATTCTAGCTTGAGCACTTAACAGCAGTATGACCCTAGTTAAGATACTTAACCTCTCTGTGCTCCAGTTTCTTTATCTGCCAAATGGGTGAGGTGAGGATTAAATGGGCTGATACCGCACTTCGGACAGTACTGGGCACTTGTGCACTCTGCAGGCAATATTATCACTGTCACATCAACGTGACACAACTGAAGTCCTGACATTTTAAGGACCTGCAAATGTGAGTTGCATTTTCAGTTAATGCAATGGATTTTTCTGGGCTGTGTATGCACATGATGCTTCTACACTGCCTACCTCATACCTTACAGGGTCAGGAATGTTGTATCCATGGCTGGAAGATCAGAAGGAGGGATGCAGCCATGACTGGCAGGACAATGGAGCTGGACCCAAATGATACTCCTGGCCTGGCCAGGCAACTCAACACCAGTAGTCACATTAGGTGAATTTCCATCAACTGTATCCAAGGGCATACTTTGAAAGGCAGAACAGACACTTTGGAGACTCAGCTGGACAACGACTGCCCTGAGAACCACCCAAGACCAGCTAAACAAAGATGAGCTTCAGGTTAGGCAGTTCAACAGAACAAGAACTAAAAAATAACTGAGGGAGGCACCCTTGACAGCAAGGAGAACCATGGAAATTAATTACAGGGCTCTATGGAAAAACATGTTTGAGCCCCGAAGCCCAGGGAGTCTGGCCAGTGGCTGCCAAGTGAGCTCAGGGATGCATTAAAAACATAACCTATGTTTACAACCACAAGCAGCGGGAGCCAAGAGGTACAGAATTTGTGTGCGAAGGCAGAAGCTGGGGCGTGTAATGCAAGCCCTAGCCCAGTTGCAGGGCCGCTCAGAATTACTACCAAGAAAAAAAATGTAGCATGGATTTCATTATTTGACAGTAAGTATGGTGGTAACAATGATTATTTTGTTATAACTAGAGTTCTATTCCAGCAGCCGTCTTATGCTAGCCTTTCTTCCTTTCTCTGGGATGGTGTTCTATTGCTATGACAACCAATAACATTTTGCACACCACAGAGCACTATATCATGTATCACCATGACAGAAAAGGAAATGCCATACTGTACTTAAAAGCCACCTTCTCCTCTCTCTCGCTTTTAAAGTCTGTTATCGCCCCACGCGCATTATTCCCCACACCCTATTATATATAACCTTTGGTTACAGTCAGATTTGTGATATATGCAGCAAAAGCCAGGAAGCCTTGCAAATCCCTTAACATTTTATAACAAATAAAAGATAACCAAACTGCATTATTCTGGCTTTTCTTCGACACTGTTACAAAGAACTTGCTTTTACCAACTTCCTCATTGGATCAAAGGCCTTTGTCAGACTTTTGAAACGTTTGCCTCATGTGGTAAGAACTCTCGGCGACACTGTTGGGGAATGAAGCATTCCCTTTTGGAGAATTTTCCTACACATGAAGCACTGCCTCTTGAAATAACTGGGTGGTGTTTCTTTTCTTTGCTTTTTTTTTTTTTTTCCATTCCTAAATATTTTAATAAAAATAAAAACTGTATCATGCACTCCTTCCCTGCCTACATAATCTTCTCTGGAGGGCTTTGTCGTCACCATGGAAACCCACCACTGGGCACTGCAGGAGCACTCTGAACTCCAATGCTGATGTCACCTGGGAGTTGCCCCACCAGCTGTGGGGCTTAGGAGCTCTGGCCAAGGGTCAGTGGACACTGGGCATACACAGCTTGTTTCCACACCCATCAGCACCGTGGTTCCATAAGAAGGGAACCATATGAAAACCGTGCATGGTCCCCACGCAGTTTCAATGTCTCTGGACTCCAGTGGAAGATGTTGAATACACTGAGATTTAAACAATGTAGAGTCCAGTCCAGTGACCGCACAGGCGTGCAGACTTCTGTGAGAGGACCGAGGAATCCAGTAGGTTTACCTTGAATCTAGGGAATAAATGGGCCACGTGAAACCTGCTCCTCCAAGTTGTGGCCTCATTTAGACGATGGCTATAAAAAGGGGCTCCTCTAAGCAATAGGGGTGCTGGTACTTGACTGAGCTCAGGCCGACACCCACTGGTCACCAAGACATCTCGGCCAGCTGAGAAGGCAGCTCTGCCTGCCCCAAAAATTTCCCAAGGAAGGTGATGCCCAAGGACAGGTAATGATACCATTAACTGCTCATTTAGTGCAATAAGATCATTTTCTTTGTTTTCTTCTTCCCTCCTGCTGTTTTTTTAAAAACAGAAAATGTAAGCAATTGTATATCTTTTGTAACTTGGGACAAAAGTTCTGCAGAGAGTATTTGAACTACAGAAAGCCTTAGTGTTACTGTAAAACAAACAACAACAACAACAACAAAACAGGACTCAAATTTTCAAAACTGTGAACCAGAGTCTAATTTGCTTACTGGGCTGATATTTTCGGTCATTCAAATGATCATGTTTCTAATTGAGGGTCACACTCTGAATTCACTTTGAGCCACTCTACCCAGGATCTTTCTGTGAGGAGAGAGAATGAAGACAAGGTCAGAGGAGACTGCTGAGGTTGTGTGGGGTCCTGTCCTGGATCCAGTGGGGGAGCAAGGGATCTTGGATTCAGGGTCAGACTTCCACTGCTTTCTGCAACCCTTGGCCTACTGGGAAGGCAGCAGGGAAGGTGACAGGCGGGGGCATGGGTTGCTGATGGCTGCCCAACAGTTTGGGTGGGATTTGTTTGTTCATTTTTGTGAACTTCCTTGGGATAAGAAGTTTAGAAACCCTGAGGATTGAGCTCTGCTCCCAGGCAGCTTCCAGATGCTCAGACAGCCCCCCAAGAAGCTATCAGAAGCACCTGGCAGGTTGCGTCCATCCTGATAGGGCCTTAGGGCAATTCTCCTACAGGGAAGTTCAGGGTGGGGCAGTGTTCCTTGCTGCAGAGAAGTTTCTAAGGATCCCTGATACAAGACAGAAGGGAGGGGGGTCCTCATGATAGGGAGGTCCTTCCTTCTTGGACAATTTAGGCAAGCATCTTTTAAACTCAGGACAACTTAGAATAAAGCATAGAAAAGAAAATCAAATCTGTAAGGTGAGTTTTTAAAATAAGAAATCAATGCAGATCTAGTATTTTACATATTAGTTGCAATTAAGAGAATTGGCCTATTAGAATAACAGAGCTGTCTTGAAATATTAAACTTAATATGTGGATTAAATTATGGATGTAGACTTTGAGTTGAAGTTGAAATCTCACCAAGGTCATATACAGTATAAGAAAATTTAAAAGGCTATAAGGTGTAGCATACTTATAAGCTTAATTAGATTTTTAAGAATTGCTTAAGTGCTCTGAGAGGTTTGTTTGTTGAGTCAGGCAATTGAGTACTTATAAATTTAATAAGTTCGATTTCCTTTACAAATGCAGTTTAAAATGTTTAAAGGAGTTTAATTAACTAAGTTTGCAAATCAAACCAAACATTAATAAAAGGGCCCTTTAAAAGTGATTGTTAAAAACTGCTAGGCTTATAAATAAAATGACATTTGGGAACAGCTCAAGGAAAGGTGAGGTTTTAAAATTTTAACTCCAATAGAAGTTCACTTTAATGAATAAATATCAGATTTCTTTTCTGCTCAAAATGCTTTGACACCCCACCTGCCCATATAGGGCACTGTTTTAGTTACTCAGTGTTCACTCATAATTTACTGATGCACCGAGGTGGCAGGTGTTGTGCTAGACACCACAGAGTGTGTCCCAGCTTTAAACTGTGTGTGTAACTACTGAGAAACCAGGTGTCAACTACAGAAGGCAGAAACCACCACAAAATTGAGAGGAAGGACATCAGTGAGGCAACATAATGGAATAACACTCCTTGGATCAGTTTCCAGTTTACTTCTTAAAGTTGCTGAGTGCCCCCCCCTTCCCGCCCCAGTCATCACCTGCTGCCCTCAGCGCATGCCCATGCCTCTGCTATCCCGTTAACTGGAAGCTCAGAGTTTTGATGTCTGTTGGAGTTAAGTGAGAAGGAAAGGTGAAGACGACTGCAGAGGGGCCATCGGGCTCTCTGAGTTTGTTCTCAGAATTCTTTACGTTTCCTTTCTGACCTTCATGTTCCATTCCTCACCCACCTTATAGGTGAAGCTGTCAGGTAATTGGCCTCTGGACAGATATTCTGCACCAGAAATAGGTTTATGACTGACCAATTTTAGATCTAAAACAAGAGCAACTTTCTTTCTAAAATTAAGTCCAAAAGGCAAGAGTCAAAAAGTAATAAATTCCCAAGCCATAGGAAGAGAAAGGAAGCCTAACTATTTCTGACCATCAATCTACCAGGGAGACTTTGTATTTATTTGCTAGAAGAGTATGACTGTAGGAAAATTTTAAATCATTCTTCATTAAGTGTTCAGGGTTGGTGTGCCCCACTCATTGGCTGAAGTCCCGAGCAGAACCGCAGAACCCGACCTTGTTCGGCAAAGGTCATTGCAGGTGTAACCAATCAAGATGGCCACACTGCAGCCTGCTGGGCCCTAAGTGCTTATTGAAAAGGGAAATCTGAGGACAGACAGAAGTGCTAGGAAAGGCCAGGGAGACTGGAGTTCAAGACCAGGAGTTACCAGAACCTAGATCTGCCTGTCTCCAGCATCTTCAGAGGGAGCACAGCCCTGCCCACACCCACATTTCACACTCTGATTTCCACAACTGTGACACAATACTCAGTTCGTGGGACTTCGTTGTGGCAGTCCCATCAAACTAACCCACTGAGTACGGAGAGCCAGAAGAACAGGCAGCTTTGGGAATGGCCCATTAAACCCTACCACAGGCCAACTCACATTGGATTTCAAACTGCTTTTTATAAACCCTGAACTAGACTCCAAGAAAAGCAAGAATGAGCCTCGTGAACACGCGGGCACTCCTCAGCACCCAAGAACAAGGAGTTCTGAGTTGTTCTGGAGTCTGGCTGATCATATGTCTGAACCATGACTTTCTATGTTCCCCAAAATAGAAAGGTCATAAACCAACGTGTA
>JAJEJO010002346.1:0-96414 GCA_020662805.1 Glaucomys volans
TCAGTGAATCTCTGAAAGTAGGTTCTGGACATTCATTTTTGAGGCTACAGATGTTGGCATCAGTTAAATTCAGGATTTTTATCTTGTAAGTATACCCAGAACAGCATGTCACTTAATTAGCAGAATTCCTGGTCTACCCAAAGGAAACTGATGAATTGTACCTTTTGGAAGTTTAAGCTCTTTGAATTTTGCCTATATTCATACAAATTTGCCTAAGAAATTTAACATTATATGTCTTTCTAAATGTGCCAAATCCAATCACAGAGAGCTTTGCTGGTCCCATTGAGGACACACTCTAAAGGAATTGAGGTCTGAAAAGACAGTAGTCATGCTCTGGATCAGTCTCAAAGACCAGGGGACAGAGCTGAACCTGCTAATCCTGTAGGGGGTCATGTGCACAATCCAAAGTCTTGTCTGGAGGATGCATGATCCTGTGAATTACAAGGGTGATCTAAATAACGTTGGCATAATCAAAAGACAGCTCATGTTGTTAATCCTTCTACAGTTCCCTGGAATCTCTACTATGTCTGCATCTTTGTGATTGGAGTGGATGGAGTTGAATGGGCGGAAGTGCCTGCTTAAAATTGCAGCTTTGCACAAGTCGGCTGGGTGCTTGGGCTGTATTCTCAGGCTTCATCTTGAATTGCTAAAACAATCAAAGAGCATTCATTTCCTTAAATGGTTATATATTGTTACTGGATTTGAGTCCTAATGACTCTATCATTCTGTTCAGCAAAATGCACTAGGAGCCAATAGCCAATTAATAAATGCCTTAAAATTAGACAAGTGGCCATTTCATATAATAGTGACATTCACGTTATTTGAAGAAATCACACACACAGAATAGTAGCAGATGTCTTTTATTCCCACTGTTGACAAATCAGCATACAGAAACCTTAAACTGCACTTGGAGAAATTTAGGTCAGTGTGAGGAAATCAGTGCGCATTTAAAAACTCTTTTTGTATGTTTAAAATATGTTATAATGTTTTAAGAAACAGCCCTTCCTTTAGAAATGTTGGTAGAGAGCTTCTGCTGAGAGCTGCAGCTGTTTGAATGCATTCAATAGAGAGGATTCAGCTGGAAAGCCTGTCATTGTACAGAGAAAGGGTTCGGAGGAGCGCGGCTTTGTGGTCACAGCATTTTTAGAACCAAGATTCAGATTCTAGAACAATAGCATACGAAGTGCAGGAGCCTTTCCCAAGGATTAGGCAATGAGAAAAGAGATTATAACTACCATTTGTGTTTGTTTTTAAATTATGTTTTATGTTACATTGTTATTACATTGAAATTATGTTATTTTTATGTTTCAAATGTATATAACAGGTCCCTTTATTAGAATATGAATATAATTTGTAAAAAGCTAAGGTATGTATCTGAAGTGACAACAAGTGTTTATGTATGATTTTACTGATGAGGGTGCAGCTTTGATGATTCAGTGACTACTATAAATCTGACATGGAAGCAGAAAGGCAAGGGCCACTTTGGTGGTGACAAACAATCTCTGAGGCCTGTGCCACTGCTGGCCCACACAGGACCTTGAAGAGCATTTGAAAAGAGGCAGCCCTGAAAGTGGGTGTGTCTATGGGTGGCCCCCGACTTGGTGAGCAGAACATGGGCTGGATGTGCCCATTCCCTTCTCTTCTGGAGCTCTTGGGCACAACTCAAACATCTTCACCTGGCTGCATGTGTAAGGCAGACCAAGGACATCAGGAGGAAGCAGCTGAGAGTCCATTATGTTCTCTACTTCTCTTCCCCAGATGAATCTCAGAGCTTAAAAACAAAACAAAACATAAACAAACAAACAAAACAAAACCCCCAAAACAAAAACACTAAATCTTCTGTTCTGATAAGCTGGTTAGGTTTGATACAAATTTGGGCGTCATGTGGAGTAAGCAGTAAAAGCATTTAAATGCCAAAAATATAATGGATTGTTCAGGAATACCTATTGCTTAGATAAGAATTTGTGTATCCTTGTTAAAGGGGTTTTCCAGTAAAATGATTTAAAAAAATGAATTTAATAAGAAAAAAAACCAAGAAATTGTGTAATTATTAATTGAATCAAAGACCTCATGGATATAAATTTTCTTTTATGTGGATCCTTGCTTTAAATAGGTATTTTCTATGTCTATATAAAATAAGATATAATTATTAAACCTGATATTTTAATATTATGGCAAAAGAGCAACATGTTGAATGCTCATAGGTCTGAGGTTACAGTTTATGAACAAGTGGCAGTGTCTAGGTCTGTTTCTCCTTTTTGTTTCCCCATGTTTAAAGGATGGGATCAGACTATATAATATATAAGATTCTTTTAAAATAAAATAATAGATTGTGTACATAGGTTTTCATTTCAATGTCTGGTAAAATGAAGTAGTTGAAGCTAGTAACAAAATTGTCTCATTTTGGCTTATATCTAGCCTATGGAATTCCAGGAATACCAAACTTATCCAATTTCTACCTGTGGCAACAAAAATTTATGTAAGTCTGCCTTGTCTGAATCTTATAGATCCCCAAGAAAAGTTTGATCTTTGGCTTCTTGGGGGTGGGGGGACCTCTAAGCCCCTGGAATATTCTAGCTGATAAGGGTGTATTTACTTACCTGGAGTCCTTGGTCCAGGTCAAACTGTCTGTACTAACAAGAAGATATATGGTGGGGCTTTGGGTCAGGCAGATTAGATTGACTTCATTTTTTTTTAAAGCCAAAAGAAGCCTTTATTTTAACTGGCCAGCGACGAATCCCATACACCTAAAAGCAGTGTGCTAGGGATCTTGAGTTAGTTCTTTGTTGCCAGTGTTCATAGGGAGTGGAAGGGATTAGGGTGGGCCATAGGGAGGGGACTAGGGTGGGGCTGACTTTCCCCATGGCGCTGGAGATTCCCCTTGGGGAGCACAACATTTTAATCTGTTTTCTGTTGCTATACCATTCCCCACTGGTCTTATCCACATTAACAAATCCTTGTTTAGGAAACTAGTTGTGTTTTTCAGTCTCCAATTTTCCAGACTCTGATGGCCTCCATTCCTCAATTTGACCAGATTTCTTATTCTACACTAATTGCCTGTCCTTAATTAGGAACTTTTTACTGCTGTAAGGAGGGGATCGACGACTGATTTTGCTGCTTTCAGCTGGAAGGGGTCGGAGTCTGGGGAAGCAGTTTGAAGTTCCTTTTAGAAATCTGGTCAATGAGGGGCAGAAGTCTGCTTGGGAAGAGCAGGTTGTGAAGTCATATGGGGGTGGAGAAACAAAAAGACATAAGTACCAAAATGAGATTAATACAGAATAAATGTTGCAGCATCTGGAACATGTCAATGAATCTTTCATCTGGTGGAAGAACTGAGAAGTTGTTCCCATAATAAGGCCTATTAAGGGCTAAAGAGGTTGAGGCCTTTATTTGGGAACTTTAACATTAGATAATCATGCTAGCGAACATAGATTAAGCCTACCTGTGCAACTCAAGAAGATCTGCAGCCTGACTCTGGCAGTTTCTTTTGATAGTCATCCTAAATCCTGCCTGAGTTATACACTATATTTCCTATTTGATATCCAGTAATTCTATAAGAAAAAACAATCTTTTGAATATAACTTTAAATGAGCTGAAAGCGACTTATTTTGGAGACATTCAGGGTGGGAGGCAGACCCCCATTTCAGGTAAGGCAGGGCCTTTTACAATCTTAGGCAGAGTGTTCCAGGTTTGAAGTCACTTTTGCCTTCTCTTAGAACATCACCCTACACAGTTTACATGATTGACTTCTTGATCCTCTGACAGATGTGGAGGCTAAAGTCTGCCATATGAGTGGTTTGCTATGCTTATATGATCAACCCTTATTAAAGACACTGAAAACCAAGGCTTGGACGTGCGTCCCTGGCTAGCAATACTCCATGCATGTAGTCACACACTGCGGATAGGAGAATTACGTGGTACAACCATGACTCCACTGGGATAAGACAACTCGGTATTGTCTTCTGGACTTTGCCCAATGTGCTTTTATTGTTGCTGAATTTAATACGTATCCTTTTGCTGTAATAAATCATACCTGTGAGTAAAATAGCTTTTTTGAGCTTTCTGCATTCATGTAACTAATCACTGAACCTGTGGGTGTTCTTGGGTAGCCCTGAATGACACTGCTTCTGGTTCTAAGGGGGATTCCTGGATATTTTTCCTCTGCACATTTCTCCTTTTATTCTAAGTTTTCCATATGACTTTTGGATTCTTGGTCCTAGCAAAGTAAGTTTTGTTCTATTCTAATGGATCTGGGTGCTCTTTGTCCCTGCTGTCACAGTCATTTGGAAAATCTGCCTAGTCTCTTGCTGCTGTTACTGTTGTTCAACTGGTGACAGAAATTCATGCAAGCAAGAAGTCACTTATTGACTTGAGGAACCCATCTTGCAATTCGTTTCACAGAGTATGGGATGAGATCAGTGGATGTGGCCTACCCATCACTCAGGAAGCTCTGCCTGCCTCCTTCAGGAAGGCTAGTGGTTTCAGAGTCTGGCTCAGTATGACCTTTCAGCAGATTAACAAGTTTTCTCCTTCTAACCTAGTTCATTTTCTCTGTTGGTTGTCCAGCAAAGGCAGTGATGGTGACAAAGCAGGAAAATTTGCAGGCCACTGTGAAATGCTTCCTCTTCATCTGAGTTTTGTCACAAATTTTCACTGCCTCACCTGCTCCTCATTTTGAAAGAGACTCTGATGGGCGAAGCTTTCATTTTATTTCCTCTCCTGGGGATCATGATAAATTGTTCGAGAGGAAACAAAATTAATGTGTCTCAGGAGACCAAGTTGCTCCTTTCTAATATTCATGTCAGATTTGGTGTCTTAGTTCTCATGACATTAGGGTAAACTCCTGGGTAGAATCTTGGAGTAAGAAGTGGAGGCAGGAGGAGTCTTCCTTCCTTTCAGTGTAGGAAACTCTCAGAATCTAAGTGACTCATTACTTTTCTTTCCAGAAGCCATCAGAGTTCTTTATGCAACCTCTGCAAGCTCTCTGGCAACCTTTAGTTTTTCAATTGACTCAGACATATTAGATTGGCTGAGTCTATGTAAGTTAGGCTAACACACTGAAACACCATTTCACTTTTTTAAATTTAGAGATAAACCTTTGCCATTCAGTTCAATAGTCTTGTAGATTGTCTTAGATCACAGATGGAAAGGAAGCATGCAGAGCTCCCTTCTGCCTGGTGCCTACCATACAGCCTACGCAGTGGTTATGTATAGGTGATGTTCATTGTGATAGGTCCAGGCATCTATCTGTTCTGTTGGGTGTGTGGCACACTGGCATAATACTTAGAATATCAACCTCTGGATAGAATGGAAATTAACATCAAATGCTTATGTTCTAAGATTTGTGCAGCCTGTTGAAAAAGTAAAGTTTTTTAGGCTGTTTACAAAAAAATGAGAATACAGGTTTTGTTCCTTCTGAGTTCAGGTTGATACATCAGGTATTTCTTCAACCTACTACTTTTTGTTGTTTCCTCATGTGCATTCTCCTTCTCTTCCTGAATAATATTATTAGCTGAGCACATTGCTACTAGCCAAACATTGTGTTTCTCAGCTTCCCTTTACTAGATTTGGACATAAGCTTTGATTTGGGCAGATTACATGTAAGATAATTTTAGGAGCAAAATCAAGGAATTCCTTAAAAAGAGATGTTAAGTCCTTCGTCATCCTTTTCTTCATTGGTTCTGCTGCCTAGAATACAGATGTGATGGCTGGAGCAATGCTGAGAACTTTACTAATTCATAAGGAAGACTACACTTAAGGATGGCAAATTAGTAAGATGGAAGGAGGCCACATTCCTGCAAACTCCATTCACCATCCATACCAATATTAAATTATGTTCCTGGAGATTTTCTTGACTTGAAAAAGAAATAAGTTTTCGCTTTGTGTAAGCCACTATTAATATAATTTTCTTTTATTTTCAGCTGAACTTAATTTTATTTGAACAATGAAATTCCTTCCTAGCCTATGATTCTAGCTATACTTGACTATATTCTTTCCTCTGAATCTAATTATGATAATGGAAGAAGCGACCAAGGAGACTTCTGATAATTTTTAACCATGAAATTATCATTGCAAACATTTAGCATAATTGTATAATAGTTATGGAATCAAAATATGACTTTGCCCCCTCCTAGATGTCCAGGCTCATGTAAGAGAGAGGTCTTTCTGATGTGACCTTTCCTCTCCAGCCTATAAAATCACCTCTTAGGATTACCATGCTGATTAAATAAGATAATGTGTCTAAAGTGCCTGTTACTCAAAGATGCTCTATAAATATTAAATGCCCCTTGAAATTCATTTTCTTTTAACAGGTAAATTTATTTTTGTATTATTATTGCTTAATGTATTACCTTGCAGAAGGTACACACTAAATAAATGATTCTTTAATAAAATAAGGCAGTCTCTAGAGAACCTTCTAAGACACATACTTCAGTCTCTTCATTGTTTTTATACTCTCCAAATTATGTAAAATATTATACTAATGTTCAGAATGATAGAGGGCCCACCTAAGCTCCCATTTTACAACTTGGGGAGTTAGTTTGAAGTTGGGTAGTATCTCAGGCTTTTTTCCCTAGCATGTAAAAAACAGAATTACTCAATGTACAAGATTCACTTAGTGTTGAAAATGAGCATGATAGTAGCTTTTATGCAATGAACACTGTCTTCATGGCAAGTATAATTTGGAGTCAACACATAATGGACAATATTACTTTCTGTATACCATTTTAATAACACCACTCATGAAGATATACTGCAATAGATTTCTTTTAACAAACTTAGTAATTTTATTCTCCCTAAATATATACCACATTTGTGCGTTTGTGTTTTCTTCTCTCTCAGAGAATCAAGAACTGAGAAGAACTGACAGAGATGCTAGAATGTGGCCCTCTGTATTGACACACAGGACTTCCCCCAAACCACCCTGAAGACATGGAAACAGACAACTTTTCTTGTTTAATGACCTGCATGATGTATCATAATTCTGTTTTTGTTCTTTTCTCAGGAAAAAAGATCTGGTTCCATCAAAAATATCCTATGTTCTTTTCTTCGAATCCTGAGGTTGAGAGATCACATTTCAGATGTTTGAGAGGGGAGGGTTTGAAAGAACAAAAGGGTGGCAAAAGAGGTGAGAGGGAAGTGGGAAGCTTTCTTCCTCACCTTTGCAAACTCTCTGAGAAAAACCAGACCTCTTCACCCAGCAGATACGTAGCATTTGAGTCATAACTGCTTTAATCCATCTTTAGTCCACAAGAAAAGCAAATTTACTGAAACAGGGACTTGGTGTTGGAGAATAAGAATCTATTGCATCAGAAAGACAGCTCTGCACACTCCCTTGTATCTTTCCAGGATTCACTAATATAGACTGCAGAGAAGGAAACTCATTCACTAAGCTATACAATGTGCTTTTAAGATTATTAAACTTTTTGGAAAGCATTAATAAATAAATAAAACAGGAGAGAATAGGAGAAAAAAACAAGTATTTCCAAGGCTTAATGATTTAGTCACTAAGAAAAGGGCTGTATGTTTCAATACACACGTGCCAGCTTCTCAGGTAAGCATCTTACACGGTCGGGTCTAGTGAAGTGACTGCAGTCCCAGGAGCTCTTTATAGATTCCAGGCTGACACACACATCAAACTGGATTTGAATGAAATCCAGACATTATTTCTATTTTAAGTGGAATTAATTGAGCTTTCAACAGCTTTATGATATTTCAGACAGGTATTTGTCAGGACTTTATCAACAAACAGTGCTCTTGGGAAGGATTTGAAGAGCAGGCTGTCACGGGGAGGGAGGACAGGACCTGGGCAGCAGACCCCAGGTGAAACGTTCATGTGGAGATGCTTGTCTGGGGATGGCACTCAGTCAATATGTGAGCTGCTCTGACAGGGCCTGCCTCTTCTCACTGTCCCACCGTGAACAGATCCCGCAGTTTCAAAAGGCCCGAGTGAGAGAACAGACACAGCCCCTGAGAGCAGGCTTTGTGAGTAATTTGTTCACAATGACAGATTTATTTATTCTGTTCACACTTGTGCTATCAAGGTCCTGGGAGAAATC
This sequence comes from Glaucomys volans, assembly GCA_020662805.1. Lineage (NCBI taxonomy): Eukaryota > Metazoa > Chordata > Mammalia > Rodentia > Sciuridae > Glaucomys > Glaucomys volans. Next base: position 8,058 of record JAJEJO010002346.1, read on the forward strand.
CCTTCCCAAATGTACTCTGACAAACACTGTGGTCCCTCGAGTTAGGAAATGATACTGCTGTTTGAAGTGGTGGGCCACGTGTGAAATATGTCTTCTACCTAAATAACCTCATGGATTTTTATCCCCATAAAAGCTTTTAGTCTATTTGACTCATCTTAGACTCAAATCCTCCATGTTGAAATGGTAGAAGGCAGCTCTGTAAATCAGTAATGTATATGTAAAGCAAATTCCTTAAAACTCCCCTATTGCTTCCATTTTGTTTTCCACAGGGACATGAAATTGCTTAAGTCACATTTCTTTTCCCTCAAATATGTATTTTTTTAATTTATTTTGAAATTTGGAGTTGGGGACTTTTAGTCCTTCTTTTTCTCTGCTGGGATTTTGTGTTCCAAGAAATGTACAATATAACGTACATTATAGCAACATGCAAAAAATTAAAGTCAACTGAAGAGAAGGAACTTTGGTTTTCAAAAGTTGTCTAATGTTTATATATTTTTTTTGGTCAAATTCTTTTCACCAGAACTAAAGGAGTTTATTATGAAAGATCATAAAAACCAAAAAAAGTCTAATCAGCTTTGATATTTATATTTTTTAAATATTCAAGAAAGATATTTTTCCTCTCAAAGTATTTTAGATCTTGTTTAGTTGTGAACATTTTCCCTGCCACTTAGGTGACTTAGGAATAATAATAGGGAATGATTCTGACCTTGCTAGACAATTACTAAAAGTGTCTCTGGTAGGATTGAGATAATCAAATAACTTGTTTTAAAACCACTAATAGGATATATGTATGTATTCTAAAATAACGTAACTGTGGAATGTAATAGTCATTTAATGTGGATTTCTAAACATTATGTGATTCAGAAGCCTGAAAGTTGACACTTCTATATATTTTTTAATTTGTTGATACTAGATATTTTTTCTGACACACAGCTTTTAAAAATTATAGATAAAATTAAAAGCTATGAAGGCTCATTTTAGTCAGCTTTTGTGTCTCTGTGTCCAAAAGACCTGACAAGAGTAAGTATGGGAGGAAAAGTTTATTTTGGCTCATGGTTTCAGAGACTCAGTCCATGGTTGACTCCATAGCTCTGGGTCCAAGGCGGGGTAGAACATGATGGAAAGGCATGGCAGAGGAAAGCAGCTTAGGACATGGTAACAGGAAGCAGAGAGAGTGAGCTCCACTAGCCAGGGACAAAATATAAACCCCAAAGGCACACCCCAGTAAACTACTTCCTCCAGTCAAGAACAACCTGCCAGTTATCACCAGTTAATCCAGTTAATCAAAGGATTTACTCACTGATTTGGTTACACCTCTCATTTCACTTCTGAAAATTCTTGCATTATTTCACACATGAATTTTGGGAGATACCTCATTTATAAATAATAACAAAGCTGTATAATTGTGCTCTGTGTGTGTGTGTGTGTGTGTGTGTGTGTGTTGTCTTTCACTAGATCATAACCTTCTTGATGTAGGAACAATGTCTTTCAGCCTTGTGTCCCTACCTTGTTCCATTTTTGTCCTTAGGCATTATCACCTTACTTGCCATATTTGAGGAGCTCAATAAATATTTGTTTAGTAATTAATTTAAGTTATATATATATGAAAAATAGATAAAGTGAAATAAAAATATAACCCTAAGAAAGAAGCAGCAAATACAAACATTAGTGTTAAAGGGCTATTGTTTATTTTGCTAAGTAATTTTATCAACATTTCTGCACAAAGAAGTAACTTTAAGAAGTTATCAGTGGTGTATTTTACTAGATAGTTTTACACAGGCTAAAAACTAAAACAAAAGTATTGTGTGTTTTGAAAAGTAAGAGACAGAGTTTAATTGGTACTCATGCCAGTGGTGTTATGTGATTAGAATAATACCAATTTGGAAACATGGAAGTTAATTGTATCTTAAGATCTTTTAACCACTTTCTATATAATTCTAGCTTAACATAGATATCATTGTCTCTATCATGATACATTAATTAAAAAATGAGAACTATTTCATGCTTGAGTCCTGTAGGGAAGTATCATTCATTTCTCAAATCACTCCACATCTATTCCATCGGGAATTGCTATTGGCTCTGTCTCCAAAATATATTTTGGATCTGATTGGTCTTTGAATCTGCATTTATACAACTTTACTCTTAGTACCCACCATTTTAGTTTTCTAATTAATTTTCCTGATCTCCTTCTTCCCTCTCATTCTCCCTTTAGCAGTCATGGTGGTCTCTTGAAGCTTAAATCACATCATACCCATTCCCTGGTTCAAAGACTCCCTTGGCTTCAATTGCAATTAGAGTGCAATCCACCCTCTCCTACTCCTCTTCCCTCTCCCACCAGGCTCACACGATCTGGTCTTCCTCTCTCTGTGATCTCACCCTCTATGCACTACCCCTTGTTTACTATTCTGTGTCTAGGCTGTATTCTAAGCCTCTTCCTATCAGGGAATCTTTGCATTTGCTCTGTTCTCTGCTTGAAAGGTCTCTTTCCCACATTTTCAACTTTTCTCCCTCTCAATATTTCATTCTCAATGTCTTCGCTCTAATCACTCTAGCTAAGTTAGCCTTACAACCAAAGTCATCACTTTTTCTTTTTGTACCAGGGATTGAACCTAGAGCCACTTAACCACTGAGCCACATCCCCAACCCTTTTTATTTTTTGACACAGAATCTTGTTAAGTTTCTTAGGCCTTCGCTAAATTTCTGAGGCTGGTTTTGAACTTGCGATCCTTCTGCCTTAGTCTCCCAAGGGCTGGGATTACAGGCATGTGTCACCACACCTGGCTACAACCAAGTCATGCTTTAATCACATTTCCAAGGTTTATTTTCTTCATGGCATTTCTTATTATCAGGAGTTAAATAGCTGATATGTTGTTTGTTTTCTTATTTGGCTTCTGTCTGTTCAAGCGCTGGCTTATATAAGGACCTAGACATTCTTGGACTTTTTTTTTTTTTCTTTTTTGGGGGGTCTCTATTGCAATTTCAAGGTCCAGGGCCTAAGCTAGACAATCTTCTCTGTGAATGGAATATTGACATTTGAGACATTAACCTCTTAACCTCTTGAGGTTTATGTTCTGAGGTTAGTCTCATATACCTTGTGGTCGAATTAGCAATGGAACAAGATATAATAATTTAAAGATCTTTCCAATATTTGTTTCATCACTTTTCACTAATTAATTTTTCTTGACCTTAATTTTATATTTTACATAATATGACCACACTTTTCAGGGAAAGGTCTAGAGAGTTGAGGCAAAACAGAATCAAAGATAAAGATAACTTGTCTGAGGTGCTAAGACTAAGAAGTAGGACAGTTGAAGTTTCCCATCCTGGGGAAGTTGCTTTGTGAAAGTTCCATTCTCTCTCTGTCTTCACTATGTGAATGGTGGTAGAAATTAAGATCCAGAGCCTCTAGAAGTACATCTTCTTATTCTGAAATGGGACATCATGGAGAACAGAATTGATAACATAGATAAGAGAACAGTGATATCTCAAAGTTATGTCAATGAACAATTATAGGTATAGTATTTATCTGATGTTGGAATTCTTTCAGATCAGCTATTCTGTCAGTATGGGTATTACTTAGGAAAATGACTGTGTAGCTGTGTAAATGATGTTTTTCAGGTACACAGAAGAGGGATCTGAAGTGAGATTAGAGGCAAATGCTCTGAGAATACACGGAAAGGGAAATACTTCCTCTCCCATTCCCACAACTGAAAAAAAATATGTCAGAAAAATAGCAAAAATTATTATTGAGGACAATTAGTTATATATAACACAGATGCTCCTAGACTTATGATAGGGTTAGATCCTTATGAACCCATTGTAAATTGAAGACATAGCTAAATAAAAAATGCATTTAATTCACCTAACTTACCAAACAGCATAGCTTAGCCTAGCCTACTTTAAATGTGCTCGGAACACTTACAGTAGTCTACAGTTGGACACAATCATCTAACACAAATCCTTATTTTATTACAAAATTTTGAATAACTCATGTGAATTATTGAATACCTGTGTGGTAGTCAAGTTTCCCATGGTCCTTCCTTATGTATCTGTGCAAAGTACTTAGCATTTCTTTAGTTGCTATTATCTCTATAACAACCACATTTTCCTTGGTCTCAGTCTTACATGTACTTTTCTGATCAAACTGAAAGTTTTTAAAATTCTTCAGCTCTTCTTTTTGCTCACAGGTCAGTAAATCTGACTAAAAACTGCCATCAATATCCATTGCACTGATTGGATGTTGCGATGTCTTGAAATTTCCTTCAATGGATTAATTAATCCATCACTTTTAAATTGAGCATCACACAAAGTCTCAGGACATGAGCAGAATTTAGACAGGTTCTTTGCTAGAATATAAAGCAAATGTCCTCTATTCCAATTTTCAATAGAGTATTCAATTCCCTCTGAAACCTCATGAGCACAACTTGCTTTCCTATTGGTATTCTAGACTGAGCTCCCACCAGAATTGCCCATTAAACTCTGTTTACAGCATTCTGAAGTTTTTCCAGCCTATATCTCTAAACTTTTCCAAATTCCTCCCCCAAACAAGTTCCAAAGGCTTCTGAACCACATGGTCAGATTAGTCACAGCAATGACCCTGTTTCTAGGTACCAATTTATATGCTAGTCTGCTTTTCATCTCTGTGACCAAAATTCTCAGCAAGAACAATTGAGAGGAGGGAAAGCTTATTTTGGCTCACAGGTTCAGAGGTTTAGTTCATGGTCAGCTGAATCCATTGCTCTGTGCCCTAGGTGAGGTGAAATTTATGCTAGAAAGGCATGGTTGAAGAAAGCTACTCCATTCATAGCCAGGAAGCAAAGAAAGGGAAAAGGTGGGAAGGGGCTCCAGGAAGATAAAATCTTCCAGGGCATCCCCCAGTGACCTCAAAACTCCAATCATGCCCCACTTGCCTACACTTATGAGCTAATCAGTCCACTCAGACTAGGATGTACCGATCAGGGCAGAGCTCTCATAATCCAATCATTTCATTGCTGAACATTTGCACATTAACACAGGAGCTTTGGGGGACACCTCAGATTCCAGCCTTAACAACCTCTATCCCTAAAACAATGGCAACACAGGACACTGGAGAATATTGGTTATCTCTTGTGATCATGTGACGGACTGGTAGCCATGGCTCACTGCCACAAACCAGCATCTTGAGAGTATCATACTTCATACCACTAGCCTGGGAAAAGATCAGAATCCCATTCTGAAGTTTGGTCTCTACAGTACTCTGTTTTTTTTCATTCCATTGTAAATTTGAACAATCATAATTGAAGCCATTATAAGTTGGGGCCCATCTGTATATATGCACTGCCCCACCTCTTCCTTTCTTCTGGATCCATGAATTCAATGTGTGGGTAAATTAGATCATATACTGATTACTACTACAAAGCATACATTTCATCCTGTCTGATATAATTTTTTCCTTTAACTTTAATTACAACCAACTCCTCAATAAGTCATTTCACAATTTATAAAGTTGGCCATGGCTGGATGATGAGCTACATGAAAAGCCTTCAATTTATAGACTTCAACCCATTATCTTATTTGCACTGAAGTGAGTTTCCAAAGGAGAGGTAGTTAAATCATGAATAATATATCCATATTCCATTTCCCCAAATATATTTATCATTAGTGCTCCAACATTGTTCTTTCAATGTCCTAACCAGATGGTTCAACAGTCCCTGAAATTCATGTAAATCCTGGTTTCTGGCCATACTTTTTTTTTTTTTTGTATTGGGGATTAAACCTAGGTATGCTTAACTGCTGAGTCACATCCCCAGCTCTTTTCTTTTTTATTTTGAGACAAGTTTTCAGTAAGCTGTTTAGGACTTTGCCAAGTTGCTGAGGTTGGTAGGTGGTCCTCCTACCTCAGCTTCCCAAATTGCTGGGATTACAATTATGTGCCATTGTGCCAGGCCTATATCTCTTTATAGGAAAAATATGTCTTAAAATAAATACCTAGATATTCTTCTCTCCAAGAAAATTTCCTTTTTCTCTTAGTGACGCTTCTGAATGGGACTGTGATGGCCTCGACAGTTCAACTCTAAGTGAATGTCAATATTACATGTACAATTGTGTTACCCCAGATCAAATTGTTTATATATATTCAGTCAGCCCTTCACAGAAAACTATGCATCTACCGGTGTAGATTGAAGGAGGAACATCATCAGAGTGGCAGGACTGGGGACTCTGTGAGCGTAACCACATAACTCAGGAACATCATGGTGAATTCCCTACTATATCTTATTGGGGGAAACAAGCATCCTGGTCCTCCACCAACACTTAGATCCCCTGCTCATGGGTTCTTCTGAATTATGGGGATTGAGGGCTCCTACACTTGCTTTGCTCCACCTGAATCAGTTGGAAAGTTTTTTACCACTCTGGAATCACCCAAGGTCCCTGTAGCAGAATAGCTGGCCCAAATGTAGTATATGATCAAACATACTGTCTCTGAATTAAAGTAGGAGGTGCAAGATATAGGCATTCACTTTACAGCAAACATCCTAACTTGTCTCTGAGAACTAGACTCTTAGGAGCTGCTTAACATTTTATCATGTATGTCAGCTATCTTCTGACATCAAATGATGCTACAGAAAAGTCTGAGTCTTTTTTCCTCCATGTGAATAATTTGTATTTGCAGTACCAGTGCACACAATATCCTTTTTTTACCCTTGAAATCTACTAATTTTAGCACTGTATGTGTTAGTGTTAATTGCTGTATATCAAGTTTTCTTGGCTCATTTTAATATGAAAATTTGAAATTTTTTAAGGAGCATTCACTTCTATTACACATTTGAATACCGATACTTTTTAAAATTTATTTTAGTTTCTTAGAAAAATATTAATTATAAAATTGGTACCTTCAATCTCTATTACCTTCTTTCTAATCATTTTATTGCATTCTCCAGCATATTATCATTACCATATATATATTTTTTCTTTGTATTAAAACCTCTCTTTCCTGCTTTTGATTTTAATTTTGTGTTTATTCTTTTCATTACTTTTAATGACATAAAATGTATTTCTATATCCTTTATCTCTGCATATGCTGTCATCTTAGAGACATCCTCCCTCAGGTTGGGCACTTCCTTCCTTTAGGCAGACTCTTCTAACTTTTTCTTTTCTCGTCACAAGACTGCTTGCTGATCTGTATGCTTATTTCTTGTGAATACCACTATCATGCCCAGTACTATTGTACATCTCTGAGTTTGAATTTTATGCTTGAGTACTACCTACTTGGGTCAAGAGCCATCTCTCACTCTGTTTTATTTCTTATGCTAACTATGGGGATGCTGGTTGAATGAACAAATGAGTCAGTATGATAATTTCCAGAATGCCAGAGTTATTCATATATAAAGAAATCAGAAACCTCCACAGACTAATGCCTAACAAATAAACTTGCTCCTTAGACATAGCATTAAGGCAAAACTATTAGATTTACTGAATGTATGGAAATATTGATGATAATAATAAGCTTTAAAGCATGAAGTTATAGTTAAAACTTGGTTAGAATATTGGAATATTATTGATAAAAGGGAACTTAAATTTTTGAGACTAGTTTTCTTTTGTGTAATGCTCTTGATTATTGAAGATACAGACTTTGAAAAGTTCAGACTTGAGCAAGTTTACACAGCTCATAAGTGAATAATTAGTTGCTGTTAGAAGCTGTGTTTGTCATTGTCTTTTTCTACCTTTCTACCTCTCTGGATGGTGTTAATCTTTGAAACTCTTTTCCACTGCTTTCTGTAGCCCTCAGTGACAGCGAGACATATTTCAGGATCCAGTGCTTTGGTAATTCTTCTAGTTGCTATTTATTTTATAGAAAAAGGAAATGTGGGCTGGGGTTGTGGCTCAATGGTAGAGCGCTTGCCTAGCATGCATGAGGCACTGGGTTCGATTCTCAACACCACATATCAATCAATCAATCAATCAATAAAATAAAGGTCCATCCACAACTAAAAAAAAAATTAAAAAGTGTTTTCATTATTGTCAGCAATTGAACTGGAGTTTGCTTAAGCCTATTATTTAGAAATGCCCTTTTTGCTATTTGATGCCTTAAGAAAGACTCTAGTACCTAATACCAATTGGATCATATTATAGTTCTCTTTTTGAGTTTTTGAGGAGATTTTTACTGTTTTATACAATGTATACACTCATTTACACTCCTACTGACAGTGCACTAGTTTTTCCTTTTCTCCATATCTTTATCAAGACTTGCTGTTTTTTACTTTTGAAGAGAACCATTCTAACAGCTGTGAAATGATATCTCATTGTAGTTTCAATTTTCATTACCCTCATGATTAGTAATGTTGAGTGTATTCTCATATGCCTGTTGGCCATTTGCATATCTTCTTTGTAGTAATGTCTATTCAGACTCTTTGCCTATTTTTAATGAGTTGCTTTTTATTTTTTGCTCTTCAGTTGTTTGAATTTCTTATATATTTTGGATAATAAGCCCTCATTGGATATGATTTTCAAATGCCTTCTCCCATTCTGTAGGTTGTCTTCTTACTCTGTATTTGTTTCCTTTGCTGTGCAGAAGCTTTTCATTTTGATGCAATGCCATTTAAATATTCATTTTTGTTGTCTATGTTTTGGGGTCATACTAAATAAATCTATGTCCAGACCAATGTCAGGAACCTTTGCCCCTTTGTTTTCTTCTAATATCTTTTGGAATTGGAGGTCTTATGCATCTGTAACCAGTTTGGAGCTACTTTTAAACTTGGTGTAAGCTAATGGTTCAACTTCATTATTTTGTAAGTGGATATCTGGTTTCCCAATAGTATTTATTGAAGAAACTACTTTTCCTCCATCAGGTGTTCTTGGTTCTTTTGCCAAAGATCAGTTAGTTGTAAATGTTAGTATTCATTTCTGGGCTCTCTATTTTGCCCCATTGATCAGTTCATTCATTTTTATGTCACTATCATGCTCTTTTGATTACTATGCCTCCGTAGTCTATTGGGGATCAGGCAATGTGATGTTTCTAGCTTTATTCTTTTCTAGACAACTCTTAGGGTCTTTAGTGGTTCCATTCAAATTTTAGTGTTAATTTTCCTATTTCTATGAAATGTCATTGGAATTTTGTTAGAGATTGCATTAAATCTAAATGTTGCTGTGGTTAGCAATTTTATTTCTGAGTGTATATCCAAAGAAAATTAAACCAGTACATTGAAGGTACATCTGCACACCCATATTTACTGCAGTACTATTCATACTAATCAAGATCATCCAAAGTGTCCATCATTGGATGGTCGGATAAAGCAAACAAGACAGTGGAGTACTATTCAGTCTTTAAAAAGAAGGAAATCTTGTCATTTGCCACAACATTAATGAATCTGGGGTCATTATAATAAGTGAAATATGCCAGACATAGAAATCTTTCTTGTGTTTTCCTTATAAGTGATCTTATTTTGGCTTGTTGACAGTTTTGTAAAGAACCTACTAAAATATTTATTCAAGTATTTGCATATGATAGATCTCTTCTTTTGGTAATATGTAGGTTCCCACTCTTGTTAGAGATGAATTGGCTCTAAGTTTTTTAATTTGATTACATTCTTACATCTCTTCCCACAACTAAGTTAGTTTGACAACAGTGTCCTTCAGTTAAATATTAGATCACTATGAGGATTAACAAGGATCAGCTGTGTAGAAACTATTATTAAAAGTCAAGAGCGTGTTGTGGAAATATTTTGCCACCCATCATCCCACTTACCAGCCTGCTTTTTGAAGCCAACCCATTGCAAGCAAGGTTTTATTCCATTTCAAACCCTAAGAGTTTTGGAGGTAACTTTTAACAAGTTAAATCTTATGATAACTGTGCACTCATATACATTCTATTTATGTTGAGAAAGTATGATTCACTCCAAGTGATAAAAATTATGTTCATAAATTCTGATAATTGTAAATGGCCACATAATGTGTACATAGACTCTCTAGCAGCTGGGGCCAGAATCTGATGTACTATAATTGATGACCAACAGGTGGCAGCAGTTCCCAGAAAGTTCTCACTGGAGAGCTTGTAAATCTATACAGTGCTTATAACTCATGCTTTATTCTTCGCTAGGGTTGTATAAAAATGTATTTAAACTGATTGATGGATGCCTCTGTTTGCTGCTTTAGAAACAAAATTACTTTATTCAATTGTGTTTAGAATTATATGTATAATGTACATTTATTTATTGTTCTGTGCTGAAATATATATAGTATACCAATAGCTGATTTCCTTTTTGTTGAAGGAGGTTGGGAAGTAATGATGCATTACTTACATTAACTCTTCTAACTCTTCATCCCTGCGGATGTTTTAAAGAAATGACTTTAGTGATTTCTGACAGATTTCCATTTGGCTACATCACAGGACTGGATTTTTGTTGTTATGTAGAAGTAGAGCACTACACAACTATGGCAGTGTGCAAAATTCAGAAAAAGGGATATCAGCACTAAAATGTTTGATGGGCCAGGCATGGTGGCCCAGGCCTGTAGTCCCAGTGGCTGGGAGGCTGAGATAGGAGGATCGAGAGTTCAAAGTCAGCCTCAGCAAAAATGAGGTGCTAAGCAACTCAGTGAGACCCAGACTCTAAATAAGATACAAAATAGGGCTGGGGATATGGCTCATTGGTCAAGTGACCCTGACTTCAATACCTGATTACCCTCCCTGCCCCCAAAACTTTGATGGGTCTGCAGTGTACTCTTCCTTATTAAAACAGTGGCTTTTTTGGTTGCATACTTTTGTTTGTTTTTGAAAATGTGTGATCCTGTATTAACCGATTAGTTGATTTTGTTCTAATGTATCTTTTATGGAAGAACACATTAACACGATTAAAACAAACAAATCAATACAGTTAAGTGAAAAGCTTTAGAGTGAGTCAGGGTCATTTGAAGATGTACTGTAGCTAGCTAATTATCTAACAGCATCGTGCCTCTTACTTTCATTCAATGTTGCATGGCCAGTCAGGGTTGACTGACTAGTCCTCTGTCCTCTGTCCCTCCATGCTGCTAGAGAGCTGGTGAGTTTGTGGAGAAAAGGAAACTCTTGCACACTGTTAGTGTAAATATAAATTAGTACAGTCATTATGAAAATTCCTCAAATAATAAAAAATAGAACTATCATATGGATCTTGCAATCCCACTACTGGCTATACATCCAGAGAAATGAAATCAGTGTGTTAAAGGGACATCTGCACTCCCATGTTAATAATATGTTAACTGAAGGACTATTCATAATAGCCAAGAAATGGAAACAACCCAAGTGTCCATCGACTGATGAATGGATAAAGACAAGGTGGTACATATGCACAATGGAATACTATTCAGTTATGAAAAAAAAAATCCTGTCATTTGTGACAACATGAGTAGAACTGGAGATCATTATGGTAAGTGAAGTAAGCCAAGTACAGAAAGAAAAGTACCACATGATCTCACTCATGTGGAATCTAAAAAAGTTGATCTCATAGAAGTTGAGAGTAGAATGATGGTTACCAGAAGCTTGGCATAGTATGGGGGGCGTTTAATCAGCTTTTTCATTGCCATGATGAAAAGACCTGACAAGAACAATTAGAGGACAAAAAGTTTATTTGGGGCATTACAGTTTCAGAGGTCTCAGTCCACAAACTGCCAACTCCATTCTTTGGGATCAAGAAGTGTGTGGCAGAGGAAAGCGGCTCAGGACATGATGATCAGGAAGGAAAGAGAGACAGAGTGAGAGAGAGAGAGAGAGAGAGAGAGAGAGAGAGAGAGAGAGAGAGAGACTTTGCTCAACAAGGACAAATATAAACCCCAGATGCAGGACCCTGAGGACCCACCTCTAACCTGCCCTACCTGCTTTCAGTTACCACTCAGTTAATTTCTACCAGGGGATTAACTCACTGACTGGTTTTAAGGCTTTCATTACCCAGTCATTTCTCTTTTTGCAATTGTCTCACGCATGAGCTTTCAGGGAGCACCTCACACCTAAACCATAACAGGAAGAGAAGCAGGAGGTGAGGTTAATCAGTGGGTAATAAATTAAGAGTAAAAAGTTCCAGGTGCTATTGTATAGTACGGTGACCATAGGCAACAATATTGTACTGCACTCTTCAAAAAATCTTGAAGATAGGAGTTCAGAGGTTTTCACCATAAAGAGTTGATAAATATTTTACGGCATAGATATGTTTACCCTGATTTAAACATTACACAATGTACACATACATCAAAATGATGAAATGACACTGTAGCATGTCAATAGGCATAATTTTATGTTTTATGGATCCCTTAAAAATGAATTTAAATTTAAGAATGGTCTTTTAGTACCTGCTTCAATTCACTATTCATCAGATGTTTTTGGCAATGCCTCACAACATTTTGATTGTTACAATAAAGAGGTATTGCTACTGGTGTTTAGTAAGTAGAGACCATATATGTTGATGAACCTTTTAAACACAACCCAGCCCTTCACGTAAAGAATTATATGACCCAAAAATATTGAGTGTGATAAAACTGAAGAACCAAGTCTACACTAGACTGTCAGTTAGAAAAATCAATTTTATTTGTATCTTGGAAATGCACAAACAGAAAAGCCAACAAATTTGAACTAGGTACATTCAAATGCAAAGTTCAAAGAAGAAATTACAATAACATAAGGCATTTTAAGGAAAAAAAAATCTATCCATCTTTTGATGACTCAGAAGACTTGCAGAGTAAAAAGCTTTCTTGAAATTTTAGTATAAGAAGTGGTCTAGTTTAGAAGCTCCAAGGTGCAAGTTTATGTTTTAACCTTCTATGAAGAAATCCCTTCAGGGAGCTTCATTAACTACTCAGCAAAATTGAAAGATGCAGTGTATCAAACCTATGATTGCTAAACAAATTTTGAGCTGAATTTAACCACTGAAACATTATAAGGCATCTAGCTGCCTTTAAATTTCTGAAGCAGACTCCAGGGACTAAATACAGAGCTACAATTCTTTTCCTACTTATCTTGCTCCAATGTTATAAAACCTGGATTTTCACCTGAGCAGTAAGGGAATATAGGGAAGTCTCATGGAGCTGCTTTTTCTGTTTCAGTCTAACCTGGCTTTAAACATTGTGTGTGTGTGTGTGTGTGTGTGTGTGTGTGGGCGCGCACGCGCGCACATGCACGCACATTCCAAACAGAGATATTCCAAATGCTGATATCTTTCCATGTTCTAAAAAACTCTAGTAAAAAGTATTTTGTGATATTTACAATAACACAAATAATTATTAATTTAAATATTATCTATGCCTAATGTGAAGAAGTTACTTAGGTTCAATTAATAGAAAGTATAACAGCACTTGTTTTTAAAAGATTTCTGTTAGGTACCGAAAATAGTATCCTTCTTATGAAAATGTACTATATAGGGGACTTAAAAATCTGACTTTGTTTAAAACTTTGTTTTATTGCATCAAAATGTAAATATTTGAATATTAAACCATTGCTTTGATTCCCAAGTTTAAATATGGCATCTAAATAAGCACATTTCTTATTCAATTGAATCTTCCTTGTAAAAAGGAAGAAATAGCAAAACAAGATGTGGGAGGTTATGCTCAACACAATAAACAAGTTTAGTGTAATGATGCGAAGCTCGATGTATCTGGGAGAATTGCTCTGTCATTCAGCTCCTTAGATTTCAAGCAACTACACAAGCTGAAACTGAACTTCTCCATGATGTAAAGGCTTGAATTCCTCTGTTTTATAATGAAAAGAAATGTGTCTCTGACTTTATGGATCAAAGTTTGTGCTTTGGTTAAACTGATAAGAATTTTTCAATTTTCTGTACAGGGCTTATTTGCTTCATGAGAGCTATGTTATATAAAGAACAGAAATGAGATTGGAAATAGAACTATGGCCAAATGACATTTTCACATATTTTAGAATACTGTAAAGAGGAAGGGAGAAAGAAAAATCAGGCAATTCCTATGATGCTTTTATATTTAAATGCATTGCCCCCAAATGAAAGTATATGACATAAATTGTTAGTGGCAACTACTTGCATGTCTTTGAGGAATGCTTTAGGTAGTATATAAAATAATTCAAAGAAGAGGATATTGGTCCTCATATAGTTTATTTTTTCTTCACATGCACTCTTTATAACTGAAAATAATTCCATTTCTGTTATATAATGAAATTTACATGAAGCAGATATATTATTAAATATTTGCATGAGACTCTGCTTACCCTATCAGGTTGAAGCAGAATTGACCTAATATGCCCAATATTTTTGCCACTATTGTTTTTTAATTTTGTATTCACTGTTATACATACTATTTGGATTCATTTTGACATAATTATGCAAGTATGGAATATAATTTGCTCTAATGCATGCCCAGTACTTCCCTTTTCCTCTCCTCCTCCCTCTTCTTGTTTCCTTTCATCTATTCAACTGCCCTTTCTTCTATTTATGGTTTTCTTTTAAATCAGTGCACTAAGGATACACATAAAGGTGATATATTCATATATGTATTCAGGGAAGTTTCATCAGATTCATTCCACCATTCTTCCCTTTTCCCATTCCCCTTCCTCTAAACCACTGATCTCTGTTCTATTTTCATGGGATTCCTCGTCCCACCCTGTTTTTCTTGTTCTTTTTTTCCCCCTTACTTTGATCTGGCTTCTGCATATCAGAAAAAAGATTTGACCCTTCACTTTCTGGGTCTAGAAACCAACACTTGGAAGGCTGTTCTTCAATTCTATCCACCAGCAAATGCCATAATTTGATTCATTTTTATGTTTTACCATTATCACTAAAGAGGCAGGATAGTACTGTTAATCATGTTAGATCCCATGTTCTTATATTTAATGACTGTTTAGTGAGAATTTGCTATGGGTAAGGTGCTCTTCTGGGAGCCACAACTGAAGCATTCAGTGCGGTGGGCAATGTCCCTGTCCTCATCACCACCATTGGGGTGACAGAACCCATCACATGCTCTTCCCTTTTCCAGTTATATGGACCCCCAGTTACAATGACTGAAACCTGAATAAGCACTTGTCTTAATTAGAAGAATTAAAATAACATTTTTCCTTTAAGAATCTATTTTAGATCCTAATAAAATTCTAATGCCAGCATTATCAATATGCAACAATTATTTGCTTTCTGGTCATAAAATGTTTTAAAATCTTTCTGTTTGATATTCATATTTAAAAAAAATTTATATTTTAACATTGCTATAGTCTTTTCATAAGTGAATGAATGCTGATGACTTTTCATAAAATCATGTTAATATTATTATTATTCTCAAAGTACTTTTCTTTTTTCAAATACAATTATGATCATCATTCTCCTTGGTGATTGAGCATAAAAATTTAGGAACACTTTTGAATAATGCTGACATCCAGAATGCTAAAGCACAGAGAAAAACCTGGACAACTCTAAAGTACTATTTCATAAATAGGATTTCTCAAGTGCTTTCCAATGAATTTTGTTCAGCATTGATTGGTAAATAACCCTAGAAAAAGATGAAAGTTTTGACACTTGAGGTGACTCCATGTTTTTTCATTTCAAGAATTAAGGAACTGTTGACTTCAGAACTTAGTTAATACCCAAATAAATTGAGCATGACCCAGATTGGAGGAGAATTGAAGGCATCAGTAAGTTGCTTTCAAACCCATTGTCTTAGTTTAACTGAAAGCTGCTGCACAGAGAGTAATCTCTTGTTTCAACATACTATGAAAAATTACCACAGGTCACCCATTTGGGAGAAGGGAGTGAGGAAATTTGCTTTGCTTTAAAACCAGTACCAAAGTGAGGAGAGAAGCAAAGGATAATAACTCTCTGTCCCCCAAACTAAAATCAGCCTCACAATGTACGTAAAATACAAAACAAAACAGAACTCTGAACAGATGACCTCAATAAAGCATGATTCTTTTTTTCGTCACATATGTCCTTCATGTTGAATGTTACTAAGATAAAAAACACACACAAAACAAAACAAAACAAAAACTAAAAAAACACTGTTTAAGTCTCAAATCTGTTTTCCTATGGTTGACCACCCTTGAGAACCTACTGTGAACACAGATGCCTCCATTAGGATGAGCTCCCTGCAGTGGGTAGGATGAGACAATTGATCTTGTCACTAGTCCCCACTTATATAGACTTGGGCTTCTTTCCAATTTAGAGCAAAGCAAGAATCTTCAAGTTAAAAGAGGCCACGGTCTTGTGAGAATTAGTCAAAGGGGAAGGAGGAATTCAGGGCATAATACTACCAGTTCATCTGTCTGGCCCCACGGAGACATCCCTTCCATTTCATTGTCTGGTGTAAGTAAATCCCCTGGGTCATTCTTTCCTTTTCCAGGGTACACTTGAAGTTTGTGATAAAATGTCTGTATAAAATGTCTTGACTGGGAAATGGGGTGGGCGTGGGGCAGAGCATCCCTATTGCCATGTACTCAGTCCTGAAATTCCACAGGGACAGGACTCCTTCTTCCTGATGACTAAAAAATGTTGTTGGTGGTCAACAGCATTTACAAAATGTACACCAAAGTGTTTTATTTGTTGTTCACTTGGTAGATGCAAATGTGGCCATTCTGTAAAACCTTTTAGCAGAAGCAGATTTGCTGCCTACCTTCCTAGAGAAGCACAAAAGGAAGACTTCACAAATACATTTTTCTATTTCGGTAAAACTGTGAGTTATTTACAGTTGAAGAGGAAGTAGACAATTGTGATTATAATGAATGTAGTGAGCTGTACGGTGTCTGAAGTTTGTATTCAGATTCTGGCCTATCATATACTTTATGTAAGTTATATATTTTTTCTTTTTTAATTTCAGAATTTGCTTTTGGTGATATTAGAGTGGATGTAGGAAGTATAATTGTATATAATTTTTTGGGAGGGTTATTGAGGATTGAACTCAGGGGTACTCAATCACTGAGTCACATCCTCAACCCTTTTTTGTATTTTATTTAGAGACAGGGTCTCACTGAGTTGCTTAGAGTCTTGCTGTTGCTAAGGCTGGCTTTGAACTCACAATCCTCCTGCCTCAGCCTGCAGAGCTGCTGGAATTACAGGCATGTGCCACTGCACGGGCTGTTAATAATATTGGAATAAAATTAAATAGATATTTATATGAGAAAAAAATACAAATGAAGTAGGAGGAGGTGAACTACATGAGATTTTATTAAGCATAGTGAAAATATAAAATCCTGTTTCTTAAAATGATAGGATTTTGGGGTATGTTTTTTAAAGAAATAGATTAGTTGCAATTGGCCACTTAAAAGTATTTCCTTTTCATGTAGACTTTTTGGTATTTATATATATCAAGTTAAAAGGTTATCATAAACAAGGTAAGAACACGATATTGTCCTTAAAGAAATGAGTACCAGGAAATCGGGTAGTAGATTGTTTATTTGTGAGGTTATAACTTTTCCATAAAGACATAAGTATCAAATTTTAAAGGTACCCAAATTCCCAACATTGTTCTGTGTAAAGAAAACCACACTTTTCTCTTGTATAGTAAATATAAAGAGGAACAAAAGAAGCGTCAGCCATGTAATAACATACACAGGGTTAAACAGTTCTTTTTCGAAGAAATGTAGAACTAAAATATTCCTAAAGGTCACATGCCATCTCTTCAGCCCATTTAAGGCTTCTGAAATGCCACTCTGAAGTAAAATAACTACCTCTCAAGAAGAGTCATTCCATTAGAGAGCCAACTAACATCAGCACAGAGATAAATGGGAGAACAGAAAATTGATTTTACACTTGCGCTCTAAGTGTGGTCAAATGTTATAGGCCAGCACATCAAATAGGATTCCAAAGAATTGCCGTGCCTGAAAAATGGCAACGCAAGAGGAGGTGGTTAAATACAGCTTAATAATGTGGTCTGATGTGCTTGGTATGTAGTGAAATATTTATTTACTCCTTCTATTTGTAATATGGCACATTCCTATATCTCGATTCTATTTCGTTAATGAATTTATTATCTCAGTGTTCCTGCACCTGATACTTTGTATCCCAACTCATTGCTACCAAGTGTACCCAGAGCATACAGGCAGGTAGCAGTGAAGATTTATACTTAGTTTGCTTTAAGATGTATAGGTTCTACTTAATAAAGATATTTTAATAAAATTGTTTTATATAATTCCAAGTCCAGATGAAAATGTTATCCAGATGAAAACAATTTAAAAAGACGATCGAAAGTTCATTGGACCCTCTGGAAGCACAAAATGAACGTTCACCTTTCAACTTTATGTGGTTTCTTTGCCTTCTCCACGCAGCTTAAGTTGCTGTAATGTTCAGTTGGGACCCACCATTTCTTTTCAGGTGTTTTAGACCTCACTGTCGTTGAATAGAGTCAGAAATGATGAATGTGATACAGCGCCTTCTTTTCTCACTGCACTAAAGACTCTCCAGGGGTAAGTAGAAAGCCGGCCAATGACATTTTGAAAAGCCCTGGTGTGCTCTTGGCAGTTTAACAAGAAAGTCATAGCTAATATTTTTTTTCTCATATAGACATTTAGGGCTGTTCAAGACCACGATAGGCTCCTTCCACATATTGCTGAGCAAGTGATCAATTCCAGTGTGGACTGAAGGGTGAATGAATCTCCAACACAGTAAGGAAAGATTGGAAACTGTAGTTCTTTCTTACAGATGCTTCTATGCGGCTGCCCTTGAAATCCACTCTGTCTCTTCCCATGCTTTCCTCCAAGGCTGGCCCCCTTCCAGAGTCTGCTGATTTTCACACTGCTTCATATCACACGAGTTTTTATCGCTCTTGGGAGAGAAGAGAGATTTGAGACACACATACTATCCATACATTATTCTGGGATGCGGGCTGCTCTGTGGAATTCAACTCTGCCAATAGGGGGGAAAAATCGCTTTGCCCAATTTCAAATGTAATTTTGAGAGAGATGGAGATAGGGTCGTATTTTGGACATTCTCTTGCTAGAAATCCCACTTTAAATGCATTGCTTTCTACGTTGGTTCTTGAAATCAAGATTGAGACTGAGAGTTTAAAACACAGCTTTATTTTCTTGGTTAGGGAGCACAATGATATAAAAAGTTAGCACAAAAACAGTACTTTTGAATGTAGATACTTTTGCTAGTGATGATAGGATTGAGGTACTTAGTAAGTTCTTATGGTCTTCAATTCTTGGGTTCTTGGCTTACAGGAGACACATGGGGAATCAGTGGCTATCAAGTTGCATCAAGGTAACTGACTCTCACTATATCTAGACTATTTCTGTGGTTGTTCCACAGTATGAACCACATTTTCCCCTCTCCCCTTTGCAGCTTTAACTTTTTGGCATATAGCTCTGAACTTAGATCAAAGTAATATTTGATACACATTTTCTTCAAAGAATAAAATTCCTTTTCTGATATAAAAATCTCTAGAAAATAAACAACTTTTTAATATATCTATCTATTGGAACTGTTATGCTATCTTTGAATTGAAAGAAAATTAAAAGAGATAATTTGTTTCAAGTTTATTTACTTGTAATCATGACTAGACCTTCATTTTGAAACATAGTGAACTTCTTTTTTCCTTTTTCTTTTTTCTCCTCTCTCTCTTTCTCTGGTGATATGTAACTTTCTCTTTTCAACTTCATTTATTTAAATATTGTTACATTTAAGATTCTGTGATAGAATTTCAGAACTGAATTCTTTAGACTAACCTTAGATATGAAGATATCAAACTCAGTGCAGTGATCTCCTGCCCACGGTCACACAACTGGTGGATACAGAACTGGCCCTGGAGGAGTGCTTCTCTGAATCCTAGTTGAGGACCTTGTGCTGCATACCATTGACTTTCAGATATCACAGTCACTACATTCCTTTTGGTCTTTCTAAGGACAGAGCATGACAGTTGTCTCCGCTGTCTTTACTGTGCATACATCCTAGGGTGCACCACCCTTCGGAATTCGGTGCCCTTCCTCTAAGATGCTGTAATTGATGCATCAGCTTTGTTTTTAATGCCAAGAGGCGGTGACCACAGATAGCAACTAAACAGTGTGATCACTCTGAGTATAGACTAAAATAACACATTTTTTTTCCTTAGTAAAAGCAACAAATCACCATGCATTTTTCTGTTATTTTCAAGCATTTAATTTCATTTTGGAGGTAAAACACAGAAATATTCACTACCACCTACTAATTCATGTTCATTTTTTGGAGGAAGGCAGGCACATGAATTATACCAAAAACACAACTTTACACTTGTAAAGCTCTTGGTAATTTAAAGTAAATTTGTATATATATTGTCTAGGTTGGGTTTAACAAAAGCTCTAGGAGAAACAAGTCAGCTATTATTTTGCTAAAATCAGAAAATTGAAGGGCAGATAGATACTTGAAAAGCTAACTTCTTGTTCAATAGGTATATGCTAAGTGCATTTCCTAGCCTAGTTATTTTAGTCCAGCATTCACAACTTGCAAACATGTTCAAATTCTGAGTAAATGGGGAAAACAATATCCATTCAGACTTTTGACCTTGGCTGCAGAGCAAGAGTATTTATGCTACCTCAATGGAAAACTGATCTTCAGTAACAGACTGAGGCCTAAAGACACATTTGCTTGGCTCCTACACCATGGATTCCTAAAGTATTTGTTAAAATGAGCCCCTGATCCACCAAGTCTGCAGATCATGCAAAAATCTTTATATGCAACCTCTCTTGCACACTTAAAAAGTCTGACAACACAGTTTCTTGTTTGGTAGGGAGGGCTTGGAGTTCAGGCATCAGGCTCAGTCCTTTTGCTATCCTGGCTTCTGAGGGCTTCCTTTGTTCATTGTGCATGCCACCCCCTAACAGGGTTTGAGCTCATAACTTCCGAAGAAGGTGTATGAATAGTCAGCAAATGAATTCATGCTTTAGTTCACCTGGTAGCTACGACTATGCAAATAATATGCCTAAAACTCAATTTTTAATTACCAAATTTGTGTAGTATTGACTTATGATGATGAAAGAAGAATTTAGCTTTTTAATGCCATTTTCTCTTTACCTTCATCCCACTGGAGGAAAAATATTGTAGTGTACATTCATTTTAGTTATTTTATTAACTGTCAGTATAGCATAAAACCATTCACTGGAACTCATTCCAAAACTTCAAGTATCTCTTGACTATTGTCTTTGACCCTAAATATCTCTCCTCTTCCCCACCCCCATACCCTAACTGCTGCCAGCTGTGTCACTGTTTTTACAATGTCAGAATTGCTAGCACTTTAGAAATTCTAGTATGAAAATTTTCTTTTATACATTGTTAATGTTTATTCTGAAGATTTAAAAATAACAAATAGTGTTAAGTATATGGAAATATTATTCATTGCAGAACCAATTACTAAAACTGAACTTCTAGAAGAGGAAATGAAATCATCCTGAGTCAGGAAACTTCTGCCACTCAATGAATACTGCTTCAGTCTGCACAAATAGATCCTCATTTATTAACTCCTATCAATGGCTCAAAATTAAGCTCTTTTATTAGGTTGCCTAGGTGGGCCATGACTTGCTCTGATACATTTTTATTATTCTAGAATTTCAAACTGCTTCTTAAAAAATCACCTACGCTTTATCTCCACCACTATTTATTAAATGGAATCCATATTCTGTTTTGCTGTGCTCTGTTGTTGTTCTTTATAGTTATACATAACAGTAGAGTATAATTTGACTTTATACAAACATGAAGTGCATCTTATTCTAATTAGGATCCCATGATGCAGAGATTACATATATTGTATTCATAGGAAAGTTATGTCAGAATCATTTCATTGTTTTTCCTATTCTTGTCCCCTCTCCCTTCCCTTCATTTCCCTTTGCCTAGTCTACTGAACTTCTATTATCCCTTCCTCCCTGCCCCTGTTGTGTGTTGGCATCCACACGTCAGAGAGGGCATTTGACTTTTGGCTTTTTGGAGATTGGCTTATTTCAATTAGCATAATGGTCTCCAGATGCATCCATTTTCCAGGAAATGTCAAAAATTCATTTTTTTATGGCTGAGTAATATTCTACTGTATATATACCACATTTTCTTTATCCATTCATCTGTTGTAGGGCACCTAGTTTGGTTCCATAGCTTAGCTATTGTGAACTGAGCTACTATAAACATTTGATGTGGCTTCATCATAGTAGTATGTTTCTAAGTCCTTAAAAGGAGTGGGATAACTAGGTCAAATAGTGGTTCAATTCCAGGTTTTCTGAGAAATTTCAATACTGCTTTCCAGAGTGGTTCCACCAATTTGCTGTTCCACTAGCAGTGTATGAGTGTATCCTTTTCCCCACATCCTCACCAACATTTATTGGAGTATTGGACCTATCTTTTCTTCTCGTAGTTTGTTCTAAGGTCTAGGTCTTTGATCCACTTTCAATTGAGTTTTTTGCAGGGTTTAATTTCATTCCTCTGCATATGGATTTCCAGTTTTCCCAGCACCATTTGTTGAAAAGACTCTCTTTTCTCCAGTGTATGCTTGTGACGCCTTGTCCAGAATGAGGTAACTGATTTAGGTGGGTTTGTCTCTGTGTCTTCTATTCTGTTCCCTTGGTCTTCATGTCTGTTTATGTGCCAATGCCATGATGTTTTTGTTACTATAGCTCTGTAGTATAATTTAAGGTCTGGTATTGTGATGCCTCCTGTTTTGCTCACTAAGGAGTGTTTTGTCTATTGTGGGCTCTTATGTTTTTCCAAATGAATTTCACAACTGCTTTTTCTAATTCTGTGAAGAACATCATTGGAATTTTAATAAGAAGTGAATTTAATCTGTGCAGCACTTTTGGTATGGCCATTTTAACAATATTAATTCTGTCTATCCAAGTACATGGGAGATCTTTCCATCTTCTAAGGTCTTCTTCAATTTCTTTCTTTCCCGTTTTGTAGTTTTCATTGTAGAGCTCTTTCACCCCTTTTGTTTTTTCTTAGATTGATTTCCAGGTCCTCTTGGTTCAATTTGGGTAGGTCATATGTTTCTAGAAATTTGTTGAAGTCTTCAAGGTTTTAAATTTTATTGTAGTATAATTTTTCAAAATAGTTACTGATTGTCCTCTCTATTCAGTGGTGTCCATTGTGATATTTCCTTTTGCATTACAAAGTTTAGAAATAAGATTATTTTTCCCTCTCTTGCTTGGTGAGCACGGCTAAGGGTTTACAATCTAATTGACTTATTTCAAAAACTCAACTTGTTGTTTCATTGATGTTTTGAATTATTTTTTATGTTTCACTTTTATTGATTTTGACTCTAATTTTATTTATTTCCTGTTTTCTGCTGCTTTTAGTGTTGATCTTCTTTTGTTCCAGGGCCCTGAGATGTAATATTAGGTTATTTATTTGATGAACTTTTTTTATTTTAATGAATGAGCTCAATGCATGAACTTTTCTCTTAAGAAGTGCCTTCATAGTGTCCCAGAGATTTTGATATGTTGAATTACTATTCTCATTTACCTCTAAGTATGTTCTATTTCATCTCTGATTTCTTCTGCTATCCATTGATCATTTAGTAGCATATTATTTAGTCTCTAAGTGTTAGAGTAGCTTCTAATTTTTATTATATCATTGATTTCTAATTTTAGTCTATTATGATCTGATAGAATGCAAAGTATTATCTCTATTTTTTTTTGAACATGGTAAGCTTTTCTTTGTGGCCTAAGATGTGGTCTATTTTAGAAAATGGTCCATGTGCTGTTGAGAAGAAAGTATATTTAGTCATTGGTGGATGAAGTATTGTATATATGTCTGTTAAGTCTAAATTATTAATTGCATTTCTTATTTCTATAGCTTCTTTGTTTAGTTTTTGTTAGGATGATCTATCCAGTGATGAGAGGTATGTTAAAGTCACCTAGTATCATTATATTGTGGTCTATTTGGTTCTTGAAATTGATAAGGGTTTGTTTGATTTACATGGATGTTCCATTGCTTGGGACATAAATATTTATGGTTGTTATATCTTGTTGATGTACAATTCCCTTAAGCACTATGAAATGACTATCTTGGTCCCCTCAGTTTAACTTTTGTTTGAAGTCCACTTTATCTGATATGAGGATAGAAACCCCTGATTGTTTACAAGATCCATGTGAATGACATGTTTTTTCCCCATCTTTTTACCTTCAGCCTGTGGATGTCTTTGCCTGATGAGGTGAGTTTCCTGGAGACAGCATATTGTTGGGTCTTGTTTTTAAATCAACTCTACCAGTCTATGTCTTTTGATTGATGAGTTTAGACCATTGACATTCAATATTAGTATTGAGAAATAATTTTTATTCCCTGTCATTTTATTTTTGGTTTTTAGTTTGAATTACTTTCTCCTTTGACTATTCTAGTGTATTTACTTTCTTTGCTTGCATTCAATTTTATTTTTCATTTCTTCTTCATGAAATTTTTCACTGAGTATGTTTTGTTGTGAAGGCTTTTTAATTGTGAGTTCTTTTAACTTTTGTTGTTGTGGAAGGTTTTTATTTCATCATCAAATCTGAAGCTTAATTTTGGTGGATATAGTATTCTTGATTGACATCCATTTTCTTTCAGGACTTGGTGTATATTATTACAAGACTTCCTAGCTTTTAGGATCTGGTTGAGGTATCAGTTTAGATCTGGATTAATTTCCCTCTCAATGTTACTGTCATTTTTTCTAGCAGCCTTTAAAATTTTATCATTATTCTGTATGTTGGAGATTTTCATAATGAAAATGTAGGTGTAGGTCTTTTGTAATTTTTTTAAAAAATATATTTGGAGTTTGTTAAGCATCCTGTAATTGATTTTCCATTTCATTCTTAAGGTTTTGGAACTTTTCTGATAATATTTCATTGAAATATTTTTTTCATTACTTTGGTTTGTATCTTCTTCATATATCCTGATATATCTTAAATTTGGTATTTTCATGTTATCCCATATTTCTTGAAAATTCTGTTTGTGTTCTCTTAACATCTTTTTTCCATAATCAAGATTATATATTTTTTTCTCCATTGCCTGGAACTATCTTCCAAGTGATCTAGTCTGCTGGTGATGCTTTCCTTTGATTTTAAAATTAATTTTATTGATTCCATCATTTCAACAATTTCTGATTGATTCTTCTTCAGAATTTCTATCTCCTTATTGGTCTTTCACTTCTTAGATTTTTCAAAATTTTTCTAATTTTGCTCCTTACATCATCTTTTATCTCACAGATCAGTTTAACTGTGAACTTTCTAAATTCCTTCTCTGATATTTCCTCCATTGTGATATCACTGAATTCTGTGAATGAGGTATTTTGATTTGTTTGAGATGGTTTGTTCCCTTGCTTTTTCATGTTGTTTATATGTCTAGCATTTATTAGTAAGAATCTGAAGCAACAGAGTTTCCGTCCTTTGAATTTATGTTTCTGAAGATTTCTAGTTTCTCATGTTTTAGGGGAAAACTGCCAATAGTAATGATATTATGTTTACAAATGCATTTTCTATTGCAAAAAAGTGAAGAGGAGAATGTAGAGGAGATGTAGGATGTAATACTTCAGGGCAGAATGAGAAAGAGTATTAGTAAAGAGTTAAAGAAGAGTGAAAGAGAGGACAATAGAAT
The DNA here is from genome assembly GCA_020662805.1 of Glaucomys volans. Taxonomy (NCBI): domain Eukaryota; kingdom Metazoa; phylum Chordata; class Mammalia; order Rodentia; family Sciuridae; genus Glaucomys; species Glaucomys volans. Next base: position 33,521 of record JAJEJO010002346.1, read on the forward strand.
ATGGTTGTTTGCATAAGAAAAGAGAAGAGAAGAATCAAGGGAAATAGGAGAAAAATGACATAAGATAATAATAACAAAACAAAACAATAAGACAACAAACAAAAGAGTTCAATATACAATCGAACCAAGGTATATTAATCAAAACCTTAGTCCACAAAAGACAGAGTCAAGAAAAGAGCTACTCTAAAGAAGTACTAGAATTAAGAAGAGTGAGACAAATATATATATAAATGTCCATGAACCAATCAGCACACAGTACTTCGAAAGGCTCTTGATTGAAGATTAAGGAATTGTTTCCATTGCAATGGTCAAAAACTGTCTATAATATTATAGGTTGCTTGTTCCCAATTGTCTTTCTGTTTTTTCTTGAGATACGTGTTGCATGCAGGAGTAGTAGTTGGGGGCTGTCGATTCCTTCTTTTCCTGTTGCTGGTCAGGTTCTCCGTTCTCAGCTTCCCTTCTCAGCATTTGAGGTGGGGCAGGTTGGAGGGTGCTACTCCACTCACCGCAAGGGGTCGCTGTAGAGTTCTGTGAAAGGGGTTCCCAGAGAAAAAGCTCTGGGAGACGAAGGTTGGGGGCGTGTCTTGGGTCTAGCTAGACACCAGCTACCGCTACCCGCCACAGTGCTTTGTGGAGTGATGTTTAGTGAAACTTTTAATTCAGCATACCTCCAGAGTCCAAATGCTTCTGGTCTGCAACTGTGCATCCGGAGTGCTTGAATCTCCCCTGCATTTTGCTAGAGCTGCAGAAGGGTCAGTCCTTCACCCTTCTCTGCCTCCATGGCTCTCATATTTTGGCTAGATTTAGAGTGGCAGGTACCCAGGATCTCTCAGGTGAGGGTCTCAAATTCCCCTGGGTGCAACACTTTCCATGCCTGAATTTCACCTGGTTTTCTAGCCACATTGTGGGTCATGTGGTGGGCCTCTGCCAGGTCAGGTTTCCAGATCCGGCTGGAATTTCACAGGTCTGGAAACCTGGGTTTGGACCCACAACCGCTAGCCCCTGTAGCACAGTGGGAAAAACATGGGGGTTGACCCTGCTTACCCCAAATCACTGGGAGACAGGCAGGTCCTTCTCACACAAAAACAAAGTGCAGCCCACCCACTGGATCAGCTCGGCAATGGCCTTGATCAGTATCCTTTCTGCTTCAAGACGCATCTTGGTGCCACCTGAAATGTGGACTTTCTAGTCTCTCTGACCTTCCTGCCGTGGATCTGCATCTAGAGCTGATGGTGCTGGAGGTGAACTTTTCCTTTTATTTTTAAAAAATTTAAATCCCAGTAGGATTTCTTTTTTTCTTACTTTTTTTTTTTTACTGACCTCAAATTGAAGTTTGTCCTTTTGTTTTGGTCCCACACCAGGGAGCAGTTTGAAAATTAACCTTCTCTACTCTGTCATCTTGACCAGTATGGAGTCCATATTCTTAAGTATCTTCTACTGCCAACTGTTTTATATCAATGTGAAGAGGTAAGATAGCATAATGACTAGAAGCTTAGGTTCTGGAGCTAGCATACCTAAATGCTAGCTCTTGCTCTGACATTTGCTAAGGGTGTGTTGATCAACTCTAAGTCTTTTTCCTTGTCTGTAAATAGGGAAAATACACACATGTGGTCCTTTGAATTTATTGTATAACTGATTTGCATCTAGCTATATCAAGCCTAAACCATTATTTATAAATATAAAACAATGAATGACTCTACCTAATGCAGTGGTCATGACAAGGAGAGAGGAATGCTTGGCATGAGGCTCATTCTAAGCAGAACTGCTAGGGTGGTAGTGTTTCTCTTTGATGTCTTCCATATCTGTTCTTCTCCTCACCCACATTACTAACTTGTTACTTGGTGAGATTTAATATATCATGGCTTCTTACAGCTAAATTTCTAATGAGCAACCTGAACAATTTATTTATTCAACAAACATTGACCTACTACAGCTGGATAACTGTGCTGGCTATATGGAACGCAAGGGTTACAAAGACCAACATGTTAGAGTTCCTTCAATCAATAAGCTTACAGTTTAGTAGATAAAAGCTAAAATATCTTCTATATTCTAAGAAGTGAACTGTGGGCATCCATGGCTTTGAATTAACATCTCTTGGGTATTGTCAATAGTGTTTAAATTTTTGCCACCTTTTCCTGATGTGACACAACATATAATAATTCATTTATTCACTCAGCAAATATTTATTGGCACTTCCTCATGAGATAAAATATTAAACATATGGCCAGTAAGATATAGCCTTCAACATTAATAATTTCTAGTCTATAGGGGAAGATATCTAATAAAACATAACAATTATAATACAAGCATGTAGGTGGCTTGATTGAAACCAAACATTGGATATAATGTCTGTACACTGAAGTTGGAACTAGAAAGAATATTTAAAATGGAGGCTTGTCTAAAGTTCTCAAGACTTTAGGAAACCAACCATTAATATTAGGTACTAATACTATAGCTTTGAAAGTATGCCCAGCAATAGAGAGAAGGGTAAGAAAGAAATCTGAAGAAGAAAGATGTGGCAAGAAAATTTTAAAAAACCCAAAAACCAAAAAATCAAATGCGTGCCAATTAGTGAATGAATGAGCAACTGTGTTGCATTCATGAAATGAGCTACCACTTTGCAATGTAAAAGAGTGGACTATGAATATGAATTCAGGTCAGATCATGAATCTCAAAAGTATTATTCTAAGTGTAAGAAGCCATACAAAAAGGACTCCATATTGTATAATGCCATTCATAAGGAATTCTAGAAGATCAACATGGTAGTGATAATAAGCTGACTCACTATTGCCAAAGGATAGGGTGCAGAAAGATGGTATTGATGGAAAAGGGCTGGAGGGAATACTTTGATGTGATAGGAATGTTCTCGCCATCTTACACATTTTTCAAAGCTCACCAACATGTACCCCTAAAACTGACATGTTTTATTCTGTATATATATATATATCTCAGTAAAACTAACTCCCTCCCTCTGTCAAGGAACCTAAACTTTGTTTTGGAGCAGTTGTGGTTTGAGGTGTTTATCAAACATCCTTGTGAAGTCGTTGGTATGAAACCGGATGACAGAAAGACAATCAAATAGAAGTTCTTGATTTGTGAGTTATTGGCATACAGATGATGAAGCGAACATGGGTCATATGGGGGATAGTATTTAAAATGAAAATATAAAAGCTCATTGGTGGGATTTGTAGAATGTTCATATTTTGGAAATAAAACATCACCCATTTTGACTAAATTAAGTGGTTAGAGCTGAATTCTACCAAGTCAATTTAGTCAAATTAGCCATTATAGAGAGGTTAATGATTATTTCACTCTATGAAAGTGCTAAAATTGGTGGGATGTGTACCAACCTGTGACTGTAAATGCCATTAGGAATTTACACTGAAGCGTATAGATAACTACCTGAAAGCTATCCCAACTATCCTTAGGAAGAAGGAGGACATTTTTCGGGCAAATATAATAATTAGAAATAAATATCAAACTAACAATGGAACTCTTTTGCTTGTTAGGGCTTCTTATAATTATTGAAATTATCATCGCCTTTCAGTCTTTTGTCCTAAAGATTCCTGGCAACTTCCAAAGATTAAAACATTTGTGTGCTTATTAACTCTTTTATAAATTTAATTCATTTTGTTTATTCATACTTTTATTTTATTGTTGAAATTTTTAAAATCCAGCAAAAATTCATCAAAATTACAATATCACATATGTGAATTCAATTACATTATGATTTTCTATTTACATCTTTGAATATAAATTTTAAATAGACTACTTTAAATTGTCATTCCTTTTTGAACCCTGAGTTCTGACTCCATTCAAGTTGACAAACTGCAACCATAATGTTTTATTTATGATCTTTAATGGAATTTTCAGTTCGTTTACACTGCTTGTCCAATTTAATTTTAGAAGTAAATTTCCTGAAGCTCTGAATTAAGTCTTTTATGTGGAAGCGTACAAGTCAGCATTTATTGCATTCATTTTCTGTGTTATTTCTGTAAATCTATTAAAGGACAAATAGAAAAGTCTACCTTTTGTTTTTATCAAGACATAACTTACCTATGTTACTTAGAATTGCTTTCTCTTCCACTATCCCGAAAACCACACATCTTGCTTGATTTTACCAAGAAGCAATGGCTGACTTACTAGACAGCCATTCTGAGCACCTCTTATTTTTGAAACATACTACTCTTGTTTCATGTACTTTGCGGCACTGCTGGGTGTCCCACTTCTGGGCGTATTCAGAAAGTTGAAAGAGGAACTTACAGAGCCCCAGGAGTTACCATACATGCAGCTACTTTCGAAGATAGTGGCTCTAACAACTTCTTTCCTTCATCAACTACTGTAACTTGTACAGCAACTGAAAATCATGCGGCAATTTTGTCTGTGATTGATTGAAAGGAAGAACTGGTCCACACATAGAAGGTATCAGCAGGCTGAGTGTGAGTGAGATAAGATCAAATCAGCCCAGTTTCAGAGGTGGTCCTTAACACCAGTAGTCTACTGGCCCACAACCAACTCTTTGGCCAGTGTGTGTAAGGAAAGAGGCTATCAGAGCTCAGGATTTTTATTCACTCAATGAACTCTCTCTTCAATTCTTCAGTTCTTATTAAGGAAACCAGCTGCACGTTCTCGTGTATGAAGTAGGAGCTAGCGTGACTGATGAGATGACTTCCTGTATGATTTTGCATATGTACCCTCCCAAGAAATCTTCATTACCCAGAGTAATTTGTGCAGGATTCCTCCTTAAAGCCCTAAGGAAGCTGACACATGGAAAGAATGATTAAAAACAAAAGAAAACAGGCTGAAAATTGAAAGTGGTATTATTTGTAGCAAGGTTCCTTGAAACACCAAGTCTCAAGAAGATACTTAAATATTGATACTTTAGGTTAAATGTTTACCTACTGAGACCTGTCATTTTTCTTATTGAATAGTAATTTATTAAGAACTTTCAAAATAACAATTATGGATACTCTTGATGAGGTAAGGACCCCTGATTCAATCCCAGAAGAGTGTAACAGAAAAATTTTATAGATTTATAAAAAATATATATAACAACCCTAACTTTATATAATATCCAAACAGAAGCTTTATATACAATATCATCCTTAGAAAGTAGTAACTCCAAGAATATTCTGATGAAACTACATAAATTTCATTTCTCTAAAAAATTATTTTTACAGGGCTGGGGGTATAGCTCAATTGGTAGAGTGCTTGCCTCACGTGCACAAGGCCCTTGGTTCAATCCCCAGGGCCACAAAAAATTTTTTTTACATTTAAATGACAATCTTTTTATAGAAAATGGGGTATTTATTTTACTTTTTGTCTTACTACCATCAAATTTAATAGAGCAAGGATTACTTGGGTATTTGAAATACCCAAATTAGTACTGGAAATACCCAAATACTGGAATTAGTCAACCATAATTCTAAAGAGGGACAGAATAATGTAATCAAGTTTACTACACTATGATATAGCAGCAAGATAAGTTTTATAGCATGTATTCAGGTCTAAAATAAATATTGTTTTTGGGCATATAATGTAGGGATAAGTTGGTATGCATTTTATTTGAAGCTCATTATGCTCTAAATATTTAGCTTTTATGCTTATTATGGGGTACATTATTCCCTTCCCCCCCCAATTCATATGTTGAAGTTCTAAATCTGAAACGTCAGCTCGTAACAGTATTTGGAAAAAGACTTTTAAAAGAAGTAATTGAAAGAAGACCACTAGGGTATGCTGTAATCTGATACCGCTGGTATCCTTGTAAGCGAGGAAATTTGGACACAGACACACACAGAAGGAAGGCAATGTGAAGATACAGGGAGAAGACAACCATTTACAGTCCAAGGACAGAGGCCTGGACAGATGCTTCTTTCATGGTCCTCATAGGGAACCAGCTCACCAATGTTGTGCTCTTTGGCTCCAGCCTTCATAACTGTAAAGAAACACATGTCTGTTATTTAAGCCATCCAGTCTGTCGTGGTACATTAACCATGTCAGTTCTAGCAAACAAATTCAATCCTGCATTGAAATCAGCTACAATACAGAAACAGAAGATTGCGTGGGGAATTCTATATTGAAAAAGTTGTTACTCTGATTTGAAACCAAATTTAAGGAAAAATTATGTCCTCATTCATAAACTTAGAAGTTACGTATGAAAAATGTTAATATTTAGCCACAAGAAAATAACAGAGATGTAAAGAACATTCTTGGTAAAGTTTAACATAACAGTCTGAAAACCCATACATAGCTTTTATTAGTGCATGTTTGAATTGCACGAAGTTTTTAGATACTCACAATTCTCCTCTCACTCCTGTAATTCAATCCATTCATAAACTAAAACTGTCTTAAGTGAGTAAACGGTCCCTGCATAGTTTCAAATGACACTTTCATATGTATGAGTTTCTCTAATAGAATTTTGAAGGCTCTTGTAGTGTACTCTCTCCAGGTAGGAGATGAAATTAAATTATCTCTCAGAAAAAGTGGAAAGAAGAAAACAATTCTTGTGGTACTTAGGTTTAAGTGAATTTTGTGTTATTAATGTGGTATGCTAATAGCAGGGTCCAGCAAACTTTTCTATAAAGGACCAGATGGCAAATAATTTTGGTTTTGCTGATTATACCACCTCTGATGCAGCTCATAACCACGAGGCAGCTCATGATATTGTGTCAATGGTTGGGTATTGCAATGTGCCCATAAAACTTTATTAACAAAAACAGGTGGTAAATTGAGTCAACTCACAGGATATAGACTGCTGACCCTGTGATGGAGGACAAAATGTGTATGAAAAGGAATGTAAAAGAAAAATGTTGGGTTTGATTTTAGGAGAGTCAGTCTTCTCTCTTTCCTCCCCCTTGTTGAAGTTGAAATTTTCAGAATTTCTTACATCTATTCGTATTTTAAAATGAAAAAGAAAAATCAAACTTCACTGGAATCCCTCTTTGATGAGGTAAATTTATAACACTTACTTGTCTAAGTCGTTGGAAAGGGAAGAACATCATTTTATTGTTTAGGAATTAGGGTTAGTATGCAATATCTCAGGGTATTTTCATAGGGTTTTCCCAGACTGTATTATGCATTCAGAAGGAGATAGATTTAACAAGATCAATGGTATAAGACATCGGGGTAACTTTTACTATGCTTAGTTATTGGTCACTCAGGACTTCCGGTAACTTTGTGCAGTAATCCCATAGTGTATTTAAAGCAAAAGTGAGTGCTATATTTTCTGCCAATGTAGTTTCCTGTCTAGAATTTGAAGAGCTATACTTTCACATTGGTCACCTATAGATTTCATTAGTTTTTGTTAGATGTTGGTTTTCTTTATTGATGGGAAAGCAGAAAATTACTAAATCATAAATTTTATAATCCTCTTGCTCTATATCCTAGCAATGAAATTGAATGTGGAAAGAGCCTTTCCTTGTAGAGCAGACCAAGAGGCTGAAGAGAGAGAAAGTTCACACAATGATTGGGTCTAGGAGAAAGGGTCAGGAAAGGGAGATGAGGCAGCTGTACCCCAAAGGAAAATTTGGGAAAATGATGTTTAAAGAGTATTTGGAGGACATTTTTCTATATAATGTGATCAAATACCCTTCTATGTCTGTAAGAGGAAAAAAATTGAAAACCTGTGCCACTCCTATTGTGGAGGACTCTGAATTCTCTTTTCATATTGGAAATGAGAACATTTTGGAATTGGTTATTCCTTGAGAACTGTATAGCTCAAACCTATTACCATTTGATTTTTCTTTTTTTTTAATGTGGTGATGATTTCATGAATGAAAGTTTCTCTGACTCTTAAAGATTTTGGAGACTTATGGGCAAATTACTGATGGACCAGGCAAAACTGCCAGTGATCAAAAGGTAGTCTAGGAGAAGGATTAAGTTTCTTTCTTTCTAAGAGAAAGAAGGTGCTATCTGTCCTCCACCTAAACTAAGGCAGGAAAACACCTGTCTCTATGATTTAACAAGTCCAGCCCCTTATGGATTTCAGAGCTCTAATTTGCATACAAAGTTAGAGTCTCCTGGAAGGAAAGGGCCTGATGGGCCCCTAAGCTAGTAGTCCCAGGTATGTGCTGTCAGGGGTACTGGATAGCCCTTGTCATGGCCCAGGGACAGAGATGTTTGATGAGATCTCTGACTGAAAATCAGCAATGGGCTAGCACCTGACTGAAAGGGGCAAAGCAATTCAGGGATGCAGGCTACTCTCACCTTGTTTTCATAGACAGTGGTAGTGGTTTGGAGTGGTTCACAGTTGAACAATAAAAACTGTTAGTTATGAAATACCTTATGAGAAGGAGAGAGAATCTGTTTTTTTTTCTACATGCAACTATTTTTACAAAGATAGAGCTAAAAAATTTTCCTAGTGTCTAGTTTAATGTCAAAGTAAATGTCAAGAGAAACACATGGTGGTCCTTCAATCTTATATTTACAAAATTATTTTTACATAAGAGAGACACTTAAGGTGACTTTAATAAATAGATTTCTATATGGATTTGTTCTATGAGATGGAACTAGGACTTTGTTGCTCTCTCTGTCAGGGAATTCAGCAAACCAAATTATTGCTTCAACTGCATCTAAATAGGGAAACTTTTATTCTAAAACTATTTTCCCTGAAGTAGCTTAATACTTTTTTAATATCACATAAAATATCACTTTTAAATAGATTCATTCTGAATGTGCTAGTGTTGGTTCAAAAGACATGTTCCTTTTAAAGATTTGAGAAACAGTTTTCTAGAGACTTATTACAAAACCATTTCTCATGGAACAAGAACATGTAGTTTCACGGTGCAAGATTGCCTGATGTTTCTCAGGTTTAAATGGCTCAGGTAAGATAAAGGAAAATTCGGCAAGGTCAGAAGAGAGAAGAAAAGATTTATCCTTAAGTAGAAGAGATAACTGTGTCCCAAGTGTACAAAAGAGGAAGAATTGAAGTATTTCTGGTAACCAGCCTGTTCTTAAAATGAGATTTTAGTAAGAAGAAACTATTGACCACTTGGGGAGAGTTTGGGGACATTGTACATGGTATTTAGAAAAATAGGTTCAAAAGCCAACAACTTTTATCTAGAAATGGTGAAGAGAACGTAATAAAAATGGTTGACTTTGTACAAAACAGGAAGGACACTACAGATTCATCTAAATAAAATGAATGATTTATGTGCTACAAAATGAAATTTCTCTACCCAAAAGTTGAAATTTCCTGTAATTTGTTTGCTCGGCAATTCTAAATGAGTTCTCTTGTACCTAGAAACACATTCTGTAAATAAGTTATGAAATCCCCTAATAGTCATTTTGCTATGGTATTAGCCTGACATTTGTCACTAATATGATGCAAATTTATTGTTTATACACTTAGAACAATAGTAAATTTGATATGACATTAAAATATGTAGCTGAATGCCTCTGGTGTCAGTTCCGGCTCATTTAGACACTGTCTTTGAATAAATAAATAGCTGAGTTGATGGCACCTTTTAATTTTTTTCATTGACTTGATTTTAATAGATTATTGCCTCTCTTAGAGCTATTTGAAATGTTTTTCTTTATTCATTTGCCACATAAATTAATATGTCATTTTTCCCATGAATTTTTGAAAGCAGATAGGATATTGACAGTGCTTGTACAGTATGCATCTGTATACACATTTCAAGGCCTTAAATAAGTCACTTGAAGAAGAATAGGCCCATGAGAGCATTTGTCATTGCTATGTGGTTATCCGAAGCTAAAATTGCAATGTCACTATTAGAAAATGAAACAATGCCCAGTTGCAGTAACATAAAAGTCGATTCTGAAGACATCACTTGCTGTCTGTTATTTACTTTGCATATTCTGAAACTGCAGGTGATCATATGACCTTGACAGGAAATATTTTGGTATTGATCAAGATGTTTCCCTATAATCTTTTCACATTTGCAACATATACTGACTCCTCCTGTTTTTTTACACTTAGGTAAAATTAAAAAAAAAATTAAATATAATCTTTCAACTGTTGGATAGAAATATAACTTTTTTTTTCGGACAAGTAATTGATGATTACATTCTGTATGTTAGTAATCCATACCTTGACATTCATTGCAGTATTTTGAAATGTGTTAATTCATCTTATCTTTCTCTTAGTATTTATAACTTCCATTATTCTATATTTCCTTGATTACTATTGTATTTGACTAAAGTAAAGTGTCAGTGTGTATATATCCTTCCTCTTCAATGACTTAATTGTGATATAATGAAGCACTCCTGCTTCCCCTAAATTCAAATAGCAAGCAATATCAGAATCAACCAATATTTTCTATTATTTAATTCTAGTGTTTCTATTATTCTTCACAAGATATTTTAATAATCAGTAAATATGGGTGATAGTACCTAATAATCCTTTCTCCAGAAATAGTCTTTATTGCCAGTTATGGACTAGAAGACTTATCGAACTCAACCAGTCTGTTTAGTTTAACTAGAACTACAGAGATGCTAAACAGAACGATGATACTCCTACTCATTTGTATGATGTTTTCATAGCAAATATAATAAGTAGGACCATTTTCATAAGTGATATTATGTAATAGCATTAAGGATTTTATTTAAACAAATAGTTCTACATGAAGAGATACAATGCAATTGTATATATTCATTATATTGCTAAAGTATGAGATCACTGATATTCATCCCTTGTGGACCTACAGAAAACACAATTTCATAGGATATAGTCTAAATTTGGTCCAAAAAAGCACTTTGAAAAAATCCACTTAATTTAACTACAATTTTACCACCCAGAAGTTGTTCTCTTATTTCTGGAAGTTTTTCTCCATGAGCGTGCTTAAACACTCATAACTTAATCAATGAAGTTTGTCTCACATTCTGTACATGAATTTAAATATTGCTTTAAGTATTTTTACTAATTTTTGTGAGAATTTACCCATAGAACTAAATACTTTAAAACTATTTATGACTGTGTATTGTTTTTTCCTAGAGTCAAGGCTGCATAGCAAAGTTACTTACGTGGCCTTTCTTGTAGGCAAATAAAAACTTTTCTGATTTGGAATGATTCAGGGGAAGGATAATGGAAGGACTAAAGTTGAGAACAACAGTGGTTGGTCGCCAAAACTCTACATACTATTCCCCTTCCCCTCTCTAAGGTGTGCTTTAGTTTTGTTTCATTTTATTTTATTTTATTTTGTTATTTTATTTTTTGTTGAGTTGTCTGGACTACTTTGTGTAAACTCTATTTCCCAGCAGTGGGAAGTCTGAAGTTACTCCTCCAAAGATGGAGGCTTGGATGTATGCATAGTCATGTATGTATGCAGGTCCCTCTGTCTCTCTGTCTTCTGGCATCAGATTCAGTTTTTTGACTCTGCTAATTACCATCTGATTACTCTATTATTTTTGACTAATGTGACGAGGAATGAAATACCTGGTCAATTAAATCTGGTCTCCCCCCTGCAGGGGTAGTTTTTGTCACTGGTTAAATGGATGTTCCCATGCACAGAGGACATTTGACTTTCTCTTTGCCTGCCTTCTCTCTGATAATTAGTTGACTTATGGTTTAGCATCTTACTCTATAAGAGCTACCTGCCTTCTTTTAATTTATAAGTAATCTCCATTGTTTTTGAAAGTTGCTTCTGATGAAGTTAGTCTCTTTGGGGACAACTTAGGAGCTCCCTGCCTTTTGACAGCTGATTGCACTGGGCACAATGACTGCTCCATTACTGTGAATCTGAGGGTGGGAAGAATGGCCTGCCTCTCTCTGAGTGAGTCCTCTGTTCTGTTAACTTGATGTTGGGCAAAGGGTGTTTCTTCTTGACTTTCCTCTCCCCTCATAGAAATTATGCCTTCTAGTAAGTTGTAAGAAGGCAATTAGGCTACCAGTGCTTTTGGTCAGCTATACTTGGAATCTGTGTGAAGAAGGGAGACCTTGACCTTAGGAACTTAGGACTCTGTAAATGTGAAATGATGGGAATCTTCCCCTTATGTGGGGATACCATGGCCCTAGCTGGCAGAGAGATGGAGGGGGGTCAACTTCTTTGGTGGGAATGGAAGAAGCATACCAGAGATTCTTGCTATTCTTACTGAAATTTAGTATATGTTCTTGAAAAATTGTCTTGTCATTTGTTTTCCATTCTTAGTAAAACTTCCTGAGACTTTAAAATTTTAGAAACGTAATTTTCACAAGTTAGAGTTTTTTTCTTGAGAACAGAGCTGCCTATGGAAGCTCTACCATTACAGAAGTGGGACTCCTTTTAAGTATTGAATGTTGTCCACAAATTATCTTTTTAAAAAAATTTATTTGTTCTTATTAATTATACATGACAGTAGAATGTATTTTGACATATTATAACATATACAGAGTACAACTTCTCCTCCTTCTGGTTGCCCATGATGTAGAATTACATTGCTCATGTTATCATATGTGTACATAGGATACTAATGTCTGATTCATTCTGCTATATTTCTTATTCCCATTCCCCCTCACTTCCCTTCATTCTCCTTTGTCTAATCCAAAGTAATTCTATTCCCCATCCTCCACCCCAACACCATGTGAGTTAGCATGGCATATCAAAGAGAACATTTGGCCTTTGGTTTTGTGGGATTGGTTCATTTCACTTAACATATTTTCCAGTTCCATTCATTTACTGGCAAATGACATAATTTCATTTTATTTATGGCTGAATAATATTCCATTGTGTATATATACCATATTTTCTTTATCCATTCATCTGCTCAAGGGAGCCTAGGTTGGTTCCATAGTTTAGCTATTGTGAATGAACTGCTATAATCATTGATGTGGCTGTGTCACTGTAGTATGCTGATTTTAAGTCCTTTAGGTATAAACTGAGGAGTGGGGTAACTGGTTTAAATAAAAGTTCCGTGAACCTTTTCCCCCACATCCTCACCAACATTTACTGTTACTTGTATTCTTAATAATTGACATTCTGACTGGAGTGTGTGGAAATTCAGTATAGTTTTAATTTGCACTGGTAGAGATATTGAACATTTTTTCATACATTTATTGACTGATCGTATTTCTTCTGTAAAGTGCCTATTCAGTTCCTTTGCCCACTTACTGATTGGGTTATTTGCTTTTTGGTGTTAAGTTTTTTGAGTACTTTATATATCCTGGAGATTAATACTTTATCTGAGGTGCAAGTGGCAAAGATTTTCTCCTTATGTAGCAAAGTGAAATTAAACCCCTATCTCTCACCATGCACTAAACTCAACTCAAAGTGGATCAAGGACTTAGGCATTAGACCAGAGACCCTGAGTCTAACAGCAGAAAAAGTAAGCCCTTCATGTCGGCTTATGAACCAAATTCCTTAACAAGACTCCTAATGAGCAAGAAGTAAAATCAAGAATCAACAAATGAAATGGGATCAAACTAAAAACATCTTCACAGCAAAAGAGACAATATGAAGCCTACAGAATGGAAGAAAATCTTTGTCATGAATAATGTTTGATGAGCTTTTACTACAAATATTGATTTCTATTGCTCTATCTAATTCTTTTGTTATTTTTTATTATTATATAGCCATTTGACTGGTGGTGGGGTGTTTGTGGGGGGAGTTGCATAGGGATGGAGTGGAAATATCTCTGTTGTCTTAGCCTTGACATTTGCTGCTTAGTAGTTCCACTCATGTGGATCTCAGGCATTCATTTCTAGACTATTCCAAGAGCAAAAGTTAAAGCTTCATACAACCCTGCTTTTCTATTCCTCATTTGTTTTAAATATACAGATCACAAACTTTGATTTCTGAGACAATGGTTTAAAAATTTTTGATCATCATAATTATTTTGTTTTAGATATCACTTTTAAAAGGATACAATTGGATTTTATTTACTTTTGTAATTAAAATTGTGATTCTTATCATTTTTAGGTGGATATTTTAAAAGTAGATGCATCTATTTTGTCTACTATGCTATATAGTTCTTTCAGTCTTTACATATTAAAACTTCCTTATTTAGTATATACAGGTGTAGAAAATTCATCCTCCTGGAGTAATTAAAATTTTTTTGTGGAATTGTTATGTGGTTTGTATCTGTTTTATAAAAATTCTCTAAGGTTATTTTTGTTTGTCTGAATGTCTTTATTTCTCCTTCTGTTTTGTAGAACAATTTTTCTTGGTATAGAATTCTAGGTTGGTCTTTACTGTTTTTCAGCACATGAATGCTATTTCAGAATCTTCTGATTTCCAATGTTTGTTGTGAAAAGTCAACTTTAAATTTTATTGTAAGTCCTTTCTTGGAAAATTAATTCTTTTTCAACTGCCACATTCAAAAATATTTTTTTAGTTATCAGTGGATCTTTAATTTTATTTATTTATATGTGGTGCTGAGTATCAAACCCACGGCCTCATACTTACCAGGCAAGGGCTCTACCACTGAGCCACAACTCCAGCCCTTTCAAGTGCTTTTAATAAAAAATTTGTATTTGGTTTTTGCATCTAAGTGATTTTCTTTTTATTTAAGATGTTCATATTGTTTTTAGAATTCATTTAATCTCATGTCTTTCATCTGTTTTGGAAAATTCTAAGTCATTGCTTCTTCTATTCTAACTTTTGCCTCATTGTCTTTCTCTTATCATTTTGCATTCCAATTGTTATATTTGTTACCATATTGTTTTTGTCTCCTGAGTTATTTATAAAAGTTTTCCATTTTGATTCCCTTTGGTGTTATAGTTTGAGATTTTTTTAAGTTCACTGATTTTTTCTTTACCTATAACTAATCTATTGTTAAAGCCTACCATTGAGATTTAAACTTCAATTATTGTGTTAATAATGGTTTCTCATTATGTTTCCAATTCTCCTCCTAAATATCCAAAATTGTAATTTCATCCGAACAAAATTAATAACATTTATTTTAAAGTCATAGCTGATTGTTTCAATATCTTAATATTCTATTGCTTTATTTTTTTCTCTCTCACTCTTCACTTTGTTTTCTTTTTGTATACATTAGAGGTTTTTGTTTAACTGCAGTCTATTAAGTAGGAAATAAGAGATTAATTTTGGATTTTGGATTATAATATCTTTTTTCCTGAGAAATTTCATGTTTTATTTGTTTGTGTCAATCAATTATCCTAAGGCAGACATCCATCCTACATACCTGGAACTTCAAAGTTCTCTAACCCACATCACACTGCCAGGAGTTTCTGTGTGGCTTCTGTGTGGCCCAGTCCTCCTTTCTGCTTGACTTCTCAGGCTTTCAGTCTTAATTTACATATTTTAAAGGGAAAAGCAATGCAAGATATTTAGTTTATCTCTCTGAGCTGCTCTTCTCATTAACATCTTGATATGCAAAGTCTCTCTGATTTGGTACCTCCTCCATTCTTTGAAGCAATTTAAAATATATATTTCTAGTTTTTCTGTGATATGGTTGTTCTAATTTGGAAACCAAATTCTACCTTTAATCAGAAAATGTAATAAATGTTTTAACTCTATTTTTTTCATTTTATTGTTATGAATTTGTCTAATCTTTACATTGGAGCTTTGTTATTTGTTTCCAAAGTTTAAATACTCCTTTGCATCACTTAAATTTCTTGACTTTATTTCTGAATTCTGAGAGAATTTCTAATTATTTTTTCTCTGTTTTGTAAAGCTGATTTCCTGTGGCAAAATTCTATTTTTTACTAACACTGTTGAGAATGTTAATTTGTTTTTCTTTCTTTAAAAAAAAATTGGTCCATGTTAATTACACAGAATGGTAGGTTTCATTGTGGTATACATACAAAACCCCACACTTTAGTCATTCCTAACCTTATTTATCTCATCATCCTTACATTATTCTTGTGTTTTATTACTATTATTGCACCTGTTCTCACCTATGGATACCTATTTCTGTTTCATATAGAAAAGCTATCTTGTCATTGATTGTGGTTACAGTTTTCCAAACTCTATTTTTGAAAATTTTACTTTTTACAGATAATTTATTGCTCTGCATGTTCTCTATAAAGCTCGGTTTCCATTGTTTTGCAATTTCAATTCATAAACTGTATGTTTTACTTTCTCATTCCTCCTTTCTACACACAGACTCTTGACCAATAGATAAGTATGGGACACAAACTCTGATTTTACACCTTGTTTGCTTACACACTTGTCAAACAAATTCTTTGTTGTATGGATTGAAGTTGGTTTGTCACCCAGAGCTCTCACTCTAATTCCTCGTATCTGATAGGTATTCATCTGTGGTCCAGCAGACACTCACTGTAGCTCTGCTCTATAATGGAAATTTCATCACCCATGTCCAGTGCTTGCTTCTCTCTTGGACTTTTTTCATTGGTACATATTAATGACAGAATGATGGCTTTCATTGTTGCATATTTGTGCATACACAGAAACATAATTTGATCAGTTTTGCTGCCCAATACTTTTAACCTTTCCTTCTTCTTACCCCTGATTACCTGCCTTCAACATAATGGTTTTATAGGACCCCTGACTTCATAGGACCCCTTTTTTTGTTTGTTTTCTTCTGTTTCTTTATTCCTAGCTTTCGTATTTGACAGAGAACAGGATACTTTTTTGAGTCTGACTTATTTTGTTCAAAATGATGGTCTCCATCTATTTTTCTGAAAATGATACAATTTTGTTTGTTCTTCTTTATGACTGAGTGAAACTCTGTCATGTGCATATGCCACATTTTCTTTATTGATTCATCCCTTGATGGACACCAAGGCTGGTTTCCTAACTCGGCTATTGTGAATTATGCTACAATAAACAAGGTATGCATGGATCTCTAAAATATGCTGACTTTAATTCTTTTGGGTAAATATCAAGGATTTGTATAGTTGGATGATATGGAAGTTATATTTTTAGTTTGTTTAGCAGCCTCTATACTGATTTCTGTAGTAGCTGTACTAATTTACATTGCTATCAATAGTTCATCGGAGCTCCTTTTCCCCACATCCTTACCAGCACTTTTTGCTCTTTACATTCTTGATGCTTGCCATTCTAACTGGAGTGAAATGAATCTCAGGGTTCTAATGATTTGTATTTCTGTGAAGTCTAAAGATGTTAAACATTTTTCATATAGTTGTTGGCAATTTGTGCCTCTTCTTTTGAGAAATATCTGTTCAGTTCCTTTGCCTTTTTTGATAGGTTGTGGTTTTTGTAATGCCAAGTTTTTTGAGCTCTTTATACATTATGAATATTAGTCCTCTTCTGAAGCTGTAACTGGCAAAAATTTTCTCCCATTCTGTCAGTTGTCTCTTCACTCTGGTCATTTTTTCATTTGTTGCGCGGAGATTTTTAATTCGAGGTCATCATAGTTATTGTTTTGTTTCCTCTTACTTCCCAAGCTATAGGGGTCTTATTCAGGAAGTCTTTGCCTACAGGTATATGCTAAAATGTTTTCTCTACATTTTTTTCTAGTAGTTGCCAAGTTTCTGGTCTTATACTTAGGTCTTTGATCGATTTTGAGTTGACTTTTGTAGAGGGTGAGAAGTACATATTTGCTTTTATTCTTCTACATGTGGATACTTAATTTTTCCAGAACCACTTGGTAAAGAAGCTATCTGTATTTTTTTCCAACAAGGTGGTTTTGGCACCTTGGTCTAGTATCAGATGACTCCAGCTGCATGGGTTTTTCTCTGTCTTCT
This sequence comes from Glaucomys volans, assembly GCA_020662805.1. Classification (NCBI taxonomy): domain Eukaryota; kingdom Metazoa; phylum Chordata; class Mammalia; order Rodentia; family Sciuridae; genus Glaucomys; species Glaucomys volans. The sequence goes on from JAJEJO010002346.1 coordinate 51,087, forward strand.
ATTCTCTTCCGTCAGTCTATGCAAGTACCATGCTGTTTCATTATGGCATAAGTACCATGTGGCTCCATGATATAATTTTAAATTGGGTAATTTTATGCATCCATCATTACTCTTTCTGCTCAGGATTGCTTTGGCTATTCTGGTTCTTTTATTTCTTCATATGAATTTCAGGATTTTTTTCAGTTCTGTGAAGAATAACATTGATATTTTGATAGGAATTGCATTGAATCTGTAGATAGATTCCATTTTAATAATGTCCATTTTAATAACATTTATTCAGTCTATCAGTAAACATGGAAGGTCTTTCCATTTTCCAGTGTTTTCTTCAATTTCTTTCTTCAAAGTTCTATACGTTTCATTATAAAGAAATTTCAACCTCCTTTGTTAGGTTTATCCATAGTTTTTTTTATAAAGCTATTATGAATGGAATTGTTTTCCTGATTTCTTTCTTGGTGGATTCATTACTGGTTTATAGAAAAACTATTGAGTTTTGTATGTTCATTTTTACATCCTGCTACTTTCCTAAAATTTTTCATCAGCTGTAGAAGTCTTTTGGTAAAGATTTTAGTGTCTTCCAAGTATAGGATAATATCATATTCTAATAAGGATTATTGGACTTCATTCTTTCCTACTTTTATCAGTTTTATTTCTTTTTCTTACCTAATTACTCTGGCTAAAATTTCAAGTAGCATACTAAAAAAAGAAAAGTGGTGAGAGTAGACATTATTGTCTCATTCCTATTTTTGGTGAAAATACTTTAATATTTTCTTCATTAAGTACAATGTTGGCTTTGAGTTTGTCACACGTAACTTTCAGGATACTGAGGGAAGTTTTTGCTATTGGTAGTTTATTTAGCATTTCTATCATGCATCCCTTGCATAAAACCTTGATCATGGTATGCAACTTTTTAAATGTATAGTTGAATTCTATTTTTTAGTATTTTATTAAAATTTTGCATTTATGTTCATGAAGGATATTGGCCTCTAGTTTTGTATCCTTGAAGTATCTTTATTCAGTGTTAATATCATGGTAATATAGACTTTATATAAAGAATTTGGAAATGTTCCCTCCCTTTCAATTTAATGGAATAACTTTAGGAGTATTGGCATTGGTACTTCCTTAAAGATCTGGTGAAACTTAGCTATGAATTCACCAGGTCCTAGGCTTTTCTTTGTTGGGGATTTCTTTATTACCACTTCAATCTCATTGCTTATATTTTCACTGCTTAGATTTTCTATGACCCCTTGGTTAAGTTTTAGTAGGCAATATGTGTCTAGAAATTTATCCATTTCTTCTAGATTTTCCAACTTATTTGAATATATTCTTTCCTAATTACTTTATGGATTTCATCTGTGTCTGTTGTAATTTCCACATTTTCATCCTTAATTTTGTTAATTTTGGTCTTCTCTCTTTTGGTTTGTTTGGTTAGGGGTTAAAATTTTTTTTAGTTTTTCATAGCATCAATTTTTTGTTTCTTGATCCTTTGTGTTGTTGTTTTAGTTGCCATTTCCTTAATTTCAGCTCTACCCTTTATTTTTTCTTTTCTTCTACTAATTTTAAGATTAGTTTGTTCTTGTTTTTTCTAAGACTTTACGAAGCATCATTGGGTTGCTTATCTGAAATCTCTGTGTTTTTTAAATGTAGTCACTCATTTTTATAAACTTTCCTCTTAGCATTGGTTCCAGCTTCATTTGATTCTTTCTATTTTTCAATTTCCTCCTTTATATCTTCAATGACCCATCACTCATCATTAAAAAGTGAGTTGTTTATTTCTATAGACTTTCTGGTTGCTGATTTTTAATTTCATTCTAGTATGATCTGAAAAAATGGAAAAGATTAATTTCTTTAGTATTTGCTAAGACTAGATTTATGACATGATGAATTTTGGAGAAAGTTTCAAGTGGCTAAGAAGAAAATGTATTCAGTTGTTGGATAAATTATTCTGTACATATCTGTTAAATCCAATTCATCTAAGGAATATTTGCATCTGATGTGTTTGTTGATCTTCTGTCTAGGTGACCTGTTTATTAGTGAGAGAGGTGTATTGAAATCCCTCACTTTTATTGTATTGGTGTCCATTATTTTCCTTTATATTTAGCAATGTTTGTTTTATAAAATATTGGTACCCCAACATTTGGATCTTAACTATTTGTGATTATTTTATAGTCTTATTGAATTTGTCTCTTTTGCAATATGTAATGACTTTGTCTCTTCTGACTAATTTTGCCTGATATGAGAGTGACTGCATCTTACTTTTAGTTTTGATTTGCATGGAATATCATTTTCCATCCTTTCACTTTGAGTAGGTGAATGCCGTTTCCTTTGAGGTGTATATTTTGGAGAAAACATACAATTGGGTCATATTTTTTAACCCATCACTGGTCTGGGAATTTGTAGGTTCCCTAATTTTGCCAAGGGGCAGGTGCCAGAAGGGACCTCTGTCCTGCAGATCAAACCCTCTGGCATGGTTGGGATGCTTTCTAGCTACTGGTAAACTGTTGTGTGTGGAGAAGTGCTGTGTACCCAGGTCATGTAGTGGACCTCAACTCTCTTCCCCCTGCTGGCCGGGGGTTCACAGACTGTAGACTTGTGGGGACTTATTGATACTGGGGACAGCATTCACAGGGATTTCTTGGTACAGAAACAGCAGTACTGCAGGCATGGGGCTGATCACAAAGCACCCTGCCTTCCTCCAGTGTGGCTTTAGTGGCTCTGAAAGTTCCACAGCTGGCCTGGGACCTAGACCCCCATAGTTTAGAGGGGCTGGTGCCAGGTCAAACCTGCCCAGTGGACTGAACCCTTTGGGAGGTGGGCAGGGTGTTTTGTGTGTACCCTGGAGTCTTCAGTGTGTCTGAAGCAGCAGTGCCCAGGCGGTGGAGTGAGCTCTGCCTCGATGCCTCTGCTGGCCAGTGGGCTTCCCTGGCTCTAGACTTGCAGCACTCCCACCATATAAATTATTCAGACAGCTTGCTACCAGGTCATTCTTCTATGGTGCTATTTTCTGTGAACTCCAGGGAAGATGAAGATGCAGGGAATTGTTTCCCTAAGGTGCAGATTTAGGGAAAAAGGCTTAGGGAACCCCAAGAAGATGGCTCCCTGCCACACTTCTCTGCTTGTATATCCATCAAGGCAGTCCTTCTCATGCAGCTGCTCACTGTGTAGTTCCAGCTTCAGCTAAATCCAGACTGACTTTCCCCTCTCCAGCTCTTTCTGTAATAATTTTGTCAGATATGGCTTTCCCTCCCTTTGTCGGATCCCTCCCCATTGTCCTGTCCTGGCTTTGTTGGTGGTGGTGCAGGTTTAGACCTGATTAAACCTTTCTTATCTCTGTTCCAGTAACCAGAGTCTCTTCACTACTTTGTCCACTATTGAATCTCAGTATGTTCCCTCAACCACCCACTGAAGTGTCTCAGGGTGAATGTTCTGGAGCTATTTTCATTTGGAACTGCAAAGGAGACACAGACACAGCCTATTTCTACAGGGTCATCTGAGCCTCCGCCTCTCATTTTTATCCAGGGTATTATATAAGAAAGTACCTATCTCCGGGGATTTTCTTTAGACCTTTCCAAATATAGTATTATGTCTCATTTGATGATATTCTAAGTTCTAAATAGAATTAATTTGAAGAATACTGTATTTCCCAATGAACCACCACCATTGTGCAAATATTGCTTAAATTTTTATGTGCCTTTCCCTACCCCTACCTATTATATCATTGTCATTATCTCAGATTCTCACAATTTATCTTGTATTCTTGTATATTGTAACTCAGATGACCATGTCTGTTTTATGTCTCATTTTGCTTGGCATGTACAAGATAATGTCAGAGGTCCCAGAAAAATATTTTTTTTGCCCCTTTCCCTTAATAGGCTCTTGATAGAAGTGATAACTTTTTGATCACAAATTTTTAACTCATCAATAAGCTGTACTCCTAAGTAATGGGCTTATATATACATTGTGGTATGGTTCTAAAAATGTTTTGGTTTTTTACATTTTTATGTAACAAAAAAAGCAATGAATGGGAATTATAATATTTTGTTTTTATTTTCCCATTTTCCATTCATTCTTGACTTTGTGTACCAAGACTTTGTGTACCACAGGACAGAAATTTTATTTTAGTATGGACTGAAAAAAGATCATAGAATAAGCAAAGGAACAGCTGAGTTTGTAAAGTGTTCAGTCTAATTTATGTGAAGAACTGATTTAAAGAAACTTCAGATAAACCTTCCAACCCATAAGGCTTATATAAACACAGACACTAGACATTTAAGTGGTGTCATTACAATAACAATGTATTATACTGAAATACACAGGTAAATAGCTTTTGGCTGTCATTATAGATCACTATTTTCTAATCCTTAGAAAACGTTAATGAGCATATGAGAAATGGCATTCTTTTCTTTTGCCATCCTATCTGTTAAACATGAATGGATTTAAAGCAATTATGAGGAACAGATTTATCTCTTTGCCAATCCAAAGGCATAGATAAGTTTTCTTTTTTGTTGGATTAAGGAATGAGTCAGTGTTCTAAGTACTTAATTTTTAAATAGTGAATGATACAACAGATGCTGCCAAATCCGTATCACTTTTTGATATTGTGATTATTTCAAAGCCTTCAGATACATACTTCAAATGAGTTGATATACTATTAAAATTTACCAGTAAAGCATATGATAATTCTAGTAGCAGTATTAAAAATATGATTGATGAAATAGAAGTGCATATTTCAAAGAAAACTGCCAGACTTTTTGACATCTAAAGTAGTATACATTTTGAAAAAATTAATATATTTGAGTAAGGCACACCCCAGTTTTTTAAATCTTAGCTTGAATCCTGAGCCAGTACTTAAGCCATCTTCATCTTTTGAAAAACATGATTTTTGTATACTAAATGGGATTGGTCTTATATGGTTTGCTCCATTTCACCTACAGATTTGATTAAGTGGTAAGAAATGATCTACTTTCAAATTTATGATGGGAAAATTCTCAAAATACTTTTTTTCTAGGCAAGGGCACAAGAGGAAGACTCTTAAGAAATTTTTTTGTGTGTGTGTTCCCAGTGACCCACAATGATGTTGCACTTCCAGGAGAAATCTCTGTGATTTTCTCTTTCCAGCCTTTATCTCAAGGGCCTGTATTATCAATCCTCCAGGAAAGATCAGAGGTCTTATGTATAGTCATTCACATATTACTCACCTGATAACCTTGATGATCAAGCATACAGCCAAATAGGAAGAAGACAATTATTTTAAGATGCCCCAAATAAATCCTACATGAACTTTATTGTTGGGCTAGAACATTTGTCCATCAATCACAAATTTATAAACTATTCTAACCAGCTTGAGTATATGATGTTCCAAGTTCTGAGTGTCCTTCATAAAACTTTAGGTGTCTACAGAGAGGATATTGTTAGAAGCAGGCAAATCAGTGATACCAAGAAGATGAAGCTGAGTATGAACCAAGGAAAAACCTTTAAAGAGCAGAGGACTGTGTCAATGGAAAAAGAAATTTCTTTGTGTCCTTATTTGCTACTTTATCTTGTGTCTTATTTCTCTCTTACTGACGTCTTTACTGATACACCACCCACCTACTTTCATACCATCTTAACTATTCTTTGAGACTTGTCTTTCTGAGGTAAAAATTACCCATATTGTTGCTAGGTACAGTGATGTTTTTTCAACCCTGTTACCCTTGATCTCTTAAACTGAAGGTCATCTCTGTCCTTCCTTAGCTTTTGCAGCATTTGAAAATGGGGGTACACTGATTTACCTCATTTTTCTTTTTCTTTGGTTCCAACAATCTCTTTCCTTCTCTGTTCCATGCCTTTGGAGCTCTCACTAGTCCATATTTACTTCTTATACACGGGATCAGTCTTTTCCCTTTATTTTTCTACTTTACCTCCTTTCTTAAAGAATTCACCCACCTTTGACTCTACATATATCTAAACACACATATAAGAGGTATGTGACCAGTGAGTACAAATAACTATCTGTCCAGCAACCCTGAACATTCATCCCAAGGCCAGTTTGCATGCATTTTCCTGTTCATGTCTCACAATAATCTTCTCCATTGATGCAGTTATAATTCTCATTTATAGATAAGGAAACAGAGCTTTGAGATGTGTTCATTTACTTAATTGCATTCACACAGGTAGCAGGGCATAGAGGCTGCAACTGAATTTATCTCTACTTGACATAGTTGTTGAACACTCCTTTTGAGTGAGGTATAGTGTTCAAGAGCTCAGCAACTCTGGTCTCTGGTCTCTTGTTGGTTTTATTTTCAGAAAACATCACTGGATACCAAAGATGACTTAACCTCTCTGAAAGACATACAGGAGACCTGGACTGATGTTGCCTACATAGTAACCCTTTAAAAATATTGCTAGGCTCAAGATGTCTGCAAAGACTTCAATCTACTTGCTTTGCTTTTCTTCTTTCTTTTTTCTTTTCTTTTCTTTTTCTTTTTCTTTTTTTTTTTTTTTTTTAAGGAGACAGGGCAAGATGACTTGGTCTAAAATATGGAAGACATTTTAACATAGAAACATGAAATTTTAAATATTATGTTTCTGAGGTGGGAGGCACTTAAAAATTTTGGTCAACCTCTGTGTTAAAAAAGTTCTGGATCAGTTGGTGGGTTTTTGGAATGAAGATGTTATTGGCTTATTGAGCCTGAATCTGTTCCCAGTCCTCTGCCCATAATTCCCTCTATGGTAAGAGCTGGCAAAGCTGCATGCTTGCTCTTAGTTTCCCTTCATACTGTCGATGACCTAGTGATCAGTGCTGGATAACCTATGTAAAAAGAAGTGTGATGGAGACATTTCCAAGAATTTTTTTTCTTTTCTTATTAAAAGGGACAGATGCTGCACTATCTTCTTTCCTTCTTACCCAGATTTAGACTTGATAAGTATAGTTATAGCAACTATTTTGTAACCATTGATGTTCAGAGAAATCCTGGCCTCAATATTATTGAGCTACTAAATCAATGCCTAATTCAGATTTTTAAATTTTTCTTTATCCATTTTTAAATTACATTGTCATTTACTTCACCAAAACTTTTGTTTGTTAGTTTTGGGTACTAGGAATTAAACCCAGGGCCTTGTGCATGCTAACTAATGTAATTAACCATTGACTTTCAACAAGGTACACAGCAATTACTAGATTTGATTTATGACAAAAAAATTTGGGGATCAATTCAATATAATGATATAAAATTTCTATAAGCCTTTTGGGCTTATCTGAAAAGTAAATAAATTACATGTTGAATTTGATAGCCATAACAGAATTACAAATATGGCCCACTACCAAATGATTATTTTGCTTAACCGGATTCCGGAAGAGACAAAATGAGCGTGAGACATTAACAAAAACTGGATTTACTTCATAGCCATACCAGCTTTTGGCTGTCTAACACTGGGTAAGCCAATTGTCTTAATCTGTTTAGACTGCCATGACAAAATAGACTATGCGGCTTGGATCATAGGAATTTATTTGCTCACAGTTCTGGAGCTTAAAATGGCCAAGGTCAAGTTACTGGCAAATTCATTTCCTCCTGAGGTCACTCATCCTGCCTTGCAGATGGCCATCTTCTTGCCTTCTCCTCACATGATGAAGAGAGAGAGAGAGAGAGAGAGTTCCTGTGTTTCTTTCTTTTCTTATAAGGTCACTGGTGTCAACATAGGGCTTCATTATAACCTAATTGCCTACCTGAACACCCATCTTCAAAAATGATCTCACTGGGGATGAGGATTTCACATATGAATTTTATTTTATTTTTGGTACCATCAATTGAACCCAGGGGTGCATAAACACTGAGCCACATCCCCAGCTATTTTTATTTCTTTTATTTTGAGACAGGTTTCACTGAGTTGCTTAGGGCCTCACTAAATTGTTGAGGCTAGTCTTGAACTTGCGATCCCCCTGTTTCAGACTTCCAAGTTGCTGGAATTACAGGCATGCACCACCACACCCAGCTTATATATGAATTTTAGAGGAGGATAGCCATGAGATCCATAGAATTGACCTTATAATACACAAAGTCCTAAGAGGAATCCTCAGTTCCTCCATCTTGGAACATAGTCCAGTCATTTCTCTGTTCATGATATATGATGAATAATGATGATTTAACATGCCTCTCTCCCCTCTTGTCAACCCAGGATAAATGAATAATGATATTTTCAATATAATTTTCTCTAACTCAAAATTTACTTTGTCCATACAAAAAGAATTATAATAAAATCAATGAATATGCTTTAATCTTTATTAAATAGTTTTTCTTAACAGAAGACTCTTTTAGTTCTTTCTCCATTTCAGTGTTGGGAAATATCTGAATTTATTTTCAGCTTTTAAACTGCGATATATATAAATAAGTAGATGTAGCACTTCAACTTACAAACTTGATTGTTAATTTATACTGTTTTTTTCATTTTCTATTTTTATGTAGTTCATGAACATTTAGTATGAGTTTGAATAAGGGTAGAAAGGATGGTATGGATGGTAAAAGTTGTATTTAAGAGGCAACGTCTCAAAGTCTTGGTGACCTATTCTCTGTGGCGATAATAGTGAAGAGAGAGTGGGAGTGGTTTAGGATAGTTCTCTGGTTTCTGTTTTGTCTCATAGTGGATAGCCTTGGCACTACCTTATCTAGATTTGGATTGACTTCAGTAAATGAGTCCATGTATGTGGATGTACGGAGTTTGAAATATGTGTGAAATTATCAGATAGAGACATTCAGTAAGCAGTTAACTACATAGATAAAAACTGGCAGCTTAGGAAATAAATGTAAAAAGCAAAAATAAAAACTAGCTACATATCTCAATCTGAGAATCAGTGGTAAGAGTATAGATAAATTCATAGGAGTAAATGAGTTTTGTACAGGAATAGTGTGTAGATTCAGAAGGAGATAGGAAGTGTGCTCATTAAGGATCTTGGGAACTCTGTCATCTAAAAGGCAGATGCAGCAATGAACCATCCCACATACAAAATTAAACTTGAGTAGGTAAAGAGCAAGGTGAGTCATATAACAAAAGGCAAGGGGATGGAGTTATGGACAAAGATACCTAAAATATCAAGTAATGCTGAGTGTTCATAAAAGAAGTTCTAAATTATGCCTACTGAATTTATTTATCAGAAGAATATTGCTTAACATATTGGTGGCAGAGGGTGTAGGGAGACAGGACAGGGGAAATCTTAGCAGTAGATTTTAAGAACTACTAGCTAGTCGGAGATGCAGAAATAGAGGAGTAAGCAGATGTTTAGTTTAAAATGCTATGATAAGCATGTATCTATGCAAAAGAGAAGATCTAGTAAAGGGATTTTAAAAATTCAAAAGGAAGTGGGAAAATAAATGAAGAATACTCAAAGATGCAAAAGACACTGGGTTATGTGTGTGGATCGGGTTGAGAAGAACTGCAGAAGAATTTTAAGTGACAGTAGTATGCTGTCATTATGGTGAATGATGTCCTGAAAGTTGTAGTGAGGCAATTATTTTAATCAAGATATTGGATGTTATTTATATTTAAAAAAATAATTTTAGTTAATAGTAGAGGGAACAAGTTAGAGAAAGTAAGATTTGGAGCAAGACAACCAAGGTAAGTGAGGCAGAGGGAGATGATCAGAGGAAATAATTGTAGAAACATTAACTTGGGATCAGCAGTGCTTGGTAAACAACCAAGAATAGTAAATAGGAGGCAAAGTAGATAGAAGATTTGAGAAGTGGTTCAAGTTCCTAATATGGGTGCCTGATGAAAGCATGATATGATTAATTCGGAGGAATTTGAAGTGTGACAAGTTGACCCATTTTAGGCATCCTTAATGTTATCTGATTGTGGACAATCCAAGCGAAAAAATAATTTATTTTAGAAAGCAGGGTAGGAGAGTAGGGGGATAACAAAGCCTGGTCACAAGATATGAGAGCATTGTGATATAGATGTCTCAGTGTAGGAGTGGAATACTGTGGTGAAACTAGACATAGAAGAGAAGGTGGGGCCTTGCATGAAACCTTGAGGAACACTAAGATGGAGTCAGGTAGCAACAGGGAAAATAGTCAAAAAGGTGAAAATTATACTCAGGGATAAAACTGAACTGGAGAGCACAGATTCACAAATTCTGTTTAAAAGCTGATGTAAGAGCAAGTTCTATAACTTGTAAGTGTCCATTGAATTAGCCACAGAAGGGCTAATTTGTTATATGAAGACTTCTCAGTAGAACGATGAAGGAAACCACCAGATTATAGCAAGACTAACTCACTAACAGGAGTAGAGTAACTGCAGACAGAATACAAACCACTGTTTCACTAAGTTGGTTAATGAAGTGAATGATGGACATAGGAACAAGGGAGAAGTTATTATTTTCTTGCCTTGGGTCATTTTACAAAAGAATTTTGGGTAACAGAAGCCCATTTACTGTTTTGGATTAAAGAAGCACATGTACCAACAACAGGGTAGATGATCCTGCTTTCCTCTTAGGATCCATGTTTTAAAGAATTATAAATATTAATGCAATCATCTAATGAATAGAGTGTGGCCAAAATCATGGATATGTTATGTCTGAAGACACACTGGAGTCTGTTAGTGATATAGATTTGTAACTTTCTTCAGGGCTTTCTTTGTAGTCACATAGTTGACTTAATGTTTTCATCCTAAACAAGATTGAGTATTTTAATAAAGTCATGACTAGTGCTAAGTATGCTGTGATAACATTTAAGAAATGCTAAAGATGATGAGTGTCCTATAATTACTTGTTTTTATCAGTATTTCATTTCTTATAATTGCTTAATTTTATTTGCATCTTATTGCTTTTACTTATATTAGTGATTGTTTTAGTTTGAATTTTTTCACAAGTCACAAGTTAAGTTTCAGAATTTCATTGTTGACTAATAATAAAAACTAGAAAATCTTTTCTTTCAATGCTTATGTAGTCTAGCTGGAGATTGCATCCTTGGTCACAAACTTAACCCTTAAGTTAATTATGTCCTTAGATATGTGATATCCATAATAAAGTTCCTTTAAATGCCAGAATCTCATTATCATGGAAGTATTATACTATTCCCATTTCTTAGAAACATTATTTGCATCTTTATCTTATACTACTACTTGAAAACTGGTAAGGTTTTAAAATGAGTTTGAAAGAAGCTGCAAATATTTCCCTAGGATTTTCCACCCATTTAAAAACAAAAATGATTTTAGATGTGGTCCCTATGTACATTGTCTTAGTTCATTTTGTGTTCCTATACCAAAACACCTAATGCTAGGTGCTTTAGGCTTCTTTAGAATAAAGGCTTATTGTTTTAGTCAGCTTTTTCACTGCTGTGACTAAAAGACCTGACCAGAACAATTTTAGAGAAGGAAAACTTTATTTGAGGGCTCTTGGTTTCAGAGGTCTCAGTAAATAGACAGTTGGCTCCATTGCTCAGGGCTCTAGGTGAGGCTGATCATCATGGTAGAAGAGTGTGGTGGGTGGGGTTCACACGGTGACCAGGCAGCGATAGAGATCTCCATTTTCCAAATACAAATATATACCCTAAAGTCACACCCCCAAAGTCCCACCTCCTCCAGCCTCACCTACTTCCTTCAATTATCCATTAATCCCATCAGGCGATTAATTCACTGACTGAGTTGAGGTTCTCATAACCCAATCATTTTTCCTCTAAAACTTGTATTGTCTCACACATGAGCTTTTGGGGGACACCTCACATCCAAAACTTAACACTTATTTATCACACAGTTTTGTAGACTAAAAAGTCCAAGATTGGGCAGATTTACTTTGTTGGCCTCTGTTTACTGGGTATGTTGTGACATGGCATATGGCATCATGGCAGGGGAGAGAGAGAAGGAAGGAGAGAGAGAGAGAGAAAGAGAGAGAGAGAGAGGGAGAGAGAGAGGGAGAGAGAGATTGATTGCAGTGAAGTAGTATAATAAGACAGGAAGCAAGACACCTGGAAGAGAGACCAGGAAGGAGCTAGGTTTGCTGTTATATAATAACCCTTTCTCATGGGAGCAAATCCACTCCTTTGAAATCTGAACCACTTCTGCAAGACAGCATCAGTATATTCAAGGAAAAAGATCCCCATTGACCTAATTAACCTTCTCAAGACCCCGTTGACCTGATTAACCTTCTCAAGACCCCACCCCACGACTTCAACACTGCCACACTGGGGACCAAGCTTTCTCTCCATGAACATTTGGGGGATAAACCAGAGCCAAACCATAACATATATGTATTATATATTTATATATAATTTATGTGAAAATGTGTGGCAAAAACACGTACTCATATTGAAATGAAAGAAAAATGGTAATACCCACTTAATTAAAATGTAAGTAGAGAAGCAAAAAACCAAGAGATCAATTTATTATATCATGCCTTCCTGAACAATATTAAAATTAGCCACAAAACAATGTTTTGATGACAAAATTCTTTGATCTCAGCTGAATGTTAATATCAAATGAGAAAATATTTGAATATTAAGATGCAACAGAAACATTTTGAATATTAATATAAAATAAAAAAAATTGAACAGAAATAAAGCATGACTCTCTCCAAAGAATATAAATCAGGGAGAGGTGAAAAGATTCCGGAAGACTTTTAGGTTTGTTTTTGAAGCAACTCTGAGCAAGTTCTGAAGGTCTATAAAGACATTTTAAGAAGCTGAGCCTGGAGACATGGAAGGCAGAGAGTCAGGAGAGTGAACTGGGTAAGCCAAGACTGGACTCTTACCAGGTGGGAATTTATTTTCATAATGTGTTGAGGCTCACCATGGGCTTTCATTAGTACCAAGACTTTTATAGTTTAGGACTGATTGAAGTCTACAGATGTAGCCTCTTACTTCCCCTTCACTATAGAGACCAAATAATCTCTTCAAGGGCTCACAAGGGAGTTGCAGAGTCAAGCAGGTCTGGTTGCCAAGAACTCTCCCTCTTTCAACTAACTAAAACCACTGAATTTTTCCTTGTTTTCCTTGGAATATGAACAAATACCATGGGGATTCAATGTTCCCAAGAGTTTAGTTTGACTGCAATGTTTGAAATTAGGTCTGAGGTCCCTCTTCCAGCGGCAATCTTTCCTATAACATCAAAGGAACCTATACACCTATCTTTCAGTACTGTGTCCAAGACAAGGAACCTGCTACCTCCTCAAATAATATACTGTGTTTCATTCCCGGGAGTAGACCGAGATTCTCATAAGAAAGGGGAGGATGAGGACGTACCCAATTACAAACGTATTAAACTCTACCTTCTGTCTTTTTTCCTTTTAATGTTAAGTGCTGAACCTTATGGTGCCTGTCAACCTGTATTAGGTTTTATAACCAAAATATAGAACTTTCTGGCTTTTTCTAATGCATATAATCTTATTTATTTTAGTTTATATTCTGAGCTATACTTATCTTTTGAAATATAGTCATGACATTTATCATGTACACTGTGTTAACATTTTAACATCTCCAAATTTGATAAGTATGCTAATATTTTCTACATGAGCTGTAGATAAACATTGTAAAGCACCGCTCTGCCAAGAGTAAGACCCACACACATATATACACAACCACTAAGTAGTCTTAGAACCACTATTACTCTTACATTGTTTCTAAGCTTTATAAATTCACCAAATTATGATTTCAAGTGTCCCATATATCATCTCCTTTACCATTATTATATTTTAAAATCCTTTGTAAATGTCACTGCTAAAATTAAAGTGCACTGAGTCCATTGGATGCTTCTAAGCTGTTCATCTAGTTAACTTCAAAAAAGAAATACAGGTATTTTTTATTACATAACAATTTTGTGAGAAATTTTAGCTTATCTATTACAACAGTTTTCCCAACAATCCTTTTGGGTAGATAAACAGTATTTCCTTTCCATTTTTTTAGACAGGCTGCCTCAAATCCAATTTCTGTAATGAATATTACAATACCATGATGTTTTTTAAACTAAATTTTGTTACTAGTGCTTACCACAGCACATATGATTGCCAAATGAGAAGGTGAGCATATAGGTATTCTCGGATGATTTACCTAAGGTCTGGTATGGGAGAGGTGCTCATGTAACTACTGGACTAATGGCAGGGGTAGGAATGTGTGGCAGTGGTAGGAATGTGTGGCAGTGGTAGGAATGTATAGCAGTGCACCTTCTACTTCAAGGCATTTACTTAGGGTTATAAGGTATACAATGGCTTTCCTCTTGGTGAGGTGACTGTCAGTTATAAGGATCATGAAAGCAACTGCGCCCTTAATCCGACAGGGAATTCCTTCACACCTTGCCTTCTTAATTTTTGTCTATTTGTATTAGCTTGATGAGATTAGCTCTTTTGGAGTTATAATTTAATAATACTGATAATGACAATAACATACTGCAAAAGAAAGCAGAGGAGAAGGAAAGAATATGAAGGAGAAAATGAGAAGAAAATGGAGGTAATATTCTAAAATTTACTGAGGAGTTACTGTGCACTAATGTTGTACCACTTACTATCTTCACAAACCTACCTTCTGTTGTCACTTTTTCTACTTTCTATTCCCTTTTTGGATTTATTAGTTATATGATTTATACACTGTCAGAGCTTGTAACTTTTTGCTTTTCATTCTGTCACCCTTATCCTCACCTTCGAGACATGCAGATGAAGAGAGTCACAGCTCACCTCAGTCCTCCTCTGCAGGTTTTCCTGTCACCTCTTACTAGGGATTGTCCTCTAGGTACTTGTAAAGAAAGTACCTGTGTTAACAATATTACCTCAAGTCTTGAATGTCAAAATGGTTTGTTTTCACTTCTATATTTGAAGGAAAGTTTGATTTGTTGTAGAATCCCTGGAACATAGTTTCTTTTCTTTTCTTTTTCTTCCTTCCTTCCTTCCTTCCTTCCTCCCTCCCTCCCTTCCTTCCTTCTTTCCTTCTTCCTCTCCTCCCTCCTTCCTTCCTTCTTCTTCCTCTCCTTCCTTCCTTCCTTCCTTCCTTCCTTCCTTCCTTCCTTCCTTCCTTCCTTCCTCTTCTCTTCTTTCCTTCCTTCCTTCCTTCCTTCCTTCCTTCCTTCCTTCCTTCCTTCCTTCCTTTCTTTCTCTTTTCTTCATTATCTTCTGATGTTGAATGTGACCATGTAGAAGTCTGAACTGGGTATAATTTCTGTCTTTCACCCTCTTTTGTCTTATCTAGCTGCCTAAATAATTGAAATAATTCTACCAGGACATGTCTTATGATTTCACCTGTGACTTAGAGTTATGTTTTAATCTGTAAATTATCAGTGGATTCAATTTTCTTTATTAATGAAGTTTTTTAATCATGTATGTGTATATTAAGTATATATTTTTCTGTTCCATTGCTTTTTCTGTCTTTCTTGTGTATTCAAAATTTATATATGTTGCATCCTTTTTCAATATTTTCTATTGTACCTTTCTTTATTATTCTTTTTGTCTCACCTTCCTTCCCTCCTTCCTGTCTTCCTTCTTCCTTCTCTCTTTTTTTTATCTTTTTTTCCTGGTTCTTTTAATTTCCCTTTCTCATTGTCATTCTGTGCATTTTGTTAAATGCACATTTAAAAAATATTTTACTTTGTGGTGTTTATTGTGCTTTTTTTTAGTTAATTGTTGTTTATAGAATAGTTTTCCATTTTTTTCTGTCTGTCTGAAGCTCTACCAATTCTTTTTTCCTCTTGTGTTATCTGACCATCTTCTTTGTGCATTGTTCCAATTCTGTTTTGTGGTGTCCCTCAGAGCTTAAATTGCTTCACTAAAATTTTTTCTTTAAATATTCTTTTTCTACAATGACTCAATTTTATTTGTATTTTTGCTACTCAGCAGGGACATCTCCTTGCATTTCCAGTGCCTAGCATAGAATCCAGTTCGTGGAAGATAGAAAATGTGAACAAAAGGACATATGAAGCCATGTGTAAACTCCTCCCATTGTTGGAAACAAATCAGTATAACTACAGAGTAAGGTGGGGGAATTTATTGTCACAAAAACTTGAAGGGACCTTGGGGACTGCAGCTTGAACTGTGCCCTGACAACTTCTTTGATCGCAGCCTGTACATCTGTAAATTTTTCATAATTCAATATTTTTCTAATGCTCTTTTCTTACAGGTAGAATTCTATGGTTAATTTCTGCATCTTTCTTATTGTCTCTATGTGTGGCTGTGTGTTTATTTCCTTTTGTTTCTCATACTTGGATATCTTGGGATTTTTTTCTGGATCAACTCTCTGTAGGAGATCCAGATGGTAGTGAAAATGTACTCACAATATCAGCACACATAACACCCCCCCCCACACACACACCACACACATTTACATCAATGAATAGAAGAGACAATTTGTTTGCATGATCATTATTTTTAGCAACCAAAGGACATCCTCACTGAAGATTCACTAGGCATCATGAACATGATTTTGGTCAGTTCATACATGATATACAGGGATCCCATGTACCACCCCAAGCCAAGAATATCACCCAGAAAGCTTCTTGTCTCATATCCTAGGCCCACCCTTTGATACAGAGCATGAGCAAGCTGGAGATGACATAGTGGAAAAAGGAGATTTAGTCTTCCAGACACAAAAAGGACTGCCTTCTTCATGCAGCTCAATTGCAGTTCTCTTTAAATGATGGAGACAAAGACAAGAGCAAGAGCTCAGAAATGGTGTTTGCCATTGTAGGACCCATCACCCCAATTCAGTTGACGGAAGAAAAACAAGACATTTTTGAGGACACTGGGAATTTTGTCTACAACATTTTGATCTGGGCCTTCACTATTATAATTTTTAAGTAACTTTAGCTAAAAGTTGCAAAAAATGCTAGAATAGATATGAATAGGTGTGGATAAGCCTGGGCACAGCTGAGTTCTGCCTGAGCAGCACAAGTGCAGTGAAATTTGATGAAGAGATCTTAGTGAGGGGAGCTACAGTAGACGAAGATCAGCTCATTCTCTGCAGGATGGTCCTCATGTGCTTTCAGTTTTGTCTTCTACATGTCTGGCAGATCAGAGTGTTAAAAACAGAAAAAATGTCAAATCCCATTGAAACACCAGTAACCTTAATACTGGATAGTGTCAAACTCTAGTTTTCTGATCTGTCTGGGAAACATGGCAGCTTATGAAACTGATCATAAATAATGTAAAGGAAGGTATCTATATCTGCGGAGGTCAAATAACAAAAACACTTATGGTTTGGGTTGTTAGGATGATTTAGAAATAATGTACTGATGTGTTGAAATTCTATCAAATTTCTATGCCCAGGCTTTAGTATGGGAGTTGTGGGAGATGAGAGATTCCATTAATGGGAGCCAAATGAGAAGTGGCAGAGTTCATGTCAGGTGGAGCAAGGAGATGAAGGTGAATGATAATTGAAGTAAGGAGGGAGAAGAGAGTTAACACTTCTTGTAGACTTATTGTGTACTGGGCACTGTTCTATGTCCCCTGCATGTATTTACTCATATAACATTCAAAAACCCCCATGAGGTGAACACCACTACTATTCCAATTTATACATGAAAAATTAAGTTGTTAAAAAACTCACAGAGCTGTTCAATATCAGAGCGTCAACTTGAAAACAGAAGAATTTGAGAACCTGCACTTTTAAACTTAGGCCCTACTGCTGCTCTGGAGATAGAGGATTCTGAGAAGTGCTTGTGAAGAAATTGCATTTTTTAATGCATAGGAAATTTCAGAGAGCAACTTGGAATGTGTTGAAGGTGGAAGAGAACAATGGTAAAAGTCAAGGAGAGGCCCAGGGAGTAAGATGGTGTTTAGGGGTGTGAAGGGAAGAATCACCTTGCTCTACAGAGGACCTCTGCCACTTCACAGGTGCAGAGGGGAAAACACCCCTCATTCCTTCCAGAGTTGTTATATCATAATTCTTTCTTGGTAATAGAATTTGCTACCAAACATTTCCCCTGTGACAACAGACTCAAGGGTGCTTACTCACTTTTTATCGTAGACCCTTATTGAAACTGTTGTGAACACATTCTGTTTTCTCTTTAAGGAGAGAATGCATGTAGGCATAAATGCAAATGAAATGTTTATTCTCCAAGATTGAAAAAGAACTGAGGGAAATGCGATTTTTGCAAAGGCACTGTAGGAATGTAGGGACTGTACAATGTGTCTCAGGCATCTCTACGGGGCAAGGATAGCCCGATCTGGTGAACAACAGAATGTGTGGATACTAATAAAAGAAGGAAGAAGGAAGCAAAATAATAAATCCAGTGAAATCATATAAGCTGTTTCTTCATGGCCTCACACATTTCAGTGCATCCAGAAAACTCAGGATTTGCTGCTGTGATTGGAATTTCTCCTGAAGGCAAGTAAGAAGAGCAATGCTTAGCTTTTGGTTCAAAGGAAGGGCAGCACAAAGCAGACTGCCTTGGTTCCAGATCCAGAGGGAAGAACTAGTAGAGCACACACAGTGTGGGTGGGACTTTTTGGTGTCCCGTACTGTGAACTGGAGTATGGGAAATTTCCTTAAGCTTCTAAAGGCAGGGAAGACCCCACATGACCTCTGTTATATGCACATACTGGCAAGACTCACCTCAACCCTCTGAAGCATATCTGCAAACCTTAGGCTAATACTTTGATCTGCAGAGATGTTTCTTTAATACTAAGCTGTCTTCAAATAACAAAAACATGACCCTCATCAGTCACTAGCACTCAGTATATGGGAATCCAAAGATTTTTTATGAGTTTATTTGTCTGTTTTCTCCTCATGCTTCACTGGATTTGAGCAAGTTCAATATTGATTCCACTGCCTGTGTACACTTGAGTCCCTAAGTGTCTTAAGTGTCCTGTCAGTTTTCTGTCTTTGCATTCTGTTCTGTTTGATGTGAGGACTGCAACAGAGACACTCATGGAGAATGTTTTGTGGGAAGTTTGTAAGTCAGGCCACCTCTGCTGCCCAGAGGAACACAGAGTCTCAGCATGCACAGGGCTGAGTCTGGTTTTCTTCTACTGGTAGAAGGGAGGATTCTTTCCAGGCCTTTGTCTGCCTGCCATTGCTGAGGAAACAAAACCCCTCAGGACAGCTCTGTGATAAAACTGACCTCAAACGGTTTTGAAGAAAGTGTAGCTTCCATTCTTTTTGGCTTGTCAGAGCTGATGCCTACATATTCCTTTTTCTTTTTCCTGTCAAAGAGTTAATAAATTCCTGTTAAAAAGGACCAGGGGTCAAATTATATGGTCATTTGTATAACTTTTTGAACAAACATTAGCAGTCTTTCTTATGTCTACATCTTTTAAGAAACAGGAAATTCAAAGGTCAAACATAGTAAAGAACCTAAATTAAGCAGTATTAGAAACAAATGCTCATTTAAAAGAATGACATGTACATGCAAATATATAATTTATCTGATCATTAATTGAAAACTAGTTAACATAGGTATTTAAAAATTAATTAACACAATATGCTATTTGTTGGATTATTAAACCTGGAGATACTCCCAGACTCCTGAGTTCATTTGGCTCACTGTCAAATTTCAGCTTTTACTGGAATTATTGCAGTGATATGAGTTGAGAATTGGGAAGTATTATTTGAGAGAAGAGGGAAGGGATCACAGGACAGGGGAAGGGAGGGCAAATGGAAGCAATGAGGGGGAGAAGTGATCAAAATATGTTATATGCATGTACAAATTTGCCACAATGAAACTCAATATTTAAAAAACATTGCCTATGGGTGGTTCTACTAGCTAAGAGCAATCATAAGGAAATATGAGCATCAGTCATGCATCTATAAGGAGCTGAGTTCTGACAGCAACCATCTGAGCTTGGAAAGGAGCTCTAGAAAGACTGTAGCTTGGCAGACACCTTAGTTTTGGCTTTGTGAAACTCTGAGAATAGAATTCATCTATGCTATACATGGACTTCTCATTCACAGAAACTGAGATAGTAAATGCAGTTTGTTTGAAGCTCTGCTAAATTGTGGAAACTTACTGTACGGCAATAGAAAACTAATGCACTAGATTTAATAGTTAACCAGGCAGGGAACATTTATTGATGACAACTTGCACCATAGCTATGCCCTTTTAGAAACTTCTAGGAAAATGTTGTTTAATATTTTCCAATTTTATTCATAAACTGGGCAAAAGGCCCTGTAAAGTCTTGAATTGCTGAAGAGTATGAATGGTTAATTGGCTGGCACTTTCTTTGGGTATAAGAGTTGTTGGCTCATTAGGACATTCAATTAGTGTTTCACTAGGACATTTTAGTTGTTTCTGGAAATGCTCTATGTATTTCTTACTTTTTTAAAATATACTTTTTTAATAATAGATAATACTTTGAGATAAAAAATGATAAATATTGAGGACTTACAATGTTCAAAGCACTGAGAAAAGTGTTTTAGTGTGATATCTTACTTCATCCTCATAATACCAATGTAAGATCAGCAGTAGTGTTTTCTATATTGTAGCCAAGTGGGATATTAGAGTATGGAAAAGTAAACCAATTTGTCTAAAGTCACACATGAGAATATGGAATTCCAACTCAGCCCTGTTAACTTTAGGGTTTTGGACCAAGGTCTGTGGTCTCTGAAGTCAAAGTCTCTTTGCCTTGTTGCCACCTCAACCTACTTTACTCAAAAACATTAAAAAATACACAAAAACTATATGTGCGATTGTAACATTTCCTTTGTTTTATTTGCTTAAAATGCATGTCTGCTATAATTTGTCCTTTCTATACCACACAAAATGAATTTTTAATTAATCATTTATATTAAATTTAATGATGATTACATTTACATTAATTTCCTTTCAAAGAATTTCTATTCCTAATAACACAAGAAAAATAGATTGCAAAATGAAAAAAAATACAATATAAATCAACATAAGTGATGCAACACAGAAATGAAGACCATCAGATCCATAGTGCCTTTCCTTGTAGGAAAAATAAAATCTAGGATAGTTCTCAGGCATCATAAGGTATGGATCCCTGTTGCGACTGATGAAACATAAAACCTCTTTCCAGAAAAATGGTCATTCCCATAAAATATTTGCATACAAGTTCAGGGAGAACTTTGTCAACCATCCCTGACCCAGGTTTAGAATTTCTGACTCAACAGAGATAGAATTAGCTGCAAATTTTTTATAATTGTAGTTATATAGGTTATCTTAATTTATCTGTTGATCATTGAACAAATGAGTTTCAACTATGAACTTAAAAATTTAGTGTTTCCATCTGTTCAAAAAAGAAGTAACAATCTGTATGTCTCATAGTATCTGAGTCACTCTGTTGTCACTCCATTAAATGTCCATACTTTGTACAGTGTCCTTTCTTACGTTGTGGGACACAAAAACAAACAAGACCCGACATCTGCTTTAAAAGAAGTGTCAAATTAGTACCATAGGAAAACAGAGAAACACTTGCACTAACAGTATAAATGATATTAGAAAAACTTGTAGAAGATGATATTGAATCAGAATACTTGGATTACTAAATTCTTCCCTGGTACTGAAGTCTGTCCCAGAAGTCTCCAGGCCTTGGGAGTGAGCCCCTACAATGAACTGAAATTTCCTAATAGGTGAGCAGCAGAGGTAGGGAGTGGCATTGCTAGTAGAATGAAGTGAGTAGCTAAAGAGGAGAGGAAATGTGAGATTACCAGAGTGTCTACAGGGAGCAGCAAGAGATGATGCTGGAAGGCAGGCAAGGCCATAGAAGCAGCATTCTTTTTCCTAAGAATTTTATGCCCTTTGAGTATGCAATGGGAACTACTGAAGGAATGTTTTCAGATTTATACTTTAAAAATATTCTCAGTAAAATTATGGAAGATGGAAAAAATAAAGAAAACTGAGTAAGAGTACAAGATTCTTCTAAGAGTCTAAGCAAGAAAAACTGAGGGTTTTATCTAACACAGTGGCTGAGATGATATGAATGAAGAGAACATGAAAGATGCATTGGCGAGGTATTTAAAATGTGTGATTAGCAGGATTGGGTATCTGAAGTGTGAGATAGATTTTTGGATTTGCCGAGTCCAATTAAGTGTCACCAACATAATGGAAGAGATCTGGTCCTAATCACAATCGGGTGGGAAGAAAGAGGAAGAAACTTGTTTAGTTTAGGATATATTTCATTTCAGTTGTGGCAAGGTCTAGCAGACAAGTTTGATACATAGCACCTGTAGAGAAGGTTCTGTCCTGGAGACAAAGATTTAGGAGTTTAGGATTTAATTGATGTTTTGGTTGTAGTTTAAATCACTGTGAGAGGGTGTACAGAATGACAGAAAGGGCATGAGGAGCAACTCTCAGAGCATACCTAAACTTTTAAGAAGAATATAGAATATACATTATTGAATATGTAAACCCAAAGCAGCCTTCAGAAATAATGGTGGAGTTGTGAGAGTGAAGTAAAAGTCAAACAAGAAAAAAATTCAAAATGGAAGAAAAGGTAAACTTTAGCATCTGCTACAGAGAATTAAAATAAGGGTGTTCACTGGTAGACTTATGGTTGTTTATTGATTTAAATCTGGGAAAATATGACTGGCATATAAAAAATTTTGTTTCCAACCACCATTTCTCCTTTGCAGTTTTAACACCCCAATTTTGTTTTGAGGGAACTTGATTTTCTCCATTCCTAACTGATGATACTGGATACATCAGCTACTCTATCCCATGATCTGGAGATGAGGTATGTGGCTTAAATTAAATCAAGAATATGTTCTAGTCTCCTGGTCATAGTGGTTAGTTCAGGGAGGGTACATAAGATAAGTTAGGCTAATCAAGTTTCATAAGAAGGAATTTCCTGGACTTAAAAAAAAAGCTATAAGAAAAGATTTTTCTTTCAGGCAAGGTGCAGATTACATGTAGGAGCTGGAACTGTGGCTGCCATATTGTGATCATGTTCTCCCTGAGAATGTTCACAATCTAGCTTGAAGCTAAACTCAATCCTATACTGTTTATTTGCACAATGTGATATTTTTTCTTTTGAATCTCTGACCAGGACAGAGGTATTATTCCTTTAGTATCAGTATGCCTTCATATGCTGATTTTATATTTCTCCAAGGAAAACAAATTTATACTATGCACTCATTCAAGAAATATGTTCCAAGAATCTACCATGTACCCTGCATATTTCTAGGCACTAGGGATCAGGAACATGGCAGGAAATGAGTCAATTCCTTTATTTCCATAGGACATAAATTTAAAGGATAGATACATTGGAAGCAAATAATAAATGTCACAAAACACAAAAATGAAGCAAAATAAAAATTCGAGTGATTGTGCCCATGTTCAATGTAGGAAAGATAGAGATGTCAGGAGACAGAATTTCTTCGTTTCCTGCCAGTGAAAAGGGACATACTTTTAGAAAAATCAAAGGGTTGAAATTTATTCAACAATCACTTGATCTTCATGGGAGAGGCTTTCCCCTACTTCCTTTTTATCCCATTCTGACAAAAGATTTGAAATATCATCAGTGTTTCTCTTTTAGAATCTCAGACCCAACCTTACAAATTATTTAATTGCATAAAATGAATTGCATCTGAAGAAAAGCATCTGAAGGACTTGGTTGAGGTCATTCTGGGTTTTAAGACTTTAAGTGGTGGATACAATATTAATCTCAAAAGAGAGAAACTGACTTGGGTAGACTTTGGAATGAAATTCTCTGTGAAAGCTGAATAGTCAATCATAGGAGTCAGCTGTTGCTTTTGAACAAGTTTCTTTAAAGGCAGGCTAAAGAAGAGATATAAAGAACTCAAAAAACTTAACACCAAAAAAATCCCCCACAAATAACTCATTCAATAAATAGGCAGAACAACTAAACAGACATTTTCAAAAGAAGATATACAAATTGCCAACAAATACATGAAAAAATTTACACAGCTCTAGAAATCAGGGAAATTGGAATCAAAACTACATTGAAATTCTACCTCACTCTTTTGAGAATGGCAATCATCAAGAATATAAGTAATAATAAATGCTGGTAGGAATTTGGAGAAAAAGGTATACTCACACATGCTGGACAGAAATTAGTAGAGTACTTTAAAAACAATGTGAAGATTCCTCAAAAGACTGGAAATGGAACCACACTTGACTCAGCTATCCCACTCTTTGGTATTTATCCCTAAGAACTAAAATCAGCATACTGTAGTGATCCAGATACATTAAAGTTTATAGCAGTGCAGTTCACAATAGTCAAGTTATGAAATCAACCAGATGTCCATCAACAGATGAGCAGATTGAGAAAATGTGGTACATACACACAACAGAGTTTTACTTAGTCCTGCAAAAGACAGAAATTATGGCATTTGCTGATGAATTGGCAGAACTGAAGAACTTCATGATAAGTGAAAGAAGCCAGACTCAGAAAGTCAATGGTTCAATGTTTTCTCTCATATGTGGAAGCCAGACCAAACTGAGGGGGAAAAATGGAGAGGATCTCATGAAAATAGAGGGGATGTCAGTGCAGTAGATGAAGGTGATAGAGGGGGAGGCAGGAGGGACAGGAAAAGGGAGGAACAGTGGAATGAAATTGACCAAATTGTGCTGTATACATATATGAATATACCACAGTGGATTTTATGTATATCTATAAAGCACCAATTTAAAATACTATAAATAAACAAAAAGAAAGATGAATAGAAGAAGGGGAACAGAGGGAGGGACAAAGAGAGGGAAAGAGGAAGTCCTAGGGACTTAAGTGGAGTAAATTATATTCCGTGTATGTGCAATTTTGTCAAAATGTACCCTGATAGTATGCACCCTGGTTAGTTCTCATGTTATCAAAGAGCAAGCCAGGACCCTTCTGGTCTCTCTGACTTGCTATCTTGACCTGTGATTTCTCCCTTTACATGTGCTCCCTTCATGATGCCACCTATAATGATGAGCTAGCGGGACCATACCAGAAACAGTGCCGTGCTGTTTGGACTTTAAATCTTCAAAACTTTGAGCTAAATAAACTTCTTTTCTTTAGAAAGCAGGGGGGGAAATGGATGACCAACCACAGACTTACAGTAAAAGGGCTGTCTTGGGAAGGGAACAGATCCTAAGTGGTGCCTCTTTTCATCAGTCTTTAAAATTAGAGTTAGTTTTAGCAGATACCTTGAGGAAAGATATTAAGTTGCAGATTTTGCAGTTTTGTGGTGCTTGCAATTTCCCAATGTTGCCAGGGAAAAACGGAGAAGGCCCTTAAATGCCTTTGTGCTTGGCACCTGCAGAAATCTAATTTCTGATGAATAGGGCTCTAATTGGGTCAATTATTCTATTATACTACACAAGAGTACTTCAAACTGCTGCTTCAGTAAGGAGAGCGCTTTAGTCTCCCCACTGGTGTTCCATTGGTACAGAACTCAGAATTCTGAATTTAACTTTTCCCGTCCCAGTGTCAATTTGTCCTACCAGTCTCAGTTTATCACATATAAGTCCATTGCTGAAGTAAACTGAAACAACTTTTTCATCTTCTAAGACCATGGGTAGGATAACAAAGGAGATTTATTTGACCCTTTTAAAATCATTTTCCATATATGAGGAGCTACTTTAGTGCATGTTACTTAAGGGGAATTCTTCTCATAAATGATTATTTGGAGGGAAAGAAAACAAAGAGGAAGCAGGAGGAGATTGCATTTTATTTGTGGCTTCCATTACATTTTTTGCACATATGTAAGGCTCTCATTTCAATTTTATTTCCTTATTATTCAGAAGGATTGCACCATTTTCTTTTTTGTAATCACCTATAACATGTGAGCTTGAAAGGAAAAGAGAATTTTGAAGCTGACATATGATGACACTTATAGACTCATTATTTTAATGAGATTTATTTCTTAGACATTTCCTAATGCTAAATGTTCTAATTTGTAACTTAAAACAGAAACTTCTCTAATTAGTATGAACACTTTCACTCATGACTTGGTCTGTGACTCAGACTTTATTTGGGAGAAGATGAAATTATATCATTAATTGCTCTTTATTAAAAGTGCTACTGTGCAATTACTTGTACCCTAGGGAGAATACTTTGCTTGGGTTTGGATTCAATAAGGAGGATGTCATCTTGGCTTTTGTAAGAGGCCATCACTTTAAAAATATTGACTTCAATAAGGTAATTAATATCATATTTTATATAAAATTCCAAGCTTAGTGTACAGGACATATTAACTACTTAAAAATTAATTTTCTTTCTTTTCTTGAGTTAGGCCAAGGATTGGTTTTTAACAGGAAATTGAACACTGAAAAAATGGGTAAGACATAGTGTTCATAGTCTTTATTTTCAAGTAGCTGTGGTCTAAAAGGGATGAAAAATTACATGCTTCATTATGATGGGCAGTATTCTGAGTGTCATCAGAAGGTTGCAAACTGCTGTGAGGGCTGTGTGTGAATAGGTGTGTGCATGCATTTGTGTGTGAGTGTGTGTTTTCTTTGTGCAGCCTCCTGGCATTTTCATTTTGCAATCTTGGAGAAGATGCATGTCTAGAGTTACAGAACCAATTCAGTGTCTTTTAAAAATATACCTTGATACTTTCCCACTCACTATACCGGAATCGATTTGTCTCTGCTGACTCTGAAACCATGAATCTAGCAAGGAACATGGTTTGATTGATTTTACGGTGAGTCAGAGGGAGTGAAAATTAGTATGCAACTTTTTCTTGTTTCTTTCATGAGGGGCTTAGAAGAAATTGTATGATTAGTGCTTTACTAGAATTCTCCATGGATTAATTTCTCTCCTAGAATCAGTAATATTTTGGTTAACTCTTTTCTTACCTCCAATTTTGTTTTTTTGAAATTTGAGTATTTAATTTTCAACCTTTACCATTGTTTAAATTAAAATGTTATTAAGAGTCATAATAAAAAACTTCTGACAGTTTCTCATAAGCATATTGGTTCCTTTGCTTTTTTTAGGTCAAACAATGTTTTAAGTATATTAAATCCTTTTTCCTCATTATCATGTGTGGTTCTTAACTATGTCTATTATTATTTCATTTTGCAACTCTTTCATGATATGGGTTTTTCAGAGAAATCCCCCTACTTAATTGAACTTGAATTTAAATGAATATTAAGATATTTGTCACACTTGTTATTGAAATAAAAATATTATAACATCCTAATATTTATACACTAATTACATATTACAGTATCAAATTTGTGTTACAGTATATGAGATACCGTATATGTTATCTCAATGGAAGTATTAATATACCTATTTCAAAGATAAAACTGAAACCAAGTAAAGGTAATTTACTTGTTGAAATTCATGCAGTTAATACATGATGGTATTCATTCCAGCTGAGTCCAAAACCTTAGTCCTTTTCAACATTCTACTCAGCTTTAGTGTCTGAGTTGCTTCCTAATAGTATATCTGCTTATGGAATCACATAGTTTCAGAAAGTTCAAAATGCTCTACTGAAGAATTTCCTTTGAATATTAATTCCCACAAACGTAGAAGCAGTGGCCTAAAGATTAACTTTTACCCATCATCTTTAAAGCTCTGACTTCAATGTAATGTTGTTCCCAAAGTAAGTGGAACAGATACAGCTTTGATCATTAAATATGTTTCTTTGAAGATATAAAGTAAGAGGAGTGATGCCTCCTTCAGGCAAAGAACCTTCTTCTTCCACAGTTTTGGATATAGCTGAGGAGATTGGGTCAAACATGCTATAGGCTTGAAATGCTCATATCTGGACTTCAAATGCAGATCCCATTAAATCATCTCTCTTGCCTTCAGTCCATTATTCAGTAATTGTGTGAGAGAAGGAATAGTTTTTCCCTCAGGGAGCTCTTAATCTGTTAGGTGAGGCCAGGCATGCACACAAAATAGTTGTAAGACAGGACTCCAGGATGATTCAAGAGGAAAAATAAGACTAATGCAAAATATGAGAAGGAAAAGTTATCCCAGACTGAATATCCTCCCATGAGAGCTGGAGCAAGCCTTCTTACTCACAATGGTGTCCCCAACATATAGCATAGTGCCTGGCATGGTCACACATTATAAAAATTAGTTAAATATGTAGGTAGCCCATTATGTGTGCTTATAATAATGTCTAGGAAAATGGGGGGGTACAATTTCTTTGACAGTTCATGCACACAGAGTAAGCTGCACAATATATCCTTCCTTCCCTAATCAAGCCTTAAGTGGTCTTACAGAGTGAGTTTTCCTTCACACTCTGGGATCTCTTCCTCTTCCTTGAGGTCCCTGGATCTTTTCTAGCCTTTCTCAACTACCTTTTCTGTAATGGGGAGAAGAGCCAACAGATACTAACTGGGAAGTTATGGTGTTTCTCAGATTCTCCACAATAAGATGCTAAAAGTTAAAGAAAGCTTCCTCTTGCGTACTAGTATCTTTCAAAGCATAACTCAGATGTATTATTATGGAAACAAAATTTTGTTCTTGTTTTCTTTTGTTAGGAAGATCTCCTAGGATGGGAGAGAGAGATAAAAGCCCTGGGGGCCTGTGTGTGCCATTGGAGAGTGGAACTGGAGCAAGGAGACCTTGCCTGGCCTTCTTGAATGAATAACCCTGATAGAGAATCTCCTTTGATGGTGAGGGAGAGAAACAATTTTTGGAATAGAGAATGACATATTCAGAAAAAGGGATTTGTAGCCCTTGGGACATGTTTGGTGTAGGGCATACTCATTTTCCTGGAGTCTCAGGTACAAATTTGCCAGTAAGAAGATTATTCCCATTTCCATTTGCAGTAGAAGCTTTGACATGCTTCTCAACAGACCATTCTAAAAGGAACACATCTTTCCCTGCAATTTCCCATTGCCTAAAAGGCATTCTCAGGCCTAGAGAGATTTCCTCCCCCCAAACTCTTGCAGATATAAAAGTGGGAAGGTTTTCTTTTAATGGCCCTGAGGTCAACCTTTAATCAATAGAAGACAACAGTAGGATACTGGGTGCACCATCTTGACACCTTTGGTGAAACTATCCTGAAGTGTGATTTACATGATTTGTCTGAGTGTCTCTAGAGGGTTGGACTCTGTAGCACAGTCATAAACATACCATTTATTGTCCTTTTTCTCACTCTGTTTACATCCTTATCCTTTACTCAGATTTTCTTTGGGAATCTTCTTTGTATAGCCATTTGACGTCCTTACCACACCCAAATGGCCACCAATTCTCATCATTCTACCTCGGAAATATTGCTCAGCTTTTCCATTCCATCACATTTCTGCTTTACATGTTCTCTACCACTTCTTTGATCTAAATGCCAAATAGATTTTCCTGATTCATGTGTCTTCCTTCACTAATAATTTTCCATATGACTCCAGAATTTATCAGTGCTGTGAAACTAACACAAGGATGACTGGTTTGTTAATTTACCAAATATACTATAACTTTACCTATCTCCGTGCCTTGTTTTGCTCACATTTTCCTATCAGATGTATTATCAGTCACAGATACTGCATTTAAAATCATCTACTTCTTTCATTCCAGACTATTACCAAATGGTTGTAAGTTTTAAAGTGCTCATTACTAGAAAAAAAGATTTCTTAATGTTAGAGATGATTTCCTAAATCCTGTTAACTTTTTCTACCCAGTATTATAATGGGTAGAAACGGGTGACCTTTACAATGTCCGTCAGGAGGGAAATGGAAAGTACTGGAATGAGATTGACCAAATTGTTATGTCATGTACAAATAGCGATAGGTTAACAGGTAAATGTGAGCAGTGGGAACATGAGATTAAGGGAATAATTCTATAAACTATCTACTGTCCTGATGCCTACATATTTTCTTTTAAAAAACAATTTACTTGCAGCTCTGCCTAGCTTAAGTCAATAGGATATGCTACTTTCTTCAGCAAACAATATGTTATCTACATAAGAAATGCAAACCTAGAAAGTTTCCTCACTGCTGATAGGAAGAAGACAAGTTACCCTGAAAAGGGATGACCTTTATGAAGACCAGATTCCAGGAGTCAAGAAGACAGGATAATTAAAAGGAAAGCCCTCTAACTACAAAATATATAAGAACAAGTTCCAATTACAGCATGCCGGTGCAGGCCAAAGTGACCCAGAGTCGCCTTGGATCTTTAACATGTTAATATAATAGTAAAATCTCCCCTTCATGGGTTAAGACTATCTGCAGTAGGATCTTGAATGTCTGATGCAGTCATACTGTCAGTCAAAATTCAAGAGGCAGACTAGGGAAGGTCTTTCTGGAATCCTCCCTAGGATCCCCAATAAAGAGGGGCCATCCCTCTTTATTCTGAGTGGATCCTCTATCTGCCTTGAGAGTGTCTCCTTTTTAACTTTTCCTAGCCCTTCTAATAAACTCAAACCTGCTACTCTCAGTGACTCATCTGATTTTCCAGTGTGATTGCAAGAACAGTGAGGACATTCATGGTTGCTTTGACTCTGTGAATGACCTTGTTCTGCAACAATATGGCACACGAAATCCCACAGTAATGCACAAACAAACAAAAGGTGTCTGTCAGTTTTCAGCTTTTTAGCATGTGAAATTCATTTTGAGTTGCTGGTGACTTCCTGTTTTTAGCACTTGAAAGTAGGCCTAATCCTTCTGGCAAGATTTAAAAAAATTTTTTTTATTATTTTTTGATTCATTGTACACAAATGGGGTACAACTTTCATTTCTCTGGTTGTACACAAAGTAGAGTCACATTGTTTGTGTAATCATCCACAGGGTATGAATGTAATCATACATAAGGTAATGATGTTTATCTCATTCTATTATCTTCCTTCCCTCTGCCCCCTCTCCACCCCTCATTTTCCTCTGCACAATCCATCCTTCCTCCATTCTTGCCTTACCCCCTCTGTCCCCCATTATGTATCATCATCTACTTATCAGAGAAATCATTTGGCCTTTGGTCTTTTGATTGACTTATTTCACTTAGAATGATATTGTCCAACTCCATCCATTTACCTGCAAATGCCATAATTTTTTTCTTCTTTACGATGGAACAATATTCCATTGTATATATATACAAGAGTTTATCCATTCACCTATTGAATGGCATGTAGATTGGTTCCACAATCTAGCTATTGTGAATTGAGTTGTTTTAAACATTGATGTAGTTGCATCACTGTAGTATGCTGATTTTAAGTTCTTTGGGTATAGACCAAGGAGTGGGATAGCTGGGCAAATGGTGGTTCCATTCTAAATTTTGTAAGGAATCTCCATACTGATTTTCAGAGTGACTGCACCAATTTGCAACCCCACCAGCAATGTATGAGTGTACCTTTTCCCCCACATCCTCACCAACACCTATCGTTGCTTGTTTTCTTGATAATAGACATTCTATTGGGGTGAGATGAAATCTTAAGGTGGTTTTGATTTGCATTTCTCTTATTACTAGGGATGTTGAACATTTTTTCATATATCTGTTGATTGCTTGTAGGTCTTCTTCTGTAAAGTGTCTGCCCATTTCCTTAGCCCATTTATTGATTGGGTTATTTGAATTCTTGGGGTAAAGTTTTTTGAGTTCTTTATAGATTCTGGAAATGAGTGCTCTATCTGAAGTGTCTGTAGCAAAGATTTTCTCCCACTCTGAAGACTCTCTCTTCACATTATTGATTGTTTCCTTTGCTGAGAAAAAGCTTTTTAGTTTGACTCTATCCCAATCATTGATTCCAGCTTTTATTTCTTGCGCTTTGGGAGTCATGTTAAGGAAGTCTGGTCCTAGGCCAACATGATGAAGATTTGGTCCTACTTTTTCTTCTATTAGGTGCAGGATCTCTGGTCTAATTCCTAGATCCTTGATCCATTTTGAGTTGAGTTTTGTGCAGGGTGAGATATAGGGGTTTAATTTCATTTTGTTGCATATGAATTTCCAGTTTTCCCAGCACCTTTTGTTGAAGAGGCTATCTTTTCTCCATTGTATATTTTTGGCACCTTTGCCTAGTATGAGACCTTCTGGCAAGATTAAAGGTAAAATTGACTTTGTAAACAACATTCTGCCTGAATGGGTTTGAGCCCAAACCCCAGTTTTTTCCTGACACATTTGACACCAGAGAGAAAACTTAGATCTGTAACTTTTTGACCTACCATCACACTGTCTGGGACAGTAAAGGAGAACACATGCTTCTCCACCCCAGATGTGTCAAATATACGTCCCTGGATTTATAAATGTGCACAAAATCCAAAGATTCTCTTTTCATATTTTTCCTCTCATCCTCATTTGAGTTTCGGTTTTAGGAGTAAACTTTATATAATAATATAACAAGTCTTACATTGCTAACTGTTTAAGAACATTTGAACCCTTTACTTATGATTCTTGTCATGGTGAATATTTTTGAGTCTCATAATATCACTTGTACTTGACTGCAAGCTAATGTGTACAAAAATTTATGCATCATGTAAAGAATTGTCTACTTTTTATTATATTTTGTGGACATCATAAGTAACTATAAATAAGCCTGGTTCTTTCCCACCTTGTAACATTGTTTAATATTAATTTATCATTTTCCTCATTTATTGCTGCAATATGATTTCAATTAGAATGTAATTATTTTATTGCTAGTTTATCACTGTTTTAAACTTTTTGATAATTTACTGATTATGCTATAATAAATGACTGTCATTCCACATAATGATTGACATTCCACATGATTTTATGAGATACACATGAACATTTTTAATTAAATTGCTTAGAGATATAAACTAAACTTTAATAATGCAATTATTTTGCTAATAATGCAAAAATATTTTAAAATCAAAAGATTTTGCAAGAGCTTAAAATGAAAAGGTGTAAATGGAACATATAAATATTAATGCTATATTGCTCCTAGTATCTTACATCTAGACTTTTTTATATTAGGTTAGAAAACTAACTGAAGGATTTACAAAAACGAAAAGATTAACCCAGCAAAGACCAAGGAAGCTAAGATAAATGGAGAAGCAAGACATGTTTAATCAAGGAAAGTAATGTTTTTCAAAAAGGATTTATTTAATTTCCATCATCCTATTACCTCTAGCACAGTCTTGGTTAGAGGTGGAATTTATTCAGTAGCAGAATAAGAGTCAGATTTAGGAGAAGTTACTTTCCTGCCAAATGGCTTGTAGCTACCCCAATTATACATTCAGTAGCATCATATGCTCAAATGTGAATATTTTCTTTATCAAGCTTTATATTAGGTGATTTTTGTAGAGATTCAAAAGTTGAGGTTCACAGGTATTTTCCTAAAACAATTAAGAGTTAAATGTCATTGATGTACACCAAAGATAAAAAAACAGAAATCCTCACCTTCCAAACAGAATCAATTGAAAGCATGTTTTCAAGTGAGACATTTTAAGAGGAATTCCAAGAAAATTAGTCAGGATTATTGATTAATTCATAAGAAGAATAAATTAGTCTATATATAAACTATTGTTTAAAGGTGAATATGGAACTTTTAAAATGTTATTCCATCTTACTTGCCTTGGCATTGCTAAGCAATACACTAAAACTTAAATATTTTGGAAAAGAAATCAAAGTCAGTTTCCTGCAGAGAAAATGCTAGATTTGGGTTTAGGAAGCAAATGGACATTTTTGATCTTTAAAATTTCCCCTGCAGGTGATTACAATTCAAACCGTGGTCTAAGCCTCTGGAAACTACATTAAAATGAGGATTCTCATTTCATCTGGTAAAGTGAATGCTTTGCATAACATATACTGCCCCGGGTACCAATACTATTTTTGTAGGAAGAAAGTGTCAGTACTTTTGCTAGCTAAACCAAGATTTTTTTCAAACCAGGAACTTTTTCACATGAACAAAAAAGTTTGGTTTGATATAAGGAGAGTTTCTTAAGTGTATAAATAAAAGGGTAAAGTTTCCTACAAAGGTACATGTTTAAAAACTTCATCAGATTATAGACTAAATCTAGACATCCAAAAGGAGGGGACTTGCCACATAATATCACCCAGTGATGAATCATTCACTATTGACCATGGGAAACTAATTGAGTACTGCTTCCCTGGCATATGCAATTTTAGTTATAGACTTGGCATCTGTGTTGTGTTCTGTAATGTTCAATGTATTTTTACAGTTTACCTTCTTTGATTCATTCTTTTCATCTACTTTTGTTCTCTGCATGCCAAAACTAGCTCAGAGTAGAAATCATTAAATATGATTTTTTTAACATTGATTAATCCTGATATAGGACCATTCAGTGTCCAGGTAGATTCTGTAGTCGGTTCAGTGGTGTGCCTTGCCATGTACAATTTGCTTTCTAAAATCTCCCTCCCTGGCCTGTTTCTCTCTCCACTTCCTTCCTCCCTTCCCCTTTCTTTCTTTCAATTGTTCACATTTTCAGACTTCAAATAGTTACACAGTTACTGAGGATTAATTTAGCTCAACTCATTTCATTTCCAGTCATGGATTTTCTGCAATATTGGGTCCAAACCTCAGCATTTGACCCTATAGAGCATGCACTGGATCTACATTTTAGCTGATGTTTTAAATAAAAACAAAAGTAACAAACACAAGTATCTGTCATTCAAACAAGGTAAGACATTGCTTAAGCAAAAAGATATTTTTTTTATCAGAAATGCTGTAAATCTTAGCAGAAATAATTTGCGGTTTCTGCATATTGTCAATTTTCCAATTAAACTCTTTTCTTTTGTGATGCTTGCTGCTTGACTGCAAAAGGGTGTGGCATCCAATAATCTGAAAGAGTAAAAAATGGATAATGAACTAAAATGTCTTTGACTCCCAGACTTTATGATCCCAACTATTTCTTTGATTAGGGAATCTTTGTAATTCATTCAGTTGAAAGATTTATGCAAAACGATTCAAGATAATTATTTGTTAGGTGGTCCAAATATATGTTACAATTCCTTTTCAATTATTGTTAAGCCAAGACAGTTAACTTTCATCTGGACTTCCTTCAGGAAGGAAAGGCTTGGATTGGTAATATTGTTTGCTAAAAAACTGGATGGTTCCCTGAGTGATAAGAATATAATACAAATAGGAATTAGATTTTACCTGCCTTTAAAACATTCATGGTAAAATCCAGGTAAAAGAAACACCTAAAAGAATATAATTACATTCCCAATTCTTTTCATTCTTTTCTGTGCATGTGAAATACTACTTGATATAAATAAAATACTATTGAACATACAAAGGAGAGTATTATCTTACCTGGGGAAATAGGAAAAACTTTATGGAGGAGGTAACGTTTAAGTTGTGTAGCAAGAGGGAAGTATTGAATATGTGGAAATTAGGGGGAGGTAGAGATAAGCCAGGCCATATGGGAAGAATGGTTTGAACAAAGATTGCTACAGAAACAAAAAACTGAAATAGAGAAAAAGGTGCTGTATTTTCCTGGACTATGACTAGTATTTCGGCTTGTAAAATGCACATTTTTACAAGATAGTTTAGGAATAAATTTCATAGATTAGGATTTAGTTGTAAACAGCAAACTTTACTGTAGCTAGTTTAAGCAGAAAGAAAATTAAAAAGATTTTTAAATATCTCATAGTGTCATTGGAAAGCCTGGAGAAATAGCTCTGGGCTCTGTCTGCTTCCAGAGTTATTTTGTAGCTCCAGAATCACTTTGCAAATTTAGTTTATCAACTGGCACAGTAGACACAATAGGATGAATTTTGCTTTCCTTGACACAGTTTGAAACTCTTACAAAAGGAGTTGTCACTACAGTTCAGCAACTCAAATATGGAGATTGACCTGAAAGTGGAAATTCTTGCAGAGTTGCAGCATGCAGCCACCCCAGCATTCACTGAAAAGCTGTATGCCTTCCATTTCATATTCTCACTTCTTCCTTCCATGTCCAGAAAGGGTGTGTGTTTCTTAAAACTGAGTCATATATGACACTCAACTGAAAGAAAATTTGAGGAATGTGCTCTTTCCTTTCTAGCTCTGACAGGAAATTACAGTAGAAAATCTGAATGGACCAACATCTCATACATCTTCAAGAGATTCTAGATGTTGAGTCTAAATATATTGGACTTTGTTTGGTGCTCATTTGGAAATCTTCAAAGATTTTTGAGTAAAGAAAGAACATATGAAGGCCTGGGCTTTGGTAATACTGATCTGGTATGTGAATAAAATGACATTTGAATAATTTATTTCATGTTTATGACTAATATAAATTACATAGACTTGTGTCAAATGAGTAGATGGCATATTTGATATATATTTTTAAAATATCCTGAATAAAAAACTAAAGAGTTTGATTTCAACATCACTACATTTAGGAGATAGTTGAGTCTAGACCAGGGAAAAGAGGGCCAAGTAAGAATAAAGTAAAGGTGAAAGTAGCAAAAACAACAACAGCAACAAAAATGCAGGTGAGGAAAGAAATGTTGAAACTACCCACATTTAGGGGTTAGATTGAGTTAGAAGAAATAAAAGAGAGCTAAGAGAATCAATCAGAGTGGACAATCAGGGGAAAGGAGAACAGCCATTTAATAGAAGTGTTTAATCTCCTAACACTTATTATAATTACTGATATGTCTGGATTTATATCTCCTCATATTAATTATTTTCCATTTTCCTCTTCTTGTTTCTCTTTTTTCTGATCAATTGAAAATCAATTTTGCTTTAATTAAAATATTTTGCAAATTCATTTTAATTTATTTGCAATTTATATATACATATATATTTGTTCTTTTATATACTTTATATTTTCTCTAGAGAACATATTATACAGTGCTTACTTTTCAGTCTACTTAGAATTGATATTTTAACAATTCACTCTAGAAGCTTTACAACTACATGTATACATCTACCTTCATTCCTATCCTTTTAATTGTCATCATTTCTGTTTTAGTCTGTTGTTTAGCTGCTGTGACTAAAGGACCCAACCAGCACAATTGTAAAGGAGGAAGAGTTTATTTGAGGGCTCATGGTTTCCAAGGTCTTAATCCATAGAAGGTTGGCTTCATTCTTCAAGTAAGGCAGAATCATGGAGGAAGAGTGTGGCAGAGGGAAGCTGCTCACTTGATTATTAGGAGAGAGGTCTTTACTCAGCAGATACAAATATATACCCCAAAGCCATGCCTCAATTCCCAACTCCTCCAGCTACACCCTACCACTTCAATTACCACTCAGTTAATCCTTATCAGGGGATTAATTCACTGATTGGGTTAAGACTCTTATACCCAATTATTTTTCCTCTGAACCTTCTTGCATTGTCTCCGATGTGAGCTTTTGGTGGGACATCTCACATCCAAGCCATGACAATATATTATATATGCACATAATGCAAACCCTCTATAGTCAAGATGTTTTCTTTTTGAATCATCATGTATATTTACTCATATATTTACAATTTCCTATTCTGTTCATTCCTTTCTGTACATGTGAGCTACCAACTGATACCATTTTCTATTGGCATGGAAAATTTCCTTTAGAATTTCCTGTAATGAAAGACCATTGGCAATGAGTTCTCTTATTTATCTTGAAAATGTCTTTATTTTCTCCTCTTTTTAAAGTGTTTTCAGTGACTATAGAATTCTACATTGACAATTAATTTCTCTTTTTTCTAGCAATTTTAAAATGTTCTGCAATCTTGCTATCAAAAGTGTTTCTAATGGAAACTCGGCAATAATCAGGACTGTTGTTATCAATATATACTAGAAGATTTTTCTCTGGCTACTTTTGAGAGTTTTTATTTGTTCTTTAATTTTCATCAGTGAGTATGATGTGTCAACATGTGTTTTTCTGTGGATTTACTCTGCTTATAGTTGACTGAGTTTCTTGAATCTCTAGGTTCATGTTTTTCTACAAATTTCTTCAAGTATTTTTAAGTCCTCATCTCTTTTTTCTTCTTTCTAGCTCTGATCATATGTATATTATGCTTTATAACATTTACCTGAAGCTCTATTTATTTTTTAAAAAGGGAATTGTGTATATGTTCATGGCAGAATGTTATGCTCACTGCTAAGAGTTTCTTTTTACCTCTAACCCAGGTTCCTCCATTGAAAACATCTTACATTACCTTTGCACATTCTTTAAAACTAACAAAATCACATTGGTTCATTACTACTAAATAGGTTACAGTTATTATTGATATTTCATCAGTTTTTCCATTAATCTTTCCATTCTGTTCCAGGATCCTCAGATCTTCATTAACCTTGTTAAGTTGTTCAGAATCAAATTGTGACATTGCACTTAGTCATCCAGTCACTTTAGTCTTTTATTTGTCTGTGATAGTGCTTTGATAGTGCATGACTTTCAGAGTTATAAGTATTACTGGTAAATATTTTGTTGAATCTCTCTTAGTATGAATTTGTCAGTATTTTTCTCATGATTAAATTGGGGTTATTGGTTTTTGAAAAGAACAATACCTAGGTGAAGTGTCTTTCTTAACACATTATTTCAGGAGCAACCTATCTCCCAGAGTACATCCTTGATGATGTTGACTTCATTGACTGGACAAAATGGTTACACGGATTTTTCCACTGGTAAGTTATTATTTATCCCCTTACCTTTTGCAGTGGATCACTAAGTCTAGCTCAGCCCCCAAAGTGCAGATAGTAAACTTCATTCAACTCCTGGAGGAGAGAGTAGCCATATATATTAAATGGAAATCTTCCACAAAGAATATTTGTCTCCTTTTAGTTTTCTGAGAATGCTCCCTACTCTTTTCCATAATGGCAGGACTGATTTACATTCCCTCCAACAGTGTGTAAGGGTTCCCCTTTCCCACATCCTCACCAACTATCTTGCTATCTTTTGGCTCAGATGTGAGGTGACGACTCTGGGGTTTTGATTTGCAATTCACTGATTGATAATGTTGAGCATGTTTTCATATACTTCCTGGCCATATTTCTTTT
This sequence comes from Glaucomys volans, assembly GCA_020662805.1. Lineage (NCBI taxonomy): Eukaryota > Metazoa > Chordata > Mammalia > Rodentia > Sciuridae > Glaucomys > Glaucomys volans. Next base: position 89,695 of record JAJEJO010002346.1, read on the forward strand.
TGAGAAAAGTCTGTAAGACTCTTTGTTCATTTTTATTTTTCTTCATTTATTTTCTTGCTATCAAGTTGTTTGAATTACTTATTCCTTTATTTTTCTGGTGTTGGGGATGGTCCTTATGCAGTCCTTATGCATGCTAGGCAAACACAGTACCATTGAACCATATCCCCAACCCATATGTTTTTTTAAATTGATTCTTATCAGGTATATGACTTGCAAATTCTCCCATTCTGTAGGTTGCTTTTTCACTTTGTTTTTTATTCTCTCTGCTACACAGGAGCTGTCTAGTTTGATGTAATTTCATTTGTCTATTTTGGCTTTTGTTGTCTGTTCCTTTGGGGTCAGATCCAAACCATCATTGTCCAGGTCAATGAATGTAACGCTTCTGCTTTGTTAGTTTTCACAATTTTATAGTTTCAGGTCATACAGTTCAGTCTTTAATCTATTTTGAATTGACTTTTGTATGTAATGTGAAATAAGGTTCTAATTTCATTCTTCTTTTCCATGATTTTATTTAGGCAATTATTTATATAAGTATGGATTTATGCATATATTATAGACTTTTGGTTTATAATCAAATACCACATAATTTATTATGTTGCTTAAGCTTCCTAGCATTTATGATTTAGGTTGGTTTCTGTGTCACTTTAATATGCCCTTAAATTGTCATTTAAATTGTTTTTTGAACAATTTCTTACTTTTATCTTCCCACAGATCTCATCAGATTACATATAGAGAATTTCCCCAATCCAGACTTCCAGTTAGTTCATTTCTTATGATTTGTATTTATTGACCTAGATTTCATATTTGTTTATTCATTTCTTGCATATTTTCCTTTTTGTTTATTTTCTTGAGCATAGTTACTAATGATTACTTGTAAATTGTTGTTCCTCATTCCAGTATCCGGATTATCCTCAGGTTTGTCTCTATTAGTATTTTTTTTCTCTTGAGAAAAAAATCGCATATTCCTGTGTTTTACACAGGCCAGTCTTCTTTACATTGTGTCCTGAATATTGTAAGTGGCACATTGGGTTCTATTATATAGAATTTGGTTTCTATTTTATGCCTCAATAATGATTCTTACTCCTCCATAAGCTGCAGTTTAACTTGTCTCTACTCACTTATGCTGAGTTTATATTTTCGCATTGGGCAGCAGCTATGATCTGAATATTTCCTCCCAAATTCATATATTGAAATCGTTGCCCCTGAGGTAACATCTTAGGAAGTGAAGTCTTTGGAAGGTGATTAGATTATGAAGACAGAGCCCTCCTCTATGGGATAGGTGCCTTTATTACAGAGACCCTTTCTACTTTATGAGAAGTGGGAGATCTCTGAGGAAAGGATCCTTACCTTGATCTTGGTAGAATTGCTCCCTTCTAGAATTCTAAGGAAGATATTTATGTTGTTTCTAAGTTGCACAGTCTGTGTAGTTGGGTTATAATTGCCTGAACAGACTCAGAGAGCAGAACAAAAACAATTCTCAATTGTTTTTGAGTCCAGCCTGTGATTCTTGGCATGTGCCTTATGCACGTGTGGCTCAGGGAGCAGCTGTTTCAGCAGAGTTTGCATATAGAATCGGGACTTTTATCTCAATGGGTCTTTCCTTTCTTAGATTTTCCTTCTCTAGTTCTATAAACCTGTAAGATGGGTTATGAATCTTAGCTGCCTCACATGGTCCTGACAGAGTAACATCCAAGTTAAAATTACTAAAATAAAAATAATCCACCCAGTACTATCCCCTTTTTCTAAGGTAGAATCCCCTCCAGAATCTTCCCTTTTATAGTCATCCCCTAGTGTCTTTAGATAATTGTTTCTTTTCTATTTTGACCAGAATTCAGTTATTTTATATTGTTTCTTAGTCTAACAGGACAACTATAGAAGCATAAATATCAAGATTACACAATTTGGAGGAAAATATACTGGGTTTTGGAATATCCTAAACAACTATCAAATTTTGCTTCCCAGATTAGGTATGATATGCTAAGTTTACTTGTTGTATTTAAAATTAATAGAAATGGAAATAAACTAAGCAGAATAGTGAAAAGTGAGAGATACGCTAGTGTAAAAAGAATTTCTACTTAAATAAAGGTTAAGAATTCAAAGACTGTTGAAAAACCCATTGACAGTCTCCAAACTCCTCAATAATGTAAATCACTAAAATACAAAGTACACATCTGCACTAAGACTGAAATTTAAAGTCATAACAGTATTAATACTAAATAAATGTGTATAACTTCAAATAAAATAGTGTAATCTTATTGCATGTTTTCTCTGTTTCACTTCCTAGCTGTGAAAGAAGGAAAATTCATGATTGCCTGTTCATTATGTCTATTTTTGTTACAAAGGTCCTGTGCATGAATAGCATTGCAGTACAAAACTCACAAGTTAAATTTATGGCTCTTTTGCCAGATGTGCTTAATCTGGCCATCGTCAGGACTGGGTTTTTTCTCCCATAATAGAGTCAAGCTTTTATTAATGAAAATGCATTTTTCTAAATTGCTTGTTTAAATTTAGAAACTTGTCTAAGCAAAGGAAAGAAATTCATGTTATGATTTTACCGAGTTAGCTTTTATAAGATCAGCAATATTATAACTTTTTAAATGCCTATGTGAAACTCAGATTTGGTTGAAATCAAATGCAGCCAATTTTGTCACTTACATACGAATATAAAATAATTGATTGAATCATATTTGTTTCCTGTTGAATTGATCAGTTTTAATAATGATGGAAAATTGTTTTATTTTGCAAAACTGAATGTTTTGTTCGTTCTCTGTATCACTTGGTACAATGTTCTTGAAATATTATTGCAGCATTTGAATTGTGCTTTATAGTTTGCAGATTGAATTGTAATCATTCACATAATGTAGCTTTTTTTTCTTTTAACCAACTCAACCCAAATAGACATACATTACAGTATTTTCCCTACTTTTCATAGTCAGAAGAAGGTAACCCAGAAACTGAGTAGCTTGCATACATATGGCTTTTGGGGTGCATGCTTACAGTTTTCCTTTTTTTGTTTTTAAAACTACAGTTAAATTCATCTGAGTTCTTAGCCCATGCAATGACCAATTTTATAATAATGAAAGTCAGAGAAAGTAATAAAATAACAGATTTAGTAACCCATTTTTAACTCAAAGAATTTCCTTTTCTTCTTCTTTAAGAACTCAAACTTTCTAATTTATTTCTCACTGAAAGGTGCTTTTTTTGGTATTTTTTATTATCTATTTAACTAAATCACTTGGCTGTTTACTTAACTAAAGAAGGCATTCTAAATTAGAAAACAGAGCATGGCTCAATGATAGTCACTGCCTGGGTTTGCATTCTTGTCCTACCATTTATAAACCATGAATCTATGAGCAACCACCTTGGCTTTCTCATAAGTTAAATGGAGTTAATTTCAATACTTTCCACATAAATTTAAGAAGATTAAAAGATGAAGTGAGATATTTCTTACAGAGCCCTCAAACTGGCACAGCAGCATACCTTGTTGTTTTGTCTGATTCTATGTATTATGGACTTTCACAATCATGCAGCACTTTGACGGACATTAGATATGTTTGGCTTCATATCTAATGTATGTTTGATATAGTAAAAAATAAATCTCTTTACCTTTCTCGGAAATATGAAATACTTATATTTATTTTTTCTCTATTAGTATCTGTATGACATAGGAATATCCTCCAATGATCCTTAATAGAGAATTGAAATCTAAATGCAATTAGTATCCTTTTAAAATTCATAAACAATCCCAATTTATAGTAAGAAAATGATTTATAAGAGAAGAAAATAGTTCCTTTAGTGTAGATCTCTCTTTTTCCTCTTACATCTTATAATATTTTTGGATTTTACACTAGTAATATATTTCCAAACTCTGCTTTGCAACACACCAAGTAATTTCTCTGTCCCTCTTAACACCAGGTAATTTTTTAAACTCTTCTCAGCAACATGCTCCCAACTAGACACAATCCACTGTGCTTCTTCCATAAAATAGTGATAAATGAGTAGAGCAGTGACCTTTTATAATGAGAAATATCACCAGACTGCCTTTCTTACAGTATTTCAAGTGCATTTCCTCCTGAAAGATCATAAGAAACTGCCTTTTATGTTCTCCTCACTGTAAAATTGGTCAGCTCTTGGATTTTGTGCTGATTCTTTCATGTATAGAACCAGATGGGATAAAAATTCACCATATTCTATTAAAATAATCAAAGACTCTGGAAGCCACTCACTTTTTGATTTAAATGAACAGAATCGTATAAAGAATGTGATATTTGCTTTTATTATATTTCTGAAACCCAGTCAATATTTTCCTATATATTTAGATTTTGACTCATAAATTTTCATCCTAAATACTTCAAACATTAAAAAGAATGTTATAATGAATTTGGCCTTTGATAAAATGGGCTTTTGTTCCCATGAGCATAAAAACAGCTTTTATATTACATTGCAGTGTTATGTTTTTGACCAATCCAAGCAGAACTGAAGTGTCTAGATTAAACAACGTTGTGGAAAGTCACCCTTCTTTCAGGAAGTAAGTTATTCCTGCAATTTTTTAGTTATCTTTTGTAATATTGAGAATGAACTGTACTTAAGCCTCTGAGATAGATTGCTTGGTGATATCTACAAACTTAGGAGACAGTGCGTTTTCCCCAGCATTCGTGAATCAGATAAGAAACAGCGCACACCATCATCATAGTTACAGGCATAAGGGGTAAACACTTTGGAAAAGAATACATGCACTAGAATTCAGCAAAGAAGTCTTCTGACAAGACCCCAAACAAAATAAGACATTCGGAAAGTAATCTTAGAGCTTAGAATAAGCAAGTCAGAATTTTGATAAAGGAGAACCACATACAAGTTTGTGACACTTGGAGACAAAGTAGGTATGTGTGGAGCGGGGCGAGGGCAATGTTCACAATATCCTGGTTTTTGTTGTGAGAAATGAGTTATTTGTAGGAACAAGCAAATTTAGGGGATGCAATTAGCCCCCTAATCTCTTGACCTTGTAACAAAAAGGATTCTTGAGTCAGATACTGCTAGATGTGCAAGGTAATGCCCTTGTACCCTTCTGCTGAAAGAGGAGAAAACCTCAGTTCTGGTCAGTCTATTACTAAGCAAAGCGGAGAGATATACTTGGGTATTTGTTACAGAAAAGGCATGTTTTAGTAAAGTGAATGGTCCGGCTTGCAAGAAACAGAGCATATGTGCAAGAAGATGGTAAAAAATGAAGTTTCAGGTTGGTTTGTCGATGGTAAGGAAAGTTTTCCATTTTGAAAAGCAATTGGAAGTCAACATAAAGTGTTAAGCTGTGTAGTGTATTATAATCAAAGTGTTGTTTACTAAATTAATCTAGCAGTGATGTAATGCTGTTTTACATGAAAGAATCCTTCAGGCCAAGATTCTTACTTGGAGGCTATTAAAGGTGATCCATCAATAAGGGTTTGCACAAAAACCTAACAGTGGAAATTGTGTTGGATATTACTTCTTTTCTAAAAACTATTCCTGTAGATACTCCTTGAATTCCTAGAGTTTTTATTGTATATGTTTTACCAAATCACAATTCCTGGGATGGAACTCCTACATGACCACACTATGAAAGAACATAACTGATCATTGTTTATTCCCTTATTTTGGTCTGTTTTCTGTCACTCAGCCACATTTCCCCACATTATACAATATAGTTATTTATTTTTTGACCCCCACTCCAGAATAAAAATCTCTTAAGAAGAGAACCTTTGTTCTGTTGCCTGTTTCCAACACAGACAACTTCAGGGTCAGAAGGATCGGATGTATAAATTGATGCCACATTCCAGAGGCAGTAAAACTGGAATGTTCCTGAAGAATTAAAAGGAGCGAGAAAGTTTATTCACACCCAAACAATAACAAAATTAGCATATTCTTTGTTTTAAAGTCTTATAAGAACAAGGTTTGAAAACCATTCAAATATACTAGTCTCTCTTTTTTCTAGAGGGGTGGTTATTGGGGGTTGAACCCAGGGGTGCTTATCCTCTGAGATACATCTCCAGCCCTTTTTATTTTTAATTTTGAGACAGAATCTCACTGATTGCTTAGGATCTGACTAAACTGATGAAGCTGCCTTTGAACTTGTGATTCTCCTTCCTCAGCCTTCAAAGCCACTGGGAATACAGCTCCCTTTGGTTTTGAGCCATATCAAAAACACAGCTGACTGCTGAAGAATTTAATAGATAACTCCTTTTTTAATTTATATTTTTATTTACTTATTGATTCATTGAACAAAAATGGAGTACAGCTATTGTTTCTCTGGTTGTACACAAAGTAGAGACACACCATCTGTGCATTCATACATGTACACAGAGCAATGGTATCTGTCACACATTCTGTTATTATTCTTACCCCCACACCCCGACCCAACCCCCACCTTCCCTCTATGCTATCTATCCTTCCTCCATTCTTGCCACCCTTCCCCCCCCGCATTATGCATCATCATTCATTTACAGAGAGACCATTCGGCCTTTGGATTTGGGGGATTGGCTGATCTCACTTAGCATAACAGTCTCCAACATCATCCATTTACCTACAAATGCCATAATTTTATTCTTCTTTATGGCTGAATAATATTACATTGTGTATATATACCACAGTTTCTTTAGCCATTCATCTATTGAAGGGCATCTAGGTTGATTCCACAATCTAGCTATTGTGAATTGAGCAGCTATGAACATTGATGTGGCTGCATCACTG